>JAOTRR010000034.1:5553487-5574882 GCA_028570945.1 Gogo arcuatus
TTCAGCCATCATACAGAGGAAGGGGAAAGTGTTGTTTATTCACTCAACTCCCCTCATGTTTTTCATGCTGGAATCAAACTGGTGACTCTTTGGACCCAAGGTTGCTTCTCTAGCCTTCAGGCCATGGCTGCCCCCATCCTTTTGCAGGATTGGTTCCCAAAGTCATAATTACTGAGGCCTGGGCACTGATTTGATTTGCTAAATCTTTACAGCCCTAATAAGTAACCTGATCTGCTGCAAGCATAGAAGGCCCTTACCTTGAACTCTTTCTCTACGTTGGCCAGCACAGCCAGCTCATTGCTTAGCTCCAGCGCTGTTAGCACAGGATCTTCACTAGAGAGAGAGAGGTAGGCAGGGCTGGCCAGCCCCTTGTAGGCATTGATACGGGAACGAGAGTGACTAAAAGCATCGTGCCTCTGGTGGTAGACGCAGGTGTTACATTTACAGAAGTAGTCATGTGGCCTCTCAATGCGAGCTCCCTTCAGTAACAGGATGTGTACAATTTCATACTCATGGCAGTGAGAGGCCAAGATGATGGGTGTAATGTCTTGTGAAAAACGCATGCCGTCATCATCGTAGGCAAAGAAGTCATCATTTAGTTCAGCTTGCAGGGTGCTGTTGGTTAACTTTGACGTGTCCGCAAAGGCCTGATGAGCCAATATGGCCTCCACTATGCGGATGTAGCCTTTGCTGATGGCCAGAAGCAGAGCATCACCTATCCTGGCCAGGTTGTCTTTCTTCAGCAGTAGCTCCGTCACCTCCAAGTGCTCATTGGCCACTGCCAGTTGTAGAGCATTCTGGCCCATATAGTCCACACAGTTGATATTAAGTTCAGGCAGTTCCTCCAGCATTTTACGGACAACGGGGATGTTTCCGTACTCAGCTGCCTCAAGGAATAGTTCTTCAGCAAGAGACAGGCTGTTGCAGTGAGCGCTAAACATATATGCTGGACGGCGCATAGCCAAGCGACGACTCTTAACCAACATCTGGCTCTGGGTAATTTTTCTGTCAGCATTGGACCTCCTACAAGAAGGAAAAAAATTCAATTAAACCAAAGTCTTCCATTTTAATCAAGGCAAATATGACTGTCACTGAGCCAGTTAATGACTGCAATAGTTTTCCAAATTGCAAAAGGTCAAGTACCTTCAAGATGCCTAAATTTAGTTACTTTAGACACATTTGGAGTAAGAATGTCTTTCATCTCCTTAATCAAAATGATCAGCTATGGATATATTTGTCTTTTGGTTCAATCTGACTTGATTACAGTGTTTCTGTAAAAAATAAAATAAAATTCTGTAAATGTTACAAAAATTATGATAATAAAATGAGTACTAAAGTGCACTCTTTTTTAAAACTTTTCTCCTCTTGGCAGAGAGATGCACACCAAGAGTGCCACAGGAGAGACAGCATGGTGAGGGACAGTGACTCAGAGTTCACAGATTTCAGCGACTGATGGTGCAGAATGGAAAGGCTTCTGCTGTCTGAGTCATAGCTAATAAACTGCCCTGAGTCCAATTAATAACAAAAAAAATTGGGTCTAACTGATGCCATAAAAGCTTGTCATTTGCTGTATCTTTGTCTCAGTAGTATCCTCTGTGGGTGTTTAATTCGATAAACATTTCATATAAACTGCGCATGTGGGATCTTTGCAGGCCCACCTTTAATTAGTAACCATGCTGTTGTAAATAATGCTTGTCTTCGTGAGATATAATAAAGGAAATATCAAAGTATTTTGATTTCAAAGTGTGATACATTTTGGTTTTGGAAAAACACACTGAAATACAACAGACTGCCATATAAATTAAGATGATTTATGAATGTGTAATTGTTTACTGTGAGTAAAATATGCAGGGCAAAAATAGAATAACTGGAGAGCTAATATGATCTGATATAATGAGATAGTGGTTACAAAGGAAGTTACAAAACCATAACTATCAAACAAAACAAAACAAAACAAACAAACAAAAGGATGTTTCTGTTTTCCACCATATTTTCATGTGAAATCTGCAGGTCACTAGCTGCCCCAGTAAATAAAGCAATCCATGAAATGTCATTATAATGAGGTGAGGATGTTGATGAAATCTAGCTTAAATTATATGTATATTATATTATACTTATTTATAAATAAATTGAAGGAAATGAGATGTGAAATCAGCTAATTTATCAATGGGTTACACACACACACACACACGCGCACGCACACACGCACGCATGCACGCACACACTTGCCTGGCAGATATACCACATTTCATATTATTGATTCCCTTGCAGCCAGCTAACAAAGCAGTTAGTCCTAGGTCGATGGCCTCAAATTGATTATAGGTTGTATGCTGTCAGAAAAAGCATACAGTATGGATACATTTTTGTTCACCAAGGCAATTCTATACCTTAATGAGGTTTCTCTACAATTATGTTCTTGTCACTAAGTATGCAAATCCACCCTTGAAGTACTACAAGTGACAAGTATTTGATTTGATTGATTTAAAAAAAAAGGTTTATATTCAAATCCCTGAAAATGGACATTATATATCACCATTGTGCAGCTACATTCATAGACCAACACTGGTTGACTTATTTTATGATCTGAAACAGCCCTATCTATATTTCTCTTAAAAAATTTTTAAAAAAATCTAGAATTCTTTTTGTCTTGGGAAATTTTAAAGGGTCAATGCAGAACCCAACACCTTTGGTTCCTCATCACAGAGTGCTCCAAGTAGAACCCCTTCAGAAAACTACACTGTAAAAAATTGTGTGTTGTTTTAACTTTAAAAAAAAAAAAAAAGTTAGTAACCGGGTTGCCTTTAAATTTTGAGTTCATTGAAACTCATATAGTAAATTAGCACAGTGAGGCAATCAATTAGCATTGTGCTAACTTACTACATGAGTTTCAATGAATTCGAATTTTTAAGTCAGCCCAGTTACTACCTTTTTTAAGTTAAAACAACAAATCGTTTTTACAGTGATATAGGAACCCTTAACTATCCAAAGGACCAATGAACCCTTTCATGTGAATAAAT
Source organism: Gogo arcuatus (assembly GCA_028570945.1). Classification (NCBI taxonomy): domain Eukaryota; kingdom Metazoa; phylum Chordata; class Actinopteri; order Siluriformes; family Anchariidae; genus Gogo; species Gogo arcuatus. The sequence continues at coordinate 5,556,505 of JAOTRR010000034.1, forward strand.
GCTCTTTCTCTTTTAGAACAGTGTGACGTAACACACATATACTGATCTGTTCATTGTATGTTGTATATCAATAGGCTAAAATGCACATTCTTATAATCTTACAATCTCTGTTATCTCTGTTAAGATTTACAGTCTTTGAAATAAAGGTCAAATCTAGCACAGTGTCCTTTACAGCAACCTGTAACGGTTCTAAGAGGAACCCTACAATGGGGTGTCTCCCTATCAGAAAGAATAGAAACTAAACTAAAATTCCTTAAACATCCAAAGAATCCTTTATCCTTTAAGAGTGTTTACCATTTTTATAGAAGTATAAGTGTATAAGAGCATTGTGTTTAACTATTATGGCTTGAAATGGTTTTGTGTGCTGTAAAACATTTACAGTAAAAATTACAGTAATATAGTGGCAGCACTCACAGCAAGAAGGTTCTGGGTTCAAACCTGCCGGTCAACTGGGGACTTGTTGACCGTGTTCTCCCCATGCTTGTGTGGGCTTCCACATGGTGCTCTGGTTTCCTCCCACAGTCCAAAGACTGGCTGTAACTTGTCCATAGGTGTGAATGTGAGTGTGAATGGCTGTCTGTCTCTCTGTCGTGATAGACTGGTGACCTGTCCAGGGTGTACCCTGCCTCTTACCCAATGTCAGCTGGGATTGCCTCCAGTTCACCCACAACGCGCAATGGATAAACAGCATAGAAAATGAATGAATGAATACTGGCAGCAATTTGGCAGTAAAGTAGCCTACTTTAGATTTAGAGTAAATAACTGTAAAACATTTATAGTATATTACTGTAATATGTTACATAGTATAAAATAGCGCATGATCCAATACATTTGGCTGATTGTTAAAAAAGTGACTTTTGAGGAAGGATGCAACTGAGCAGAAGATTAAGGGTCTTTGTCAACCCAATCCAACCATAGCAGACTGGGCTTTCAACACACAAGCATCTGCTCTAACTCAAAGCCACCATAACTAGCTCAAACAGCTTGCATTGACCAAAACATCTCCATCACTTAATTACCTCTCATAAAAGATACATTTTGGTGCTTTACTAAACCAAAGCTTTTACTAGCATATAAAGTTAAAATCAAACAAGGTTTGTATTTGCCTAAAATAGTTGCTAAAATAAAGGGCACAAAAATGATCCACTAATTTCCAGATGTAGACACAAGGAGAAATTTCTATTTATTTATTTATTTTTTACAATTCTCACCCGTGTTTATAGAGTTATATATCCCACTATGTATTGCACTATTCTGGTATTTCATTGTAAACCAGTGGACTGCTCTAATTGCCTAGTCCTTTACAGTACAATCCTGTAAAATCATACAGCTGTAAAATGAATAGTATAGCTTACATTTACAGCATTTATTTTTACGGTGTGTCCATTGCGCGCGCAAACTGTGCGCATTGCGCGTGCTGTCGGCTGTCCCACTTTTTGCTTTGCAGATTATTAACTGACATTAGGGGAAATTACTGGGTGCTGGTATATATTCAGTGAAACTTCACCTGAGTTCCTTGTTGAAATCAATACGCATAGTAATGCGATGGAATAGGATATGCCGTGCTCGCGCATGGACTATTAAATGCAATAATAATAATAATAATAATAATAATAATAATAATAATAATAAGTTCAGAAATTACATCACTTACAGACCGTTGAATAACGTGTTCACTTATTATTGTGCATGCAGTAAAATGGATTTGGCAGAGCTTTTGCTTCCTGGCACTAGTAAGGTTTGAAGATGATCACAGCGTTTTAACAGAAGACAAAATGGATTGATTGGATGCGGATGTAACTCACCTTAAGTAAGAAGATCTTTGTCGGAAAATTGCGTGTCTTTCCTCACATTGTTCTTTCGTTGGTCCGCGATCTACACTGTGTGAACTTTGTTCTGAAGGTAAGCGCTCAGAGCACAACGGTCTCCTCATGACTTAAAAAATCACCTTAAACAGCAGCCCTTCCGGGATAGAACAGCCCATGTGCTTCATTCAAGGTTTTCTTACTTCGTGCCTTTCATGTTAAAACCGATGCAAACGAGAGCGCTTCCCCTGCCAGTGGCTGGAGGACAGACATTTAACAACCGCGTCCTTGGAGCTGGCTGGCCGCCCGGACTCTCCACGCATAAACATCACACGCTCAAGGATGCTCAGGAGCGCGTTCTTCTTGTACGTGAATGAAAAACAAACAAACAAACAAAAATAGAAGAAGAAGCATTTATTTGTCACATATATGCATTACAGCATGTAAAATCCTTTTCTTTGCATATCCCAGCTTGTCAGGAAGCTGGGGTCAGAGCACAGGGTCAGCCATGATACACCTCTGGAGCAGAGAGGGTTAAGGGCCTTGCTCAAGGGCCCAACAGTGACCGCTTGGCGGTGCTGGGGCTTGAACCACCAACCCAGTAACCCAGTATTGTTATATCTCTTGAAATTCTGTTTACATTCCAACAGCAATGAATAAATCAAATTCTCTGACAATAAAAAAAACAACTGTCATCTGTGGCAGTCACAGGGCTGTAAAAAGCCCATCTGGTCATTTCATTCAGTCCAAATGAAATGACTGAATGGCCGGCCTACCTGCCTGCCTGTCTGTCTGTCTACCTACCTACCTACCTGCATGCACTCTGTCCGTGCAGTCATCTTCTACAAGGCTAGGCAGACATAGCTATTGCAGACATATTGCTAAAGCTAGTAAGCTAGTCAACAGCTGTGAGTACTGTATTAACAATAGCCATGTTCATTGCTTACATTCATTTTGATAATGTTAGATGTTTTCTTACATGTGAATGAGACATGAGGTAGATGGATATGACAATGACGCACTACTCTAACCCCCCTCCAAATGCTCTCCCTCGTTGACCCGTCCTCCAGTAGTAATCAGGCAGTGTTCATGTGTTTGGCGTTCATGTGTTTTGGAGGGTGGCTTTGGTGGGAGGGCTGAAGGGAGAAGGTGGAATTTTTAAGTTGGATACTTTCAAAATCTAGCTTATTCTTACCCTAGCTTTAACCATTGGGCCACCACTGCCCCTAAAACTCTAAAAATGTATCTAAAACTCTTTCCTTTGTGTCCACTGTAAACATAATCGAACAAAGCATGCATTCATTTATTCATTCATCTTCAGCACTTTGTCTTGGTCCTGGTTGTGGTGGATCCAGAGCCTATCTTGGGAACACTAGGCACCACCAGTTGGGACCCCACTGCATTGCAGTGCACCATGCACACACAGATTTGCACACTCATTCACACCTAGGGATAATTTAGCATAGTTAGTCCACCTACCATCATGTTTTTGGAGGGAGAGACAAAACCTGAGAACCTGGAAGAAATCCACACAAACACCAGGAGAACACAGAAACACTCTGCAACTGTTAAGTGGTCACTGTGCTACCCTGCATTTATAAATTACTTCGCATTAGTTATGACGGTATTTTGTTCACAAGTTTTACAGTCTACAGGTTCAACTTCAACATTACCATCAGACACCATCAGACACGGACAATTTGTTCAGCTGTCTCTATTGTAATCCACTTTTGGTTGGATCTGGTGTAGGAAGGCCTCTTGGTGTGCTACAGTTTAATGTAGTAATATATTAGTGGTTTTTCAGTGGATCGCTTGGCCAATAGTATCAAATTACACACAGTAGAATCTAACATATTGACTGGAAATTCTATGAACTCAAATCAATTTTAAAGAAAAATGTCTTGGGCACCAATTTGTACAATGTTGTAATAGGTTGTAATAAATGTTTGCTATAATATATAGGGTTTTAGATGAGTAACACAAGATTTTACATTACTGCAATATTTTAACAGTTCATACTGGCAGTACTCAATCAAGAACAGGTGATATTGGTTTAAAAAAAAGTAAAACAGTAGTATGTTCTAGAAATCAAGTCTATACATCAGAACAGTGTATACAAAGTAAAAATCTGTTCATCCAGAGTGCATTCAAATCTCATGTATACACTTTCAGTGTTTCAGGATGAGTATATTTCAACTGAATGTGAACTTTAAAAGAAACTCTCCCATACTCCCCCGATAACTGTACAGATCTCACCTGTCACCAATGTTAAATTCCTGTCCCATAATCCTCCTGGACCTCCCCTGGCAATCTAAACTCAAATCCATTACCGAAACAGCTTAAACCCATCAGATTTGTCTCAATGGATGTGATTAAAAATGTACAATCCACCTCAGTCAGTGTTGGTCCAACCCTACACTTTCATTATTGAGTCCATTCTCACCTCCTCTGTCGCAGTCTGGTGGAGACTGGAGAGAGAATTACAGGCTGTAGCCGGCCCACCCTCCACCATCTGTATGACGCTAGGACTCGATAAATAAGCAGAATAATTGCAGACCTCTTTCACCCAGGCTATCAGGGAAATTACAATTAAGAACCCAAGTCAAAGGAACAGCTGGTCCCCCTCAAGCGACATATTTTATCAATCATGTCTAAATCTAACTATATGTACATTTCAAATCAGACACACGCACAGATGGAACCCAGGGGTTGCTATCCATGCATAGGGCATTACCACAGTATTGGAGTGACCATCAGGTAACAATGCTATGCCATACATCATTGAATATTTCATGTTTGACTCTTTTTTACTGAACTGATTCATTAACCAGCAACCTGGTCAGAGTTGCAGTGGATGCAAAGCCATGAGGCAGCAATATATTATGGTGCACCACTGCAGCATTTTTATTTTCTTGCATGTTAATTACAAAAGCATCGCTTAAATAACGGTAAACTGCAAAAAATGATATCTTAATAAGTAAAAATATCTTGAATACAGGCAAATTCAACTAATATGTCTCTTTATTAGACTGTTTTGAAGCAAATCTAATATTATTAATCCTATTAGTAAATATAGTACTTTAAGCTTAGAATTGTTTTATGCTATTGGCAGATAATTTAGCCTCTTTTTAGAAATAAATGTTTGAAATAAGCAAAATTATCTTGCAATAGAATAAGACAGTTACATGTTTTAAATGAGTAAAACTAACTAAAAATAGGCTTAATAATCTTAGATTTGTTTAAAAACTATCTAATCAAGAGACATCGTTGAATTTGCCTATATTCAAGATATTTTTACTTGCTAAGATATCACTTTTTTCAGGTTATTTACAGCCATAGTATCAGTTGAATTCTCTCCTTAAATTAAACAACTCAGACTTGACAGTTGGTTGATAATGTGTTTGATTATGCTATCTACCCATAAGCAAGCTAGTTAATAGAATAGTTTAACCAATAGTTCAACCTAAAATTAAATTTACATAATTTTCTCCACCATATCTGAACAGTCAAGATATGCTTGGTTTCTAAAGTTAGCTTTTTTCAGTTGTTGTTGTTGTTGTTTTTACTTCATTGTCCATCTCTGTAGTTAGCCCTACTAGCCAGCAAGCTTTTTCCTAAGTATACTGGATGTATTATTCTGATTTGATAACTTGGATTAGTGTCTTTGCTGGGTAAATACTTAAAAGAGCTGTACATTAAAAGTAAATCGGTGGGTTATAGTGAAAGCTCAATCTATTAAGCAGGGTTGAGCAGTATGTTTTTGGGAGATTGGATCATTTGCAGCTGGCACGGCCCTGTAATAACCATCTAGTTGTGCACTGGGGACCCATTTCCTAAAACACATGAATCATTGTTTAAGCCCCCTCTGTGTTTCTCTGTACATCCTTACTAAGGAACAAGGAGTGGACATGGGAAATGGCTTCCCAGTGCATTTACATGATAGATAGATAGATAGATAGATAGATAGATAGATAGATAGATAGATAGATANNNATATATTGTTATAACAAACTTTTCACGTTATTACGTGATACTGATTTTTTTTCTTTTTTTCTGATGTGGCAGCAATACGCTTCAGTGAAAAAATCTGCTAATTTTCATTATGTTTTCGATATAAGCAGTAGAGAAAACAGATGTAGTTACATTTTTAGTTTTTTTTGTGTCGTTTTTAAATTGTAGTAAAATACCCAGAAAGCGCGCTTCTCGCATCATCAAAATGCGACCATCATGGCAAACATTAGCAGAATGCTAGCGGTTTATGGGCAAAATCGTCTTCCCTATAAGAAAAACGAAAGGACACTAGTATTTTTGTCATTTCAATTCTGGTATATAGTCGATACTATATTTGCAGAAACTAAAATAAAATTTGGACTTTTTTGTCTAGAAGCAGGTGTAAATAATTATTTTATCTGTTTAGCTCCATTCACTCCCATTCATTGAGGACTATCTTGCGAGCGCCCTTTAGGTGAAATGCATCCAATTTCGGTACAACGGCATTAATAGGAAGTAGACGGGCTCTGGCTTCACTCTTAAACCCCTGTTATGACGTTCGTCATTATATAAACAGTCACTGTTCCTGCCACAATTAATTTTATGCAAAGGTAAATGGCTACATTTCTTCCCAGAAGGTCCCGCCCTTTTCGAGATATTTGCATATCTCTCGTTAATTGGACGGTGTGGAATATTTATCCAATCAGAGCGCAGCAGGCAGGATTTGTTGAAATTCTTGTGGAGGAAAAATAGAACGGCGGCCATTTTGTAAATGCTGCTATCGGGCCATGGCGGAGATGGATGACGGCGACGAGCTGGGGATAGTGCACGCGCATAGCGGTTCATCGTCTTCATCTAAGTCGGGGGGAGATAAAATGTTTTCTCTTAAGAAGTGGAATGCAGTGGCAATGTGGAGCTGGGATGTCGAGTGTGATACCTGCGCCATTTGTAGGGTCCAAGTAATGGGTAAGTGTGGCTAACACTAGGTGCTAACTGGCTATTAAACTGTTTATCGTTACAAACAGCTAGTTAGCCGAGTAGCTTCATTAATTAGGCAGCTTGCTTTGCTTACGGATGTTTACTGTAACCAAGTTCTTTGCCTTAAGTCTTCTAATAAATGCAGTTGTCAGAGTCAAATAGCAAACTGTCAGATGTCTTTCTTTTTTTTTTTTACTGTTTGGACTGTCATTCAGGATGTGCAACACAGACATAAGATGCACTGCATTATTCTACCGTATCTAATTTGAGCTTTTACTAGCTTGCTTTAACCTTCTTGGCATGATTGAGCTTGAATTTTTTAGTATTTGTACCCCTGCGTACAACGATGTAGCTTTATGATCCTTAACCAGTGTTGGCAAATCTTTTAAGGGGAAAGTAGCCAGTGCATACTCGAAAAGTCGCCAGATGACGCCATGGATTTTTTTTTTTTTTGCATAGTTTTTAAATCGTCAATATAATTTGCATGTTTTAAAGGACAGGGAAAGGGGGCATTAGGCCTCACACTTTTTTGTTTTTAAAAAATTATATGGTATAAAGAATGTAACTTTAACAGTGTAATAGAACAAACACAATCACAAATTAACTGGCATCAAATCCAATGATAAGAGTGCAACAGTTTTCCAACAAGTCAACTTTAAAAAAAACAATAAAGCCTATTCCCCACAGGTGTGGGGCAATAAGCCCCCAGCAGAAGAGTCCAACTTTCAATTTCTATTTCATTTTACTGGGTTCAGTTATCACGCATTCCCATTGGCTCCTGAGTAATCTGCAATAATGTCTGCCATGCTGGTGATAAATTCCAAGCATTTTCAATGAAGTGGGGTCTAATACCCCACAGGACCTAATGCCCCTCTTTCCACTATAAAATATAGTTTATCAAAATGGGGGGAAAAGAATAAATTATAGCTTCTCTTATAGAAGGACAGTTTTTGTCATGGCATCACAACTTATGTATTTACAGAATACTCTGTTTACTTAATTACAAAATAGTATCACTTATATTAAGAATGCGGATAAGATGAAGCAGTGATCAGGAGTCATTGAGGAAAAAAAGACATGAAGGAAAACAGTTTTGAAAGGAATAACTGGCTTTTATTCTCTGTAAATATAACCAAGAAGTAGGGCTGGGCGATATAACCTAAAAATTATATATTGCCATATTTTCTTAGATTTTCATGGTAATGGTATTTATCATGATATATATTATGCTATGAAAATAACTTTCAGAGACAAAAGAATGACAGCGCCTGCAGACTGTTTGTACAGACAGCGGGGAGCCGACACCTGTGGCCAGTTTGGACTCGCCGCGTACCTGTCATAAACACGTGCCGCTTCCAACACAGGGCGCTCGCTCATGAGCTCCAGTGCTGTGATTACGTACTGTGTTTTTGCTCTTTGCTCCGGGTCTCTACCCGTATTTGCTTTGATTTTTGTTCCCGGTGTTTTGGCCTTTCATATGGTGTATTTCCATATGTTTGGGGTTTTTTTTCTGCTGCTTACTCCAGTTTGAGGTTAATAAAGCCTTGCATTTTTTTGTTCTGTTTTTGTTTTTGTTTTTTTCTTCGACTCCCCCCACCCGTGACCTGGTGTCTGCTCCTCCATCTCCAGCTGCTTCCAGCAGAAATATTGTAATATAATAGGCCTAATATTTGTTAAGCTAGTTCAGCGTATCATACTACATTATACAGACCCTTCATTGATGTTTTCATGGAGTTAAAAACGCTCTATCAACCTGCTCATTCCTGGAGGTAAGTTGATATTTCTGCTACATCACGATACTCACGGTATTGAGTTGGCTGACAATATGAATGGTCATGTTGCGATAATAACAATAATTTATCGATTATATCGCCCAGCCCTACCAAGAAGAGTTTTTAAAACGATGACTTGCATGAATGGGACAAACAATGGTTGTTTCAGTGATTGGTCTTTGGGAAAACTGACTTGTGCAAGCGCAACTCAGTCAGGCTTTACAACTGTGATGTGAGTTGGAGAGCTGTATGACGTACAGGACCATTGCTAATATGTGCGCAAGAAGTCACTGATTTTTTCACTAGGTTCGTTTTTTTTAAAAATAATGCTACGCTAATGAGGTCTAACAAATCACCAGATCTAGGAACAAGGTCACAAAATTTGCAGTGCTGTTCTTGAGCTTGTATTTTTTTTCTTCTTCTTATATCTGCAACCATGCGTTTAATGATGTAGCTATGTAATTTAATAGTCCTTACATTGACACAGTACAGTGATTTAAGACCAGGGTGCTTAGGCATGCTAACCACAAACATGTTAATAAACTAAATTACAAGTTAATTAGGTACATTAATACCTACAAAGCACATCTATGTGATCAGTGTTGGTGAAACCAAGCTTTCTGAAGCAACGAATCTTTCCTTCAGCTGTTTCGAAGGTTCATTACTTTTCAACACGGTGTACACTCGTGGCATCTGGTGCTCAAAATGATGTACAGATAGTAATCTGCTGCATGTTAATGGAGGACGCAGTGGGTTTTGAGGTTCTGGCTAATACATCTGTATTCCAGTGCTTCAAAAATGTTATTTATAAACAATAAAGTCAATTGGAAACACCAAATAATCCTGGATAAAGAAAAAACACTTCAATTAAAGCATCATTCTAGACTAGTTTCCAATTATTTGTAAAGGACAAAATTATCACTAGAAAAGCTGACCTGATATTTGGATGGTTGCGCATTCTCAGGACAACAGTGACACTGACGTCTTAGTGTTGTGTTAGTGAGTGTGTGCTGGTATGCGTTCATCAGCTATTGGTTGATGGAATGTTTCTCAACCTTGCAGTAACATTAAAGCCCCTAAGTCTAATACTTATACCAGTGTAACACACTTACCTTGTCAGCATCACCTCAGTACTCGATGATCTGCCATCCAAATATCCATTCTGCTGTGGTTCTGTGGTCAGGCCATAGGAGGTAACCATCCATGAGCTGTCGTCAGTATTTGTCTTCCTATAAAACTGACCTAAATATTAGGTGTACCTAATAAAGTGGCCACTTTACTACCTAGTAAAGTGCTAGGTACTACCTAGTCGTAGTACCTAGTAAAGTGGTACACTTTACTGAGTGTACTTGTTTGTTTATCTTGCAGATGCCTGTTTAAGATGTCAGGCAGAAAACAAGCAGGAGGACTGTGTTGGTAAGGAAATCACTTGCAGTACACAAGAGGTTTTAATCAAAATGCATTAAAGTGCAGATGGCATGCAGTCAGCTTGAATTAACGAATTAGAAGTCTCTGTGTCGAACACTCTTAACATCTCCAGTTCTCCAGAGTCCACAGGTCCTGAAAAAGTCTTAAATCATCTGAAATTATGTAAAGGTCCCTTATCCTGCATTGATTTTGTTATTCTTTGACCCTGAAGTCAATTTCACAAAAATGTTTTTGTGGCTTTATCCAAAAAAACTGTCGCCGTGTATTACATGGCATAGGATCAGACTGTATGCTTCTACCTTAGTGACTTACAGAGAAGTGTTTTGTTAGTATTTGTCTGTAAAGTCATGTTATGTCTGTAATTGTCTAATGCTGTGACAAAACATTTTCCTTCATCATTTTTTTCCACAATTTTCATGTTTTTTTTCCATAGCTGTATCTCTGTGTCTATCTCTAAACCTCGCAGGACCATTACAAATATGGCAGTGGCAAAACAAAAACGAATAACAGATAGAAATAATATTCTTATTACCTCAAGCTTGCTTTGAATGTTTGTTTTTGAGACCCTGTTTTCTTCAGACATCGGGTCATACTGATTACTTCGTTCCGCTTACAGTATCAGTCTCTTGATTGCCACATGCTTACTTGGAAGCTGGAAAGACAGGGTTGATAAGAGACAAGGAGTGGAGTAACATGCACACACCTAGACACCTAAGTGTTCTGTTTCTCTTTCTTATCCACTACGTATTGCTTTTTACCAGGGTTGGTTTGGTACCAATATTTTGGGCTCGGCATGTTACCTGGCACGGTAGAACTAATGGTACTAGTTCGGTGCCAAAGCAAGCAATAAATAAATAAAATTTCATACAAACTGATAAAATTAATAAACATCAAAAGTTGTATTGTTTAAACACTACATTAAATGAGTGAAAACATTGAGTTGACTTGCACCTTCTGTCTGTCTGTGGGTAACAGGTGTAACAAGAAGGATTTATAAGTAAGCTAATTTTACAAACATCTGACTAAGGTTATTTCTATAGCCTTGTTGTTCTTTCATTCATGAATTCATGAAGGAGTAGACTGCTAAGTAGGCAAAGGCTACGTCCACGCTAATACGTTCATTTTAAAACTGTGTTAAAACGAAAACGATCTTCGTCCAGACGAGCGTTTTAGCTTCAGATCAGAAATAATCTGCATCCATATTAACACGCCTGAAAACACATCACGTTGACCATTCATGTACACTGGGCAGCCGGTATAAACAGCTAATGCCCTTTGTTTTCTTCTGGGAAAGAGTCATGTGATAGGAGCGTGACGAATCGGGAGGACACGTTGTGACTGAGACCCAATCAGGAAGGGAACGTGGGTTTCTGTGTCACTGTTTCCAAGCGTCTTCGTTTTTGCCCATCTACAATAAAACACTACCCTGGTGTTTTCAAACTAAAACGAGGCCAGGAGCATTTCCAAAAGTCTCCGTTTTAGGGACTCGAAAACTCTGGAGTAGTTTGGATGCTAGGTGTAAATGTAACAAAAGTGATGCATTTTAAAACTATAACGTATTAATGTGGAAGTAACCTAAGAAACAAACGGCAGATTTAGCGCCATCATTACCCCGGCTGGCTGTCAGTTAGCCCCGTGTAACGTCGGGTCGTATAAACGTGCACTACAAGCAGGCTAGTCTGTTAGCTAGATTCAGGACAGGAAATATTGTGAATAAGCTAACCATGGACAAAATTTAGTACTTATCATTTAGACAATCTTATTTTCAATTTATTTATGTGATTGTCATGTGCACTTTCCGTTCCTGGAATTCTTTGTACAAATTGGGATGCGCATGCATCAAATGTTTCATCAGGTTCGACGTATTGCACACTTGAGGCACAGTTTCTGCAAAGGTGTAGAAGGGGACTCCACCTTTCCACTATCACTTGCCCTAAAAGCAAATAATCACCATATCTCGTTCAGAGAGCTTTGTTTCTCGACAGGTTTCATCAGTCTAATGTCACTGGTTCTTTCAGCAGTTGCCGAATCCATAGCATCTTCCCAAACTTAGCTCGATAACTTGACGTGGTGTGGCAGGTTGCTGGTCAGAGGGAGAGTTCTTCACTGTTAGATTTACGTCACAGCCACGAGCTGCCGGCTTTGTCTTAAAGGGCGGGCGAAAGAGTGAACTCTTAAAGGCGCATTTCAGAGTATAGTGTGAAAAGTGCCGAAAAGCAGTAATGTTAACTACTGAAATGTATGCATTGATACCGTACCATTTTGAAATGGTAAATTACTGGTAACTGGAGCAACCCTACTTCTTCCCTTTTTTCTCTTTCACATATCACAGTACAGTTTTAGGACATTTAGCACAATTATGATCTTCGGTTGTCCCTCAGGAGAAACCCTTAAAAGTTTTATTTAGCAGCGTACAACAGAGCATTCCCTATCAGAAAATGCTTCAAATAGGAGGCCAAAAACCCTTAAAATTGTAAGAGTTTACACTCCACTCTCTGGCTCATTTTTGTTTTTGTAAAGGTCCTAAAGAGAAGTGTTCTTGGTTAAATTTCTGGTCATGTCTGTAATGTGCTGATTAATGTCTCCCTACCTTTCTCAGTTGTATGGGGAGAGTGCAACCACTCCTTCCATAACTGCTGTATGTCTCTGTGGGTGAAACAAAACAACCGGTGTCCACTGTGTCAACAAGACTGGGTCGTGCAGAGGATTGGCAAGTGAGGACGTCCTCGCACATCCACTGATCTTCATCCACTCTGGTCCCATCTGGTTCTAGGAAACAGGATCTTCAGCGGGCCCAGCATAACTCCAGTGTGTATGTTTGTGACTGTAAAATGGAGTGTGTGGACTTTACCAGAACTCCAGGTGACACTGGCTGCTTGTACTCTGCCTCTCAGTCCTACAGTAAAATACATGAGACTGAAGCACTATACAGTCTCACTGCAGCATCTGAATGGTGATGTGAATGTGTGTTTTAAAGCATGTTAGAATAAAGTAAAATATTAAAGGCCTGTTACGAGTCTTCCCTTAGAAAGTGAGAACACGGCGATCACATGGGGGTATGCACCTTCCGTCTCTAGTGTTGTTCAAGTGCTGTGAATCTGAATTGACCCAACTGCAGGAACTGAACCCAGTATGCCATTCAGTATGGGTTTGGGCAGCATAACTAATGTAAAGTTGTGGAGGAAGATATTTATTTTTCTCATAAATAATTTATTTGCTAGTTAGTTACAGTTATTAAAGGCATAATTTGATCTAAAACATTTTCCCCCCTCAACTCACAATGGAAGGCACTTTCTATTAGGAAACATCTCCATGGTAACATGGTCACAAGTCCTGATTCATCAACTTTAAGCAGCTCTTAGACCAGTGGAATGTCAGAAAAGTGCTTTTTACTCATATAAATAGTATGTTATACAGTGAAAGTCCTGGCATGTATGTGTATGCACAAAAAAAGTACTGAGGTGATTCTCATAACCCCTGGCAGTTAGAAGGGGTGAGATAAAGCCACAATCAAACTCTGGATTGAAGGTAGGCATTTTCAGGCCCTCTTCCTGGAGCAGAACCCAGCACTGGAATTAATGACCTCTGTTCTAGTCTTTTAAAATGAAAACCAAGTATTATAAACAACTCTAACATTGTGTTTTAATAGCAAATATCAGACCCTTGGATATTTCAGTGTGTGTTAAAGCTACCCCCATTAGTCAAGTAGATACCTTAAAAATAATAGGAACATCAGTCTATACTGTTTTAATACTATATTACTTTTCTGGTAAACAATTTGGATTTAAGATGCTGCATCTGCCTTCTTTTAATGAAGTATTACTGTTTTAATAAAATAAAAATAAAATCACTGTCAGTTTTTTTAACAACTGAGCCTGTAATTTACAGAAACAATGCTACTAATGATGTTGCTCCTACTCCTCATTTAGTATGTAGTATGTTGAACATGAACAACAGCTGAAATATCCAGCAGGAGGCGATGTTAACTAATGTGATGCCTGGAGTAATGGGAGAATTGCAGTACAATTATTCTTAAGCAGTCATTCAAACATTGGTAATGTTTGAGAATTCAGAAAAAACTTGACTGATGGTTCAACAATCAATGCAGTAGGAATCATGAAACAATGAAACACTATAAAGTGCGTTCCTTTATCTGTGGTTCTCAAGGTGGGTTTCGGGGACTGTAAAAAAAAAAAATTTTGTTTTTACAGTGGTGGAAATCACAGCTTGTCATTTTTGAAAGTTATTAGTTATTGCATTTATATAGTTATTAGCTTGCTTAACTGGTTACTCGAATTGAATGGGTTTAATCAAAATCTCTAACTCAAACCAAGTAAGTCTATAAAATGTCATTTGGACCTTATGTGTTCTGTGAATGGAAAGATGAGGAATAAAAGCTTTATGACTAATTAATAGTCAACATTATTTCACACATTTGAATAACGAGTCTAATATCTGAATAGTTGGATGTTCTTTAAAATAAATGTGTGGCGATGGGGTCTGTGGAATTTATTTTACAGTTAAAGGGGTCCCTGGCTGCAAAAGGTTTGAGAAAAGGTTTGACTGCACCCCAGACCTCCTAACCTGACATAAGTGACTGAATGAACACATCCCAACAGCCATTCTTCAAAATCTAGTGGAAAGCCTTCCCAGGAGACTTTGGAATGAGATGTTCAACAAGCATGTTGGGTGTGATGCTCAGGTGTCCACGTACTTTTGGCCATATCATGTAACTGTGTATCTCTTTATAGAAGTTACTTTTTTTCACTGGTCAAGATAAAATAATTTCCAGCTGAAGTTTTGCTTCATGCATTTAAAAACAGTGTCTGTGATGAGTCTAAGTTTGCAACAAATGTCTTGCTCATTGCATCGCACTTCTGTTACATTATCACTGGTGCTATGTGTTTTATAGTTATATATTCATTAGAGTGTAGCTATTCTGTTATCTAGTAGTATAGACTACAGGTTTTTACTTAACACATTAAAATTTTCTTTAAAAAATATAATAGTATATACATATAGTAATCACAATGGTGTGTTTTCCATTCAATAGTATGTTTATTTGATTTGCAGATTAATTTTTGCCTATTCTATAGCTGATGCAGCCCATCAAATGGTGAAAAAGAAATACAGAAATTTCTGATCAGTAAAATCAGGCCTTTAATGCTTATTCTGGTTTCTCTTGTGATTTGGCCATAACTCTTCATAGTCTTTATGTATAGTTATCTGTAAATAATAAACACAACATGCACAATATTATTGTTGTTGTGCAATGTATGCATTCACACAGCTTGTTATATTAGGAAGCCAGTGTGCCCATCCTGTTGTTTTATAAGAGGAACTTTATAACAATCAGGTTTGTATAGGGATGTTTCAGAGAATGTTCTCCCTGCATTAAGGGAATAGTCTCTGAACCATCCCCTGTTGGTGCATAGTTCCTAAGAGTTTGTAATAATTTAAAGGTTAACAGAATGTTAGGGGAACGTTTTCTGAACCACTGCAGGTTATACAGTGAGGTTATTTAAAGGTTAGAGAAACGTTCACTGAACCATAATGTGCACCGAAATATGAACGTTATATTTCTGAAAAGTAAACTTTCTGGGAAAACCAAATGGTAACTAAAAAAAAGATCTGTTTTAGACCATTCTGGGAATTAATGTGTGTTTGTTGGGAGAGTGCAATGGGGGAATTACATTTACGTCTGATGCAAAGTCAGTATGAAATGCTGATTTTTGCACAATAAAAGCAAAGTGCGGTGAAGATTTTGCTTTTCGGTGTGTCGTGTTGTCCTTATATCACAAACGAAAAGCTACTGTGTGTTACATATCACTTTTCCCCAGTGTGACTGCTTTTCTATCTGGCATAGAATGTTGATTTAAAAGCACGAAAAATGTTTTGATGTGCTATCAGTGCTTAACCAGCAGAGGGTACTGTTTGATTTGGTTTGGTCAACCTGATGCAGGTAGACAGATAAATACTACAGTATACTGTATATATAGCATGCCTCATGTCGGACAAGGTCACTACTACCTTTAAAAGTGCACAGACGAGCATTTATTCTTTCTTTCTTTCTTTCTTTCTTTCTTTCTTTCTTTCTTTCTTTTATTGTTTAATCAACAAAATCCAACATAACACTTTCAGATATGGAACTTGTTGAAAGGTACTTTATGTAAATTGATAGAATTGAGCAGCTTTAATGATGTGATGGGAACAGATGTGTTTAAAATGATTAAATCTCATCTTGCACATTATTGTGGGAGTTTACCTATAGCAAGAGTGTCATGGGGAAACTGAAATACCACATTTAAAAATGATCATATGACAAAAAAAAAACATTTACCATTTTTTAGGATCAGTCTGTGGAACAGTTTGGGTAGAAGAGCAGTTCTTATCAGCACTCAGCTGGCTACTAATTTTACTGATAGGATTAGAGAAACAGTTTGTATTCACAAAATTGTATTTAAAAGAACATCAGTGTAATAATGACTTACCATAGGCTTCCCATGAGGGACAAATGTGTACTGCATCCAGCTTGGGGTTCAAAATGCCCTTGTGCAACCTCAAGCTTAAAAACAGTTTGACCACATCATGACCCCTGTTTACTGTAGTAACATTGAACAGGCCTATTTTCTAACAGAAATACATCATCTTATACAACATAGATTGATAGCTAATATTCTGGATGTAGAATTACTAGACACTTGCATGTGTTCCTCACAAAGAATACAAATCATTTTTGTTACTAAAAGTCTGTTCATAGAAACATGCTGAAGAAGAGCTTTGTGTGAAAGAAGGAGCAAGGAGGTTTGAAGACGGGAAAAAAGCGTGTGGATTTGGACACTGAGCAGATATTTGACCTCCTCCTGCATGGTCTTGGACAACACCTCAGCCACGCCATAACAGACCCCCCCGAGTCCAGTGGAAAGCTCGGGTCAAGGCATGCCTTGCGCTCTCGCCGAACTTTCCGTGCCTGAGCTCCATTTGGCTGCACCCTTTCGCCACACGTTCTGTTATTCTATCCTTAGTGCAAGAAGGCATGGACAGATATAGCCTCTGCTGGTCTCATTAGGAAAATAAGGCTTGTCTATTTATGTTACGTGGGAGAGGTTCTTAAACTAGAGCTCATCAATTTCAGACATGGAGGGTCAGAGTTCAGTGATTAGGTAATCAAATGAGTTAATTACAAGGCTGATTAGGTGTGTTTGTGCACTCAAAGCAAATGTATCAAATGTTTTCATGATTTTTTTAGCAGGCCTCCCTTCTGCTTTAATGGAATGTTTTGAATGAATTTTGAATTTCATTTCCATTCACTAAGATAAGAGATTGTGCTGCATTTGGACACACAAATGTGACCGCTGACTTCCTTTCTGGCAGTGGCTTAAAATTTTATGTCTAAATTCCCACAGATGATGAACAGAGCCATGCTCGTTTTCTCCGGTTGTTAGCAAGGTTTAGTGAGACACCGTCTTCTCCGTCTTACAAATAATCATGTCACTTTCACTCCTACAATTTTCTCCATCTGGATCTGGCAGGAGTATATGACTTGTATTTAAATGTACTTGCCAAATTTGAGTAACACAACACTTTTTTCAGCTACTTGGAAGACTGTTTTATCATGTGTAAGTGTTTAGATGGTAGTTTTATATTATCCAGACATCAATCGGTAGCTTGCCACAGTTTCAGGTTCATGTTTCCTCTCAGCCACACGGCTAGTGTCCTCTAATCTCATTTAACAAGCTGACATACAGCTGCTAACACGGGACTAACATGAAACCCTCCACCACCAGATGCCTGCCTCATGCTTTCACACACCGCTAACACATCCAAGCAATAATAAGCAAACAGATACCCAGATAACAGAAAACATTTTCAGCACCTTCAGTAAATATATTTAGCAAGTTTTAAAATCGTTGGGCTGAAGTGTTACAAAAAAAACGCAATTCTGAAAACGAGGCGCTTTGCTTACACGGCCTTCTCAGTTAGACAAAAACTAGCACCATGGAAATGTTGCAGGAGCGTTTGGAAATGCTATGCAAAAATGTTCTGAGGTCACCTAGATAACCTGACAGGTTGGATATTCTGAAAACCAAAAGTACCTTTTACCATAACATCCAGAAATCATTCTAAACTAAAATTACTAGCTGGTGATATACACACATGCTCAAATAAACCTTATAGTTATCACTGTTTTAACTAATTAGGTAGATTGTCTAAAACTGCATTTTAGGATGATTAAGATAGCAGCATGTATGTTGAGAGGTTTGTAAAGGCAGGAAATAAACACAATGCTTCTGACCAATGTACAGTACCGGTCAAAAGTTTGGACACCCCTACTCATTCATAGGTTTTGCTGTATTGTGACTATTTTCTACATTGTAGAACAATACTGAAGACATCAAAACTAT
>JAOTRR010000034.1:5608997-5620378 GCA_028570945.1 Gogo arcuatus
CAGAAGAACTGAGGCTGGTTCTGTAAGATGCTCAGTAAAACGTACAGCTCATTTCCTTATGAAACTGCACTAATTGTACCTGAGGTTACTTTTTTAAAAGCAAAGGGTCGTCACACCAAATACGGTTCATTTATTACTGTATACTGCTCTTGATAGTATTGTTTTTAATGTAAAAACGTTTAATTTTATTATTTTTGAAGGCATCTTTGCTCTGCGGTGTTTCTTTGCATGTACCTAAGACTTTTGCACAGGACTGTAGAACAGGGTCTGACTTTTATGCAACCAGAAAGGTTGTTTTTAAAGTCCTAGTTGCGTGAAAGGGAAGAACATTTTCATGCAGTATCGTAATCCTGTGCTCAATAACGTTTATTCAATATGAGCAGCTATTTATCTGTATAATCATATAAATGTGGGGTAAATAGCTAAGCCTGGCACACTCTGCAGCACTTTCTTTTCTTTTTTTAATGACACATTGATGGGGAAAAAATTGCAATAAAATTGGAAATCAAATCATTTCACTTCGTCAGAAGATCGTTTGTCTTACATTAGCACCGAAACAGAGACTGTATTGAGTTTTAGTTAAATGGGCTTTGTGATAGAGAGCAGCTGGAGGTGGAAGCTCCGCCTACTTGCGTCACGCCCCGCCTACCGGTCGCGCTTTAGAGCAGCGCGGAGGGAAAAGAAAGTTCAGTGTTCTCCAGAGATGAGACAGAGTAGGAGGACCGACGGCTAAACACGCAGAATGCGCCGAGGACTGCGAGTGAACCCAGAGGATCGAGATAAGGACCGACTTCTGTTTCTGTCCACAAGCCTCTGCATGCATCAGGTCCATTCCCTTCTCTGTGTGTACGCGGTGAAGTATCACAGGAGGTAGTGTGTTATTACTGACACCTTCTCACGAGCAGATGCGGACACTGGACAGACGTGTTGTTGCTGCTGTTGTTGTCATCATCTGATGAAACAGTTTGTCCCGGAATATTATAAATAAACCACTCACTTATCTCCTGGGACTCACTGGTGTAGCCTATGTGAAGATTTTTTTTTTTCTGCTCCTCATTCATAAAACCCGACCATGGAGGGTTCAGCATTGAAGCTCATCATTTCTCTATGGTGCCAGCTCGTGATTGCAGCCTACAGTCTGGAGATAAGTGTTTATGACTTTGAGAGAGGAAGACCAGCTAAATGTGAGCCGATCGTCATCCCAATGTGCCAGGGCATCGGATATAACATGACCCGGATGCCCAACTTCATGGACCATGACAATCAAAAGGAGGCAGAGATTAAGCTGAATGAATTCGCCACACTGGTGAAGTACGGCTGTGACGTCCATTTGCGTTTTTTCCTCTGCTCTCTCTTCGCACCCATGTGTGCCGATGAGGTGTCCACGTCCATCCCTGCCTGTAGACCAATGTGTGAACAAGCACGTCAGAAGTGCTCTCCTATTATGGAGAAGTTTAACTACGCTTGGCCTGATTCTTTGAACTGCTCTAAACTACCTACCCGGAACGACCCGAACGCGCTGTGCATGGAGGCGCCAGAGAATGACACCAAACCAGAGCCTAAGAAAGGAGAGGGAATGCTTCCGGTGCCTCCGCGACCCAAACAACCTGGGCCGGGAAGTGGGCGTCCAGGGGGCCCCATGGGGGTCTGTGAGAACCCAGAGAAATTTCAGTATGTGGAGAAGAGTGAGTCATGTGCTCCGCGTTGTTCCTCAGCCGTTGATGTGTTCTGGTCCAGACAGGACAAAGACTTTGCTTTTATCTGGATGGCTGTGTGGTCCACTTTGTGTTTTGTTTCCACAGCTTTCACAGTCCTAACTTTCCTCTTGGACCCTCATCGCTTCCAGTACCCTGAGAGGCCCATCATATTCCTCTCTATGTGCTATAATGTTTACTCTGTAGCCTTCATCATCCGCTCAGTAGCCGGGGCAGAGAACATTGCCTGCGACCGTGAGAATGGGGAGCTTTATATTATTCAGGAGGGGCTCGAGAGCACAGGCTGCACCATAGTCTTCCTCATTCTGTATTATTTCGGCATGGCCAGTTCAATCTGGTGGGTCATTCTCACACTCACTTGGTTCTTAGCTGCAGGAAAAAAATGGGGTCATGAAGCCATTGAGTCTCACAGCAGCTACTTTCATATGGCCGCCTGGGGCATACCGGCACTAAAGACTATAGTCATCCTCACAATGAGGAAGGTGGCAGGTGACGAGCTGACTGGGCTGTGCTATGTGGGCAGCATGGATGTGGGGGCCCTAACAGGCTTCGTTCTGGTGCCACTGTCCTGCTACCTTGTCATCGGAACATCATTCATCCTCACCGGCTTTGTTGCACTTTTCCACATTCGGAAGGTGATGAAAACCGAAGGCACCAACACGGAGAAGCTGGAAAAGCTAATGGTTAAGATTGGTATCTACTCCATCCTCTACACTGTTCCTGCAACCTGTGTCATCATTTGCTACTTCTACGAGCGCCTCAATATGGACTACTGGAAATTCAGAGGTCTGGAGAACAAGTGTACTACCTTTCCAGGCCGAAGGAACGAGGACTGCAGTCTGGGAACTTCTGTGCCCACAGTGGCCGTGTTCATGCTGAAGATCTTCATGTCGCTGGTGGTAGGCATCACCAGTGGTGTGTGGGTGTGGAGCTCAAAGACCTTGCAGACCTGGCAGGGGCTATGTAGCCGGAAACTGGCAGACAGGACTAGCAGGAAACACTGCAATGGAGGGAGCTGCAGTAGCAGCCATTGCCATTACAAAGCTCCGGCCGTGGTACTGCACATGTCCAAGACTGACCCCTACTCAGACTGCCCAACGCATGTATGAGAAGAACTCGAGCGTGTGTTTGTGTGTGTGGAGCTCCACTCAGCTGAAATGGAGAGAGTGACCTCATCTGTAATGTACTCTATGGACTTATACTACTCCTCCCTGTGTGTATGACAGTGTTTGAGAGCAGGCTTAAAGATAATTTGTTCATGCTAAGCAAAGAAAGTGAAAGTTGTGAAAAAATGGACACAAAGAAAGCTAAATGCTAAAGAAAGCAAAATGTTGCAGCTTATCACTAAAGAATGGACTGATCATCAGTGTTTTACAATTAAAGGGAATATGTTTATTATTACTTTCTGTAGAAGTGCAAAAAAAGAATCAAATCTAACCTGTAATGCAGCCCTTTATCTGTTGCACACAAAGAAACAGATGTGCATGGAGGTATGAGTATAAGACATGTTCTTGTCCACATTTAGCTCAATTCGTGGCATTCATGTGTTTTAAAAGTTTTCATAGTTCTTATTTATTGTGTATATATTTAATTTAGTTTGGTCTTGGTCTTTTCAAGGAATGGCCTGTATCTCTTTGTAAACAAGTTATACTGATGGGCCAAATTAACAAAAAGTGCCTTTTTTTGGAAAAAAAAAAGATATTAAATTATATTTTGTATATCTGTATCGATTACTTGACTTAAGACATGTTCTTTCTACAGTACATGTACACACAGCTTGACGTACACTGATAAGACTGCTCACTGATACACACTACCAGCATTTGTTGACTATCAGTATCAGATCCTCCCCCTCTGTTCAGGAATGGTTTGTTCTGGGTATTAGATTGATAGCCAGATAAACATTTTGCAGTGAAGCTTAGTTTGTTTTCTCAGTGGGGTTTTTTTTTTTTCAAAATTTTAAAAGCTATTTTTTTTTGTCTGTGGAAATTTTTGCATGTGACTTCCTTTAACTTGAACTTCATAGTTGTTGTTCCCTCCATTTCACCAAAACTACAAAACCACACACCAGCATGATTAATAGGGAGTATATCAGTCATACTGGTAGAACAAACATAGTTTATTTCAAGTATATTTGATTTTACGTCTGATACAGGACATGTACTGATAAACAATAAATTTATTTGCAAACTGTTCCTCCGTCCGATGACGTTTTAAGACACAGAATAAAATAAGCCCTTTACCAAAATAGAGTTTTTAATTCTGTTGTTAGTATACACAAATATTGCTATTATTTCACTCTAATCTGTGAATAGATAGTGCTGTACCGTTGTGTTTGCATTCAGGGGAGTAGAAGCACAGAAGAAAAAGCCTCTGATGCTTGTCTCAGACTTGCCACACGCTTTAATAAGACGTGGACAAGTTGGGTCAAAGCAATGCAAATATTTAGATGAAGTAGCTGGTTTGCATGTGAAAAAAGTGGGCTCTGGTTCAAATGCAAATGAAACCTTGAGAGACTCTTTCAGGAGCCCTAAATGGAGGGGGCTCCCTCTGAACTGCCCATTCAAACAGGGGCACTGTGGGATGCGAGGTTTCTACCAAAGCACATCAAGTTTTGTTGGGAAGTGTGTAAGACAAAGTTGAGCCTAGAGATTAGGATTCAGAAAACTTCAATCTGTCTGTTTAACCTACTGACAATAATACACATTTGCACTGTATGTAATGCCACAGGTAGTTAATGTGTGTATCTGTGGAATATTTCCTCCCCACACTATGCAATTTAATACATTTTTCATCACAATATAAGAGAATCATTGAAGAGAGCGATAAGACAGTGGCCCTGGATTTGTCATGTCAGCATTCATACATGTGGAAAATTAAAGGAACATGTTGAGACTCAAAAATTGGTATATTTCAGCCCAAACTATAGCATATTCAAAATGCCTATAGTATATACTGTATATATGTAAATTATCATATATACATCATTTGCTACATCTTGCAGGTATATGAGGTGTAAGAAATATGATTGAACCATTCAGTGCTAATTCATAACACATTATTAAATCTGTTCACTTGACATGAATAATTCCTCCAGGTGACTTAATGATAAATTAAACAATTTATTAAAAATAGCTTCACAATCATTCAAATGCAATCACATTTTCCTGCCAAACTGTAGAAATGATAATACATTTGGATTATTTTAGAAGTATAATCATACAAATGGCAAAATTATTATACCAATATGATGATAATCATACACCTGGCCTCGCTGCTCCACATAAGCCCCGCTTTTTCAGTCCTTTGATGTGAGCCAGTCATGCAAATGAGATTATTTTCCCTGCCGCTTGATCCAGAGCCCGGTGTCTTCCAAGTGTATTTCTTACTGTTTGCCTCTCCAGCTGCACTTGAAGCATCTACTGCTTTTAAAGAAGCACCTGAAGACTTTATCCATTAAGATTTTTTTTTAGCTCTGATTCACTGTTTCCTGGTTTGTGTAGCTGTAACACTAAGCTTGAGTAGGTACGCAGGTGAATGACAGCTGCATTTGTTGAATGCGTAGAAAGAGTGTGAGTTCCTTGCGTACAGTTTACACTGTCCTTACATTACCTTGACAGAGTCTTACTTTCTTTTTTTTCACCAACTGAATCAAATAGCACATTTTTAGTTTGTCCTACGTAGTGGATGTTCCTTGAGAAAACAGTGTAAGCTGTAAATTTCAGTCACCTGTTAGAGAGACGTTCTCTTTAACAAGTGTTTTTTCTGACACCTTTGTGTCAAAGCCTGGGTTACTGGGACAGTAATTGAGCACGTCTCATGTTAGCATCCTGTGTTTCAGAATCTACAAAGTGTCAAGACATGTCTGGATCACTCACATGGCCAGTGCTAGCCTTGACTGATTAGATTGGTGACCCGTTTTGGACCAAGGTCTTTCTACTATAAATGACAGATAAGTAAGCAACATCAGGGATCAACAATTATTAACAAGCCTCACCATCTCATCACCACTAAAGTCAACGGGTGCTTTAGTTTCTGTTTCACGAAGCAGACCAGTAGATTTAAAAACATTTTTGTATATGGGCAATTAAGTGTTATATTTCTACATGCTGTTTTAATAAAACAAGACCTAGACCTTTCACGAGGTTGAATTTGACCCAGGGTGAGCAATCTAAGTAATTTATTTAGCTCAGTTTTAATGAAAATGGGTTACAATAGCAGTCAGTCCCCTGGAGGCAACTTTAGCAAGACAAGCTTTCTTTTCATGAGCTGTAGTGTTCAAAGGAGTGCTGACATAGTAAAGTTGGTGGTGCTATTTTATGGCAGTGTGTTGGTGTTTTTCAGCTCAGGTTGCCTCTCCAGAGTGGGGTCCTTTAACATTCACAATGCCAGTAAACTGCAACTGGTGAGAGAGAAAGCATATATGAGTGAAAGTGTCACAACATGGAACTAACGTGACCCTGCCCACAGACATGAGGTCAAATCTAGCAAACATGCATGAACACACACACTCGCTCACTTGTAATAACTCCATTATCTAATTCTGTGGGTTGCATAGCCTTTAATTATAGATACACTGTCCCTGGTAGTTCACCTTTCCCTTATATAACAACTTTAGTAGTTCTATTACAAAGTAATACCCTAGTGTTTTTAAACTTAATCTCTATCCGTAGCATCTGTAGCATATGTGTGTTGACCATAGACAAGAATTTTGTTAGGGTTCCATGTAGTAATAAAAGTTGTTGTCTGAAAAGTTAGTTATAATGGAAATCTAAGGGCAGTTTTTAAACTTGATTAATAAATGTTTAAAACAAAAGACTATATAGCATGAATTCAAAACTACAGGTCTTACATTCAAACAATAAAGGTCTTGAGAGAAATTCTTACCAAAACCTATACAATTATATTATTTTTTTTTGTATTACTGGAATAATACAAAAAAGGTAAATTTGCTTAGGTATGCTTTTATGGAGGTGGAAATTGACTGTGTTGGTAACCCCTCAAAAAGTATTGCTTACAGATGTAAAGCTTAATTTACTAGAAACAAAAAAAGAATTCATAAAATGTGTTTTTGTTTGTTATCAATCCGAGAAATGCCCTTAGACTTCCAATATAATTGAGTTTTGAGCAAATAGGTTTGCCACCCCTTTCTCAGTACAAAGAAGTAAGTCAAAATGATCATCAGTAGGCAGGTTTCCATTGCAGTTTTGCACAAAATCGAAGCAATTAAAAAAAAAAAAAAGTTGACAAAATGCAATTGCAAACGGTTTGTGTTTCCATTGACTGATGTTTTGCAATTGTTAAATTGTCAGAAAAACCTGAATGTCTAAACTTTTTTTTGCAATATTTGAGTTTTTTTCAAAATTCACGTTTTTCCATTATTCATTTTTTTTTCAGTTCATAATTTAAAGTTGCGCATTAAGCGGGTTAATGGAAACCCACCTAGTGATAATTGCACATACACTCCAGAGGCAATGGATAGAGATTAGGGTGAAATGGTGGAGTTTTGCTTTAAGTAACATTCCCAAGTCATAGTCCTGGAGTGACCCAGCACTACATACAGTATCTCCAAGCTCTGACACATGATTTTCCCGTTATCTAACTGAGATCTCCTTAATCAGCTAAATCACAAGTGGTAACAGGAAAAACACAAAGCTACGGGAATAACAGCATTCAGACTGAGAAATGCTGATCACCATCCGGTTTCCACGCCAAATTTAGTTCGCAGAGATTGTGTGAATGTAGAATTTTTGAGTATAAAAAAATCAGTGTGCTTGTCTTGTCTGATCGAATGGAGTCGCTGCCATGTGTCTGATAAAAAAACAATCATTATGGGATGGCTTTCCTATACCCCACCTCAGCTTATCACTCCGCCAACATCCACCCAGCCCTCGGGAAAGAAGAAAGAGAAAGAGGAGAGAGAAGGGAATAAAAGCACCCCTCATTACACCCATTCCCTCTCCCCTCCACCATCCCAAGAGTACTATTCCTTTCGCACTGTGTTTTGATGTGTAAATGAGCGCATTGAAAAGCTGCAGGCCCAAAAGAGATGCTTTCCATGAAAAAGCAGCAGTCGCAGCGCAGCGGGGTCCACGAACCGATCCGTTCAGCTCAGCATGGGTGCTCACTTCAATCACACACACACACACACACACACACACACACACACACACAAAATTACATATACATTTAAGTATATAGTGTGTATGCATTTTTTTTCCTTTAATTTTTTACATTAACACATAGTCTAAAACAAACAACCACAATTCTGGGTACTGGAAAAACCAACACACACACAGATTTAAAATCAACCCCTCTTCTGATCTCTGATATATACGCACATACAATGGCAGTAACTATAGCTCTTCACTCACATATCTTGAAGTCAGCACAAATGAATGCATCAAGTTAAACTCAGTCTTTAAGGAGCCAGTTGAAAGCCTTGGTGTGAAATTGGGCAGCTATGTCCAGGGCTAAAATTGCCTGAGGTGGAAAGGCAGACCCCCCCCCCCAAAAAAAGGTGGTCTGTGCACGGCAGGAAACTATGCATGAAAATATGTTATAATATTTTTAAAACAAACACTGAAATTCTCAGAATAACACAAAAGCCGCCCAGAATCCAGAATATTCTACAATTTTGGAACAGTGAAGCCATTGTGTGAGTTCATGAACAGTTAGTGCCTGGAAGAAAAAAAAACCCAACACAAAATAAACTATTGTAATTTTTGAGGGAAGCGGAGTTGAACTGTCCAGGACATGTCACACCTCTGGCATTCTGTATATAACCACTGTTCTTGTTTTATTCTAACCCATTCATAACCTTTATGTTCTGTAGTTAAGGCCAACAGTGATAGCAGCATCCAGCAGTGCTAACATTCATACTGCATTTCCAAAGCCACTAATAGACCCCAAATCTGCTTTGGCTGCAGGTAATTTGGGTAAATAACAAACCCAAACCCACAGTACGGTCTATGTGTGATTTTTAATGCCTTGTGATTTATAAGAGCTAATGGAGCGTAGTCACCAAACTTACAGGATCTGACAGATTTAGTGGATGGTTCAGAAAACCTGCCGAAAAATTTATTTGATTCCTTTCTCCAGTCTTGAGAGAAAAAAAAAGAAATTATACAAAATTATATACAAAATGTAAATCAAGTGTGTCTTGATGTGAAATAGTCACTCTAGTCTTGCATTTGTCACCCAGACCTGCTCTGAAGCGTTTGTTTGTGTGCCGATTTAAATCTAGCAGCTTTGTTGCTCTTCGTCCAGAGGGTCTAACAGCTTTATTCCCCCTCCTTCTGTATTTCAAAGTGGCACTCACGCATCATGACGGCAGACGTTTGCTGGAGCAGCAAAGTGACAGGAGCTCGTCGAGGCCTTTCATCGCCGGCTTGTCATGTCGCACCATCACAGGCATGCTGTTATGTAGGTCACAGAGACTTCTACCAATTTTGATTTCTGTTGCTAGGCAGCCCACCTCTCTAATCTGCCTCACTGATGCCTCTTTTTTCTCCCTTTCGTCTACTGATCCCTTGTAATCTCTCCCTCGCTTCCTCTCTCTAGAGAGAGAACAAGATCGCAAGGGAAAAGCAAGTGGAAAAACAACAACAAAGAGCAATGAACAATACAGCATCATGGCCTGCTTTTAGAAACATGGAGAGGGCGAGTGAAATAGAGAAAGTGCGTGTTAGTCGCCCTCGTTCCACAATACAGCTTTCTTGATCTCGGCCTCTTCTCAGCTGCAAGTCTGTAATGTCCATTGGTGCCTTCTGCATACATCCACACCTCTTCTTCTAATAGCTAATCACACACTCTGATGCACTCTCTCCTCTCTTTCTGGTATCCATATACACACTTCCTGAGAAGACAGCATGGTCTTGTCCAGTATTCTTGGCGATAACTTGCCCTCATTCAGGATCCAACCTGGAATTTTTTCACCTCACGCTCTGCTATAAAGACTAACCCACTGGGACTCGTACTCCAAAAGAGAGCTGGCACATATCTCTGTGTCTCTCTCTGCTTTGTCCCTCTGAGTGTCTCATACTCTATGAGCTTGTCTCCTGAGAATGCTAAAATATTCACTGTGTTCCAAAGAGAGACAGAGAGAGAAAGAGAGCACCATGCTTATGATGCCACTTTCATCTTCTCCTGTTTAACGAAGTTCAAAGGATGCTATTTTAAATCAGGCTTGGATATAAGTGCAAGTGCATGCAAGAAGCAACAAACTCACAGTTACTCCAAAGTAATTCTCCAGTCCGCTAATGCACAGAGGAAGTGTATCAGCGGTTAAATGGAGGCAAAGAATTCAAAGACGAGCCAAGGCAAATAAAAGGCAAAGCAACAGTTTCTAGGAAGTGATAGCATCATTAGTGAGATCAGTCAAAGAGATTTAGGAAAACACATAATTGCTTGATATTTGATTTCTTTTCCATGGGAGAAATATGATTGTTATTAATTTCCTGCAAATCAGCCCAAAAGTTTTGCGCGATTTTCTCTAAAAGGTTGGATTGACAAAGAGTCGGCTACCGAAACCCTCATCAAAGGAAGCAGTGGAGTGTTTTTAAAGCCCTATCAATTGATCATTGGACCTTAAATTCTTCTTCCCTTTAAAGTAATTTGCACTTTTAGATATTTTGTGCTACATTTTACCTTCCTCATAGAGGTCAGCTTCAAAACACAGTAGCCAAGTCGCAGCCCTGGAATCAGAACATAGCCACAGAAATATATGAACTCTGATTTGTCTTTTTAAATGCTTTAAATGTCTCATTTACAATCTTAAATGATTCTTAAATGCGGAATACAAAAAGCACACTGGCTCAATAATTATAATAATAAACCCTAAATTATATTTGGCCTACAACATCTTGTACCAATACTTAACTTAGACTAATACTTAACTAATACTTATTTTTTTCTGAGTTAGCTAGCTAGATTAATCTTGTATTTTAAACAGGACTGTGTTAACTGCCTTATATTTAAATTTGGCACACTAGTATACTTGTGCAGTAGCTTGAATAGATGGCACTAGCTATCTACTAGCATTAACTAGTTCACTTATCTTGCTAAGAGCCATCAATTTGTTAGCTAGCTCTTAGTTAACTCTAGCATGGTCTATTGTGCTCTTATTTATAACTAAGCTATTTTTTGTGCCATTATTTTTTATTTCCACATCTGTTACAGGCTCTTTCTTTAATGTTTACTAAAAGCTAGCTGGCTAGAATTTCACTAATGTATAGCTAGTTAGCTGTACACAGCTAAAGTCCTTATATAATTTACACTAAGAGAGATTGTAGTCTAAAGAACTGCAGTGTGATTTAACAGACGTACAAAGGGAATAGCAGAGAAACATAATGGCTGCAGATTATCTCCGTACTGGGTTTTATTCAAAAGCATGGTCTTTGTATAGATCTTGAGAAAGGTAAGACTTTTATGCCCTTTTTGTTCTTTCTTCATTCTCTCTCTCTCTCTCTCTGTTGTATTGTAAGGGGTGTGTAAAGGCGTAGATAATGCTTTAAGAGAACTCTATAATGAAGTTAACCCTCAGATTTCCTCTTGGTATTCTCCCTCTCCCCTTTTGACCCCAAACTTCCCAGCGTTTGGAAGTGAAGATCGAAAGTGTGTGTGTGTGTGTGTGTGTGTGTGTGTGTGTGTGTGTGTGTGTGTGTG
>JAOTRR010000034.1:5652475-5663669 GCA_028570945.1 Gogo arcuatus
TATATATAAAAAATTACACACACACACACACACACACCAGTAGTATACAACTTATTTGGTGACTTTTTAGACCTCTAAAGGCCTAGGGACAAATAAACTTTTTGTCCAGACATTAGCAACTGTCCTGCACAACACACAGCTCTCCAGCTCCCATCACAGCAGCTGGTTATACAAGAAAGAGCAGGTTCAGTCACCTCACCACCAGTGTGTAAAGCCTGACTGAGTTGTGCTTGCATGAACAATTGTTTCCCAACAACCAATCAATAATCATCATTATTCCCAATAACTAAGCACTAATCAATATTGTTCCCAACGACCAATCATTGATCCCAACGCCGATCACTGTTCACTGTTTGTCCTTAGAAAATCTTCTGTCTTCAGAAAATTTTTCTTCATGTAGCATGTTTTGATATACAAATGTTGACAAAGATTCATGAATATGCAAAATGGTCTATGACATCATCTGCTGACTTCCAGCAGCTGTTTGGGTGTGTACTTTTCCCTGAAAGGATTTGGCAACAAATAGTATATATCTGACGAATATTAGTATATTTTATTTTGTCAACTGCATTCCTCTATAAATACAAGCTAGAAGCTCTGACTTATTACAAGCATTACTACTGGTCAAATTAGGTATAAAAATCTCTCAATATGTTATACCTGAATTATCAATATTTTGTACTGGTACATAAAATGGAAGCTATAGAACAAGCGTTATCATAGTCATTGATGAAGTAAAGAATGTGTGACAAGCCTTACCCTCCATGGTCTCCTGTCCCAGGGTGGGTGGCTGAGAGTCCTCTGTGCGGAAGTAGGGAGTGTGAGTAGGGCTCACTGCCCCACTGGCATGCTGTGGACTAGAGTTACTGCTGCTGTCCACTTTGTTATTCGACTGATAGGCATCCGACAAGAAACTCTGGTTACTATTGTCATCTGTTAAGCAAAGTTGAAGCATGATCAAAGAAACTGAAAGATGTAACTCAGAAAGCTTGTATGTGTTTTTTTATAAACTCAAAAAATTATATGAGCATGGCCTTAACTTGGGCCTTTACATTTGCATCTGGTACATTTACAATTTGAATAATAAAGTTCTGTATTGATCATTCTCAGGTTCCTTACCTTGGAAATCCAGTAATACTGAGCGAGCATTTTCTAGCACCACGTCTGTAGGAAAGCCCTTCAGTTCCCTTGATGCCCCTCCTGGGCCTTTAGCTTTAAATATCTGAGACAAAGTGAGAGACAGAATATCAATGTGTACATGAGCTCACATTTCTCTAAAGTTATTTCTTCTAATTTAAGACCTCATACCTGCTTTGTCTCTGATACGGGAACCCACTTAAAGATCCGTAAGGATGTGTCACCCACAGTTACCCACTTTTTCTCCCTATACGAAAAGCATCACATGTTACGTTATGAAGTATATAAAATTATAAAACAGGCCTGACAAAATGAAATGTGTGAAATAACCAGTGACTAAACGTGACTAAGATCTAATACCTATCAGTAGTTCGAGAATCCAACCATTAGAGTTGAGCAATGCATTTTATCTTATCAAGGTCTCATTGATGGCGTAATAAGAATGATCTGGGGCAGATCATTACACACACATAAAGGCAGATAAGTAGCTGCTTTCATGATTTCTATCTTTTTAAAGTGTTTTAAGTCTGTAATGACCCCCTGGTTTCGTGCTGTGCGTCCTCCAAATACCACAAATGGCAACGGAAAAGTTGTAAAATACAAACTTACAGTTTTGTCCTTAGTTTTTCATCTAAGGCATTTTAGGGAGACAAAAGATATAAAATAAGAGTAAATAATCCACCTCATCCATGTTTATTATACTCACAGATGTATTTCACGTTTGATGGTGTGTTATACCCCATTCACACTCACACTGAAAACTGTTTATTTATCCCTATTATGCTGTAATGGTGTCGTGTGGGAATGGAAGCAAAACAGTTAAGTCAAAAAGTTAGTCTATCCCCTGGCAAACCTAGTAAGCTTAATGATAACCTTTTGCCACAGCTCCAGTGGGAATCGGAACCATTGGATTGATGTGTTGTGGCCTGTCGTGATTTTGCTGGCGGTGACATAAAATGATTATGATGTGATATTGCGACAGAACTGCTGACATTTCCATAATCTGAATATTTCATACTGCCTCACTGTAAAGTGACTGGTGGCAAATTCAAAACAACTAGGAAAGAACATTTTGGCAGATATGGCTGGAAGTTGGAATGAATTATAGATCATATCCGGTCTCGCATGTTTTGCATGTGTCGTGGAGGTTCACAGTCCATAGCATCCCATTACATACAGTCAGCTGGGAATACATAACACCTGTTACTTTACCATTATGGAAGACAAAGTGGGAATGAAAATTTGTTATCTATCCCGTGTTTTTACTTGATACATTAACGGGTTTTGTATGTGAAAGGGGCTTTAGTGAAGCGGGCTGACAAATCTAATCTAAGTGGCGTTTCGCTCTGTGTAATCACCTGATGCGACTGTCAGTGATATGCTGCATGGATCTATAGTCTGGGCTAGAACAAAATCAGCCCCAGCCTCATTTCTTCATCCCATTCTGTGTGTTTTTTCTTACAACCATTGGCGGTGCTGTTACACTTGGTTCTACAAAGGTGCAAAATAATCCACTTTAACTAAGACATTTGTTAAGAGCACATAATCTGGTGTGGGTGCCAAAAATTAAAATAATATTTTTTTATCTTTCAAAGAGAGGGGCTAGTATTTCTAACTATAGCCATAAGCGTAGCTTGTTCACAACCACAGACATAACACTAAAATGGAAAGTTCAACATTTACATTATATTCATCTATTATATATTCTTTGTGCGACCACATCCTAGAAATATACTTACACCCAGAGTCAAAACGAACGGTACTGCAGTTTGCTCTCCTTCACCTGAGCTACGCCTTCAGACTGACATTCTCAGGACACACCCTCTTTTGCATAACGGACAAGAGTCGGCATTCTATTGGTCACATCTCAACTGTATAACTGTCAATCCACACTTCGCCCCGCCCATAGGCCACATTGAAGTTGGTGTTTTCGTGATTAGCTTAGCTGTTGCTTTCACAGTAAGAAACTTAATCGTCTTTAGATTGTTCAGCTTACCATCTACGGACCCTTTCGATCGCCGCCATGACTTTTTTGATATCATCTTTTGCACGGCTTCGCGTTTCCGCTCGTACTGATCGCCCGGACATTTTGATGAGTTATTATATGAGTTTGTTCAGATGCCTCTCTTTTCCTTCTCCCTCTGCTGCCCGCGATTTGGCCGCACCGTACATGATCTCGCGAGATTTTATTATTCGAGATTTGATTATTATTTTCTTCTTCTTCGTTAGCGCCCAATGGCTGTAAACAACCACTACAGTTTTGCTGCCAAGGTTTTGTACAGACGTCAGACCACTTTTTTAAAGCAAGGTTCTGTAGTCAAGCTTTTTTTTTTTTTTAATTATAAATAAATTTAACCACGAATGGTCCATGTCTAAAGAAGATGGATTTAACTGGTTATTTGAAGGGTTTAATCCAAACCTCAACTCAGGAACTCAATGTAGACTTGGGCCTAGTGTATTTGTTAGTGACAGATTCAAGAATAAAAGCTCCATAGCTCCAATAAATAGCCATAACTTTATGGTATACATGTAAATAAAGAACCTATTACTTGAATAGTTGTATGTTCATAAATAAATCTGTACTGAGAGCATCCATGGAATTTCTTTTACAGTTAAAGGGGACCCGGGCTGCAAAAGTATGAGCACCCCTGATGCAGAGGGTTGGGAGCGAGAAATTGTAATATCTTATGTTTAATTTTAAAAGGTTTGTTTATATATATATAATATGGCATGTTGACACCTGACCATCATAACCTCATATACTTGTTGAACATCTCTTTCCAAATCCATTGGCATTAATATGGAGTTAGTCCCCCTTTGCTGTTATAATAACCTCCACTCTTCTGGGAAGGCGTTCCACTGGATTTTGGAGCATGGCTGTGGGGATTTGTGTTAACTCAGCCTTAAAGGTATTAGTGAGGTCAGGTACTGATGTCGAGTGAGGAGGTCTGGTGCACAATCAGCGTTCCAGTTCATGCCAAAGGTGTTCAGGGGGGTTGAGGTCAGGGTTCTGTGCAGGACACTCAAGTTCTTCCACACCGACATAAGCAAACCATGTCTTTATAGACGTCGCTTGGTACAAAGGGGTACTGTCATACTGGAACAGGTTGGGGCTAGGCCTGTTCGTTCCAGTGAAGGGAGATCATCATGCTTCAGCATACAAAGATATTCTAGGCAACTTTGTACCAACAGTTTGTGGAAGACCCACATATGGGTGTGGTGGGTTAGGGTTAGTACCACATACATTTTGCCATATAATATATCTTCAACTTTTGAACGCCCTAATAGTACCTTCAAGGTTTTTGTTCATGGTTTTTTTTAAAGTATGTTCTTTCATACTTTATCATTTTGTGATGCTACCTTGTTCCTGTCTAATGTTTTATCTACATTCCTAACTGCCCCACTGTAGTGGGGGGGGGGGGGACTACAAAAGTTCATGTTTTTTTTAACATCTTGGTCAATAACCTAGTAATTACCTAACCTTTCTCATTTGTACTTATTTGATATGGAACAAACATCAATTTATTTGCCAGCAAATTATGTTGGCACAATAAGTATTTGTCTGAAAACCACATCATTTTCTTACAAAAAACATGTCCTCAAAAATTCAGTCATTGTGAAACCCTATGACAAACCTCCACCTGAACCAGATACTACTGGTTTTATCATACATGTGGCTTATTGGCTAAATCCCAGGTATTGCTTTATGGTACACACTGAAACAAACTGAAAATGAACGACCAGCCATGGGAAAATGAACAGATTTAATTTTATAGTAAATACTCATGCCTTCAAACAGGCTCAGTCCAGCAGGTTTTTAAGTCCCGAAAGGCAAGGAGAGCACTCCTCTGGGTCTTAACACTCTGTATGCTATACTATTCCACTCCACTGCAGAGATGAATACACAACCTCCTCTCCACTGTCACTGGTATCCTGTGGTGAGCAAAGTAACACTGTTTTCTTTACATTGGATCCAAGCCTTGCTATAGCAAGAACATCACAGAGTGGTAACTTTTCATCCATAGGCAAGCACAGGGCAATGAAGTGGGCGTGAAAGCGGAGTGGATCACCTGGAGGAAACGGAAAACATTATAATTATCAATTAACAAATCGCTTAACTGTGTAATGGCTGGGAACACCATGTCACTGCAGTACTTTATAACACAGGACTGTAAAATCAAGTAAAAATGTATCCGTCCATACTGGTCTCACCTGGATACACCAGATAGTCACCCCCAAACTTCCCTGCTGGAGTTAGATAGAAGCCTTTCCTCCTAAGATCCTTATAAACCTGGAACCTCGTCTCTGAGCGCTTGTCTCTAGGCATTGGCCAATCAACAGTCAAGAAAGCATGTTCCTCAGGACAGTGACTGAAGCTGGCACGTGCAGTACAGAGTTGGACAGCCATGGCAGAACGGGGGAATGAGAAGCTCTTCTCCAGAGATTCAAGTCGCTGTCTTACTGCCTGCTCTGCTCCATCATTACCCTTGTGAGCTTAACGACAAGACACAAAATCCATACAGACAAAAAACTCCATGTCAGTTAGAGCAACTATCAAATAATCAGTTTATATATTGGCATGATGGGACTTTAATAGAAGCCCTAATATTGAAGGACTTTGTTATGGATAACTGGTAATGCACTATGTTGCATAATGAATGCTTTAAAACATCACCACAACTCCTGCGTTCAATTTATACAATGAAACTCTCCATGTAAGCAGAATTTTAGACTGTATTTGAAACTGGGTATGATCATAAGCAATGACAGCTCCTGGAGGCTGAGGGCAATTCCAAAATAAGAATATACATAATTAATTTAAGGATGATAATTTGTTTCCACTTATTAAGGGGCAGACATGTTTTGCATATGTTTTTGAAATATAATAGTATTATTTAAAGAAAGAAAGACATGTTTTTGTTACAGGAAGTGTAAATATTTTCTCCAATTATTTTGATTGGAAAATTTGAATCATTGTGTATCATATTTTTTTTTTTTTGAAATCTTCTTTTTGCCTATTCTGTAAAGAGAAAGGCTCAGGCATGCTCCAGTCATCATTCAGAGTGAATGCATTGATGTTAAGTATTTGATATACTATGGAGTGTCAATCACCATTCTGTTTCTCGTTCATTACTCTTTGCAGTACAGATTTCTTGTCCTCCAGGGCGAGAGCACACTGCTCCTCATAACTCTGCTCTAGTCTGACCTGGTACAACTCAACTGCCTTCAAACGACTTTCTTCACTTTCAGACAGCTGTGGAAATAAGAATAAGACAATAGTAACACATGATTATGTCAACAATATCTTCACATTCTTATCCTTACAAAGGTACAATACTGAATCTCTTCAATCCCCAATTTTGGGATTAAACAAATGGATTACTTAAACATGGTAATAACTCAAAAGAAAAATGTAACTGAAAGAATCCACTAATATTGATCCGATGATTTTTGCCATGTTATGTGGACAACATGGTGGTGCAGCAGGTAGGGTTGCCACCTCACAGGGTCCACAGTTTAATCCTGAGCTCAGGTTTTACTGTGGATTTTCACGTTTTACTTGTTTCCTTTGGGTTCTTCAGTTTCCTCTGATGTCTCAAAAACATGCACAAGTGGATTGGCTAAGAAATATTCCCCCTAGATGTGAAAGAGTGTGTGAATGTGTGTGTGCATGGTGTCCTGCAATAGACTGGCATCGAATCCAATATTCCTGTGACTGACACCAGATCCACCGTGACCCTGCCCAGAATAAAGCACTTACTGAAAATGAATGGAGTTTTTAAGGACATACAAACTTTGGTACTCACTTGTAAGTATCCATTGTTGCATAAAGTCTACAGATGTTTTTTTTTTTTGTTTCTGTACTTGATGCTACACACCTGCTCTGTGCAAAGCTGCATCATACAATTTATAGAACACTAAACGTATTGTTGCTACTCAAACAATAGTTTACAGTTTACAGCCCATGTCCTGTGTATTTGTGTCCTGTTCTGTGTATTTATTGTCCTGCACTCATTCCACACTTGTGTGTTTGCACTTTATGTAGTCTTGTGTACTGTTATGTGAAGAAGAAGAAGAAGAAGAAGAAGAAGCAGCCTTTGTCCATCACTTTATTATGTTACAGCACAGTGGAATTCTTTTCTTCGCATATCTCTGCTTGTTAGGAAGTTGGGGTTTGTGTGCAGGGTCAACCATGATACTGCACCCCTAGAGCAAAGAGGGTTAAGGGCCTTGCTCAAGGGCCCAACAGTGGCAAATTGGCGGTGCTGGGCCTTGAACTCCTGATCAGTTCTGATCAGTAACCCTGAGCCTTAACGGTTGGGCCACCACTGCCCTATGCACCATGGTCCTGGAGAAATGACATTTCGTTCCAATGTATACAAGCTACATCGAGAAATGAAATAAAAACCCACTTGACTTGACTTGACTTGACATTTGACACACAAAACGTGCACTGTTTCCCACCAAAAATTACAAATATCACAAAAAACACCTTGTATTGTGGGTTGCATACTTGAAACCAAACACTATAATGTAACACTCATCAGCATCAAGCTCTGATTTCAATGGTTACCTCTTTGTGCCGTAAAGCAATCGCCTTTCCAGTCTCCACCAGCAGCCGAGCCTCTTCCTGCAGGATTTCCAGTGGTCTTCCCAGTCTGACGTTCTGCCTTGGCTGTCTGGCCAGAGACCCCACAAGAGTCCCGATCACCCCGACCTCTTCTCTACACTTTCTAATATCGGCCGCCCTCCACAGCAAAGGCGTGGATCCGCAGAAGCTTATGTTAACAGTCTGATTCTCAGCCTTCTCTTTTACATCAGTTTTATTTCTCGCATCCACACACTCGCTGCTTTCCGCGTGTTGTTCATCAGACTGGATGCTCGGTTCTGTCGCATTCCAGTCCATGGCATCAACTATAATTAAACTTGGGCATATAAATTATAACTAGCTTGGTCTACTATCTGAATGGCTGTGCTTTGGTTTGACCACGTGGTGAACACACAAAGGATTTATTTAGAAATTTAACGGTCTAACATTTCAGTCTGATATAAAATCTACTGGAACATAATCCAGGACGCCTGCATTTGATTATATTATTGCTACCTTCTCCCAAATTACAAACTACACAGTTTAATCCAAACTTTCATTCAAGCCGACCGCAACATTTGTTTACTTCCGCGTTACTACCTGTCACGTGACATATCGTCGCGGTTTTAACCAATGAGCGTGTAAAACACCCGGAATGAGAGAGAGGTCGCTTTTGTGTGTCAAAATAAAAGGCGATAAAGTTCCTAAAGCTGGAAAGCTGTAGCTAATCGCACCTCATTCTAAAGTTATTGTCAGGTCATATTTGATATTTCAGTAATGTGACGAAATTAATTAAGAGTAATGTGACATTTGGGGTTACAAAGAAATCCCGATTAGTTTGCAAATATAAACAACATCCACATCCACATCCGACTCTATAGTCTAACTTAAAAGTTTCCCAACTCTGGTCCTGGAGTACTCCCTGTCCTGCACATTTTAGTATTTTCCCAGCTTCCAGCATGCCTGATTCAACTAATCAACATATTAACAGCCCTTAGTTTAACTGGGTGTGTTGGAGCAGGGAAAACACTAAAATGTGCAGGACAGGGGATACTCCAGGACCAGATTTGGGAAATATGATTTATAAGCACATTTATTCATTCATCTTTAGTAACTGTTTTAGTCATGGTGGATCCGGAATTTATCCTGGGAATACTTGTCACAAGGCAGGAATATACCCTGGATGGGACATCAGCTATGAAGTGGCAGTGCTACCTGCTAGGCCACTGTGTACCATGCACACACACACATTTGCAGTTAGGAGCAATTTAGAATAGTTTTTGGGAGGTGGAAGGAAGCCAGCAAACCCAGAGGAAACCCATATAGACATGAGGAGAACATGCTAAATTTAGGCTCTCACGATCCAACTGGGGAGGCTGTAGCTGTGAGGCACCATCGCAACCCACTGCACCACTGTGCACCATTCTTACTAGAATAAAGAAAGTAGATCGGTCCACACAGAGATCTTATATAAGGGATAAGTCAAAAACACTATTTACCGTTTTGAGTGTAGAACTTATACTCAGGACGGCACGACGGTGCAGTCGCCGCCTCATTGCTCCGTGTGGTATCTATGCTGAGTTTTCATGTTCTTTAAGTGATCACACGGGTTTCCTCTGGGTTCTCTGGTTTCCTCACACTATCCAAAAACATGCAGGTAGGTGAATTGGCTATGCTACATTGCCCCTAGTTGTGAATGAATATATAAATATGTGTGCAATTGTGTGTGAAAAGTGTGAATGGTGAATTCTCCCTTCTAGTGCCCAGCATTGCCAGGATAGGCTCCCTTGCAGATTTTTGTGCAATAACTAATTAGTAGCCTGTCGCTCACATTTACCAACAGTGCATTTCCCAAAATGATTTCCCCTGTTTCTTCAATTCTTATATCAGTATTAAATCATGATGCTATAAGGCCCATGTTCTACTCATGCCAGCATGGGTTTCCTCCCACCTCCCCATAACATGCTGATAGGTATAGTGGCTACTCTATATCAGATCCTTTTTGGTGTTTAGGTAAAACCCCAGATCACATAAATACAAATCACTCTTCTGCAGTGTGTTCAGGCCATGTTATATAATCAGATGTTTCTATGATTGGTGAATGTACGTCCACTAATGTGTTTATGACAGCTAATGAGGATTAGAGTGCTCTGAAGCTAGGTCAGACTTACGAGCATCTGCAGCATGGCAGTGTGGGATTACTGTTACTTATTCCACACACATGCATGTACACTGTTCACATATCACTTGTGCAGATGGGGCCAAAGACAGGTAAGTTATTGCTTGAAGATTGATTGTATAGACCTTTTATGTGATATATGTTTTAATGGTATGTTGTTGCTTTTTTAATCGATTATGAATAAAAATTTTCCATAGTTTCAAATGTCCACATTGTAGTACATGCAAATTAGATCAAACCTGCATTTGGTGCTAGCAAAAGGTGTGAATAGTTTTAGTCAGTTTCTATTTGTATGTTTCTTCCTGTGCCTAAAACAAATCATTTATCGTTTTCTCTTTAGCTATTTATCCCTTAGCAATGCGGGAAACTAGTTATTACTGCTCAGATGTAAGCATGCAGCCAATTACAAGCAGATTCCCACAAACTGCCTCACTTACCTTTGCCTGTAGTTTAGCTTGCTAACTAGCAGTGTTGATCTCCGTCCACTTTCCTGTCCTCTGTCCACATCCTGTCTCCGGTATGACCTTGCTGATTCCAGTGCCAAAGCCCTCATATTCCCAGGCCAGGGAAACCCTGGTAAAGGCCATTCCCCCAAAGGTCATCTGCTTGCTGGCCTGTGGGGGAAGAGACTGCCGCTATGAGGGGCCGGTGTGCTGGAGATCAAGCCAACAGGCCATTAAGGGCCTCTTCTCTAGCTGGTAAGGCTCCTCTCTAGGAATATCTGCTAATGAATATTATATGTATGTTTTATACAATGTTCCATTGAACAGAAGCACCCATTTTCGTAACATACTGTATTATATGCCAGGTTAAATGTATTGTGAACATAAA
Organism: Gogo arcuatus; assembly: GCA_028570945.1. Taxonomy (NCBI): domain Eukaryota; kingdom Metazoa; phylum Chordata; class Actinopteri; order Siluriformes; family Anchariidae; genus Gogo; species Gogo arcuatus. The sequence continues at coordinate 5,663,212 of JAOTRR010000034.1, forward strand.
ACCTGGGGTTCAGCTCTAAATATGGCTAAAATTTAATTTTGTTGGCTCTATAATAACTTTATTGAAATTATAAAATTTTAGAAATAAATCTTTAGATTTTAAACTGGTTTAAGCTGGCCATTAAAATAGTTTACACCAAACTAGTTTTCATTCATTCATTCATTTACATTTTTGTTTTGTTTTGTTTTGTTTCAAGGATGACTGACGACATTGTTGCCATGGCGAGGCCATCTACCAACCTCATTAAGACATACAACATAATAGATCAGTTTAAAAAGTAAGTGTTGTAACTCATTTACTGCTATAATAGGTTTGTCACAATAACAATATTGACTTTACTGATACCCCATATAGTATCAGAATATCAAATAACAAAACAATAATATGCCATCATCTGTCATTAATTACACTCACCGGCCACTTTAATAGGAACTTGTTCTTGATTCTAAGATTCCTGT
>JAOTRR010000034.1:5704681-5717149 GCA_028570945.1 Gogo arcuatus
TCTCTCTCTCTCTCTCTCTCTCTCTCTCTCTCTCTCTCTCTCTCTCTCTCAAATCTGTGTTTGTGGACTGTGTAAAAGCTGACATGAGAGTGACACAGAAGAGCTTTAACTTTGCTAAGAAGCAGGGACTGCCTTTCTATTTTGTGTCTGCTGCTGATGGAACTAACGTGGTCAAGGTGCGATTTTAAACTCATTTAAAGTTGTGTTGCTTAATTTTCTGTAGCAGTAGCTCTGACAGTAGTGCTGGCTTCAAGAGAAATCACAAGTTTATATTAATGTGTGCATTTCTAATACATTATCGTATTTATAGTAACAACTTAGGCAGGGACTTGTCGGGGTGGACGTGAAGCCTAACGGATATAAAATGGATTTCTAAAGTGTTATTTATCAAGTGTATAAATATGTATTTCTCTGGTGAAGCTTTCTGTAAGGAAATGGTTAACATTTATAGAAGAATTTTCCATCATGGGAAAGTGCACTGTGGTATCTCAGTTATGTGACAAGCTGCATGTTTTCAGTGTGATAAGAGAGAGAAAATAATAGAGACTGGTGAGAGAATGACAGCGAGTCGGTCTATGGTCTGTTATTTCTGCTTTACATCAGGGTCCTGCATCACCCTGTTGGGGTTTATTTTGCAATAATGACTGGCTCACTGTACATAATCCCGCTTATTACATGGCTACTTACTAAAGAAATCAATAATTTGACAAAATGTTGATTTAAAGTTTATTTTATTGATTTAAAAATGATTTTATTGCTTCCGCTAATGATGTGGTCCATAGCAACTGTGTGTCTATGTATGTGGTCCATATAGAGAAATGTATATTATATTATAATGTAGAATGCCATAATCAACCAATCAGAATTGAGTATTCAAATGAGTTGTGCAATACGTAAGGGACAATGTACAGCGAGCCAGTCATTATTGCGAAATAAACCCCAACAGGGTGATACAGGACCCCGAAGCAAAGTGAAAATAACAGACAGTAGAATGCCATAATTGACCAATCAGAATTGAGTATTCAACAAATCCGTGTAATAAAACATGAAAACAGTTTTAATGGTAACTAACTCATGGATTTTCCATAACATTAAACTAATAAAGCAAAATATGTCATTCGTTAATAAATAAAAATCACTTGCTTTAGCAAATTGCTGTGGTCTAAGAGGAATAAAACACTTTGGGACGTGCTGTTATAGGAAAATAATCGACTTTGGAGAAGTGATGGTATCACACCACCCTGTCATTTATTATTTTCCTAAAACATCATTCTGCAAAGTGTTTTATTCCTTACATAACTCACTTTAATGACTGCTTTGCTTAGACTGTTATGCACCTGAATGTTGTCTGAACTATAATCATCAGTTTACTTAGTTTTTATTCATTGAAATGAAAATGAAGGAATCACCAGCAACATCATCAAGAAGACTTGTAATGAGTCAGGAAGACTTCTTTATTTGGTTCCCTGCAGATAAAAAGGCAAACTCTAATTTCAGATCAGATGGTCCTCGTGTCCAACGTGCTAAAACAGATACTCATTTCAAAGAGGATTTTCTTTTCTAACAGTTCTTTAACATGAATTTTGATTGGTTGAATGATGTTTACACAATGACACATTAATGATCCTAAATCTGCCTGCAGGTTTTCAAAGATGCTATAAACATGGCTTTATCTTACAAGAAGAACTCCAGTGACTTTATGGATGTGGTCATGAGAGAACTGGAGGTGTGTGTCTCAGCTGTATCATTTCTAATCGTGTTGCTGCGCTTTACAGTGATTGATTGCTTATTTCTTCAATGCAGAACTTTGATTTGGAGGGCAAAGAAGAGTCGGCTGATGAAGAAGAAGAGGAGGGAAAAGCAGACTGACGCTCTCAGCGTGTGGTGGGAGCCGAATGGTTGGTCTCTGCATTAGATTGCTGTTAAAATCACGGCTGCTCACCAGCTGTCCTGAAGAGTTTACGAGCCGTTCATAACAAAAGTGAAAAAGCTGGGACAAAGCTCTACCTCAGGTGCTGGATCAATCCCTGTTACCTGCTACACTGAATATTCAGTGCATAGACTGTGCATGTAATAAATCTTTGTGTGGCTTTAGAAGGTCTTAGAAACATACTATAAATGCTATACAAGTACAGTGCAGGTGTTATAGGTACAGTGATGTGTGGGTTTTTCAGATATTTTAAATTCTGGATGCAGCTGTTCAGGAACACGGGTTGGCGGCCATGGTGAAATCTCACACCGTGTGTGTGGGGGGGGGATATATAGCAGTGAGGAGAGAGCCTGTTATTTGATATCTATTGTTATAATAGTGGAAAGCCTTGATAACACTAATGATATTTTGCATTATTTTGGTAGTATTTATACCGTGGGAATTTATGTTAAATGTACTTGAATCACATTTCAATTTTTTTTTCCAGTGGTGTGCGATAATTTAGATCCAGCATTAAAATGATTTATAAATAGCTCATCATTTTGCATAAACTGTGAAAAAAAGTCATGTGTCCAGTTGTAGAAATCATACACGCATTGTCTTCTGGCTGATGTGACACTTAAGTAATTAGAAAAACAAATTATGTACTGTGCGTGTGTGTGTGTAAATGGAACTGGAAATGCACTCATTGTGGCAGCGTATTAACACATCCTTCAGTGTTCATTTAAGAGTATCTTGGTATGTGCTGCAATTAATCACTGTTGCTTTTATTTAGCTCTTGTGTATGCTGTGGCTTGATGTGGGCCGGCTGTGACAATATAATCAGCATATCGTCAGACTGCATAATCGGAGGAAATGTGGCTAACATAGTTTAGAGTGAGATTACGGTTTAGTTTGTCTTACAGTGCTGCACTGTCATGTAGTGTGTCTAATGATTTATTACCTGGAATTGATGCACACACACTAAAATTAAATTATTCATATGATAAAGCGCTCAAGAAAAAAAAGATAACCAGTGCATTTCTTGCCATTTTTATTGTGCTTTTGTTGGTCAGGAAACGAGTGACAACTCTACAGAGCATGGTAATGTTAATGATGTTGGTTTATTTAACATTTCCCCCAACCGATCTTGTTAAATATAGTAAATTTACAAAGAAACCATTTCCATTCTCTTTTTTTAGAGGATCAAATTTGTCTTGTATCTGAGGCGCATCACTGAAGAAGAAGGGAGAAGGCTTTTAAAGGTAGCTATCTAATGCAGTCACTCAGTCAAAGGCTTACTGGAGTTCAGCCAAAACAAAACTGATATTCAAACCACATGAAAAGCCCATAAACTAGGTCAATTACAAGTCAGAGTAACACTCTACAAAACATAAGTGTATCTGATGTCTAATTGAGTAAGAAAAAAAGAGGTGCATTAAGCATGATAGGAAATGTCTGGAGTTCTCAAGATTTCCAGGAGGTGGCACCATAGTGCTGATTCTAACAGCTTTAAATCTCAACAGAACTAGTGGTAATGAATAGCTATAAACTAATCACTTTTTGGCACGTTGTTATTTTTTCTTTTCATCTTTCACTTTTTAATTACTAAGCACTCCATACAGACACAAACACAAAGGTAAATATTCCAGAATTGGGAACGGGGATGAGAAGAGTGATGGGACATGAATATGGCAGACCGATAAAAGAAGGAGACGAATGGTGAGCGTGGCACAAAGGCTCAGAGCTTCAGAGATGAGCTGAACTACATCAATTACAGACACTAATCATCTCTTGCTCTGAGAAAGAGCCCTGTATGAGACACTTATGCCAAACATTGTAAATCTTCCTTTTAATTGCATGTCCAGATTGAAATTACTGATCTAAAAAAATTAAATGAATAAAATGACCTAAATCCCAGGACGAAATTCAATCTAAGAGGATCTTAATCAATGCGAATGCATATTTTCAAGTCTCATAGAGGCTCACTGATGATCTGCAGTGTAGAACATGAATGTAAGTCACAGTTTTCTCAAGGTCCTGATTCTAAATCTAATTTTCCTCAGTGCCATTCTAGCTTTAAATTGATTTATGCAATATGGTGGCATTACATGTTGGTGAATTCATTTAGTGAGAAGTTTTAAGACAAGAGTTTAAATTCCCTGGACTCCTTTTTTAAAATAACCTTCTCTGATAGTTTCCTACTGTTTTAAAATTATGAGGTTTGGTTGTTCCTATTCTCACAAGCCATCCTGCTAGTTCTATGCTAGACAGTCTAGTACTTTTCTTCACTAAGTGTGCACAAGAACTGCCTACTTACAGAGAAACGGGTAATTTGAGTACTTTGCAACCAACCAACGATAGACAGTTTTTCGTAGTCCACCAGAAAATGTGATATCTTGTTTACTCACCACTACTTTAAACAAAAGTCTTTAACTTTTGAAGGCATGTTTTACTTCATTTCTGTTGAAGAATTGCAGACCAAAATGTGTATAACCCAAAGTGCGGTGAACAATCAACCCTCACAATTCTGAAGCTTTGTAGCCCATGGATGACGCGTCTGAGGCTGAAACCAGCTCGTTCCTTTCCCTTCTCAAGCCTTGTTATGGTCAAATATCCATCTTTCCAAGTCCTTCAAAGGTAACCAAGCACCTTCTGGAAGTAAGGCTGGATTAATGTGCCACAAAGCCTGTTGCCACTCAGGCCTGTCTGCTAGAAGGGCACAGCGGAAGGAGCCAAGGTTTAGATCTGGACCCAGCCAATGTGATGAAAGGTAGTGAGTCTGAAATGATACAGCCACCCAAAGAGAGGTCTTACAACACAGTGTTCTTTCTTGTTGCAAGGGCCATGGCTCCAAAAAGCTTCATCAGAAAAATGAATGGGTTCTGCAAAAGAACAGTTCTCCTTGGCTGCATATAGATAGTGAGTACAGACATGTTCACTAGTTCTATGTTGTGTGTTCAGTGTGGGTTCTTAATAGCAGAGATAAAGTGTTAGTGTTTATGTGGTTTGGGTGCACACGTAGACAGCTGTTCACTATATGCACATTTGCCAGTTTTATTCAGATCCCTTCCTTCTTCCTTGTAGTTTGTATTAAATGGATATCAGATGTGTTTTCTTTGCAGGAGGATGGAGGGATGGAGGAAAGTGCACACACAGAGACATGAGAATGGATGGCTTGAATGCTAGCACCTTGTTTTGTGCAAATCATCCCCAAACTCGGTCCATACAAAGAATAAAATCTTTTCACCTTTTTCCACAGGTGGTTAACTATGCATATATGCCAAACATTCATATATAGATCTATATATTTTTTGAATTTTTAAAAATTTATATGAAAACTATCATATGTACATTGCCTGTGATTGATATAAAAAACAAATAATTCATAATTTGTCCATATATATATACAGTTATAAGTTTGGAAAGGACATTTTTTAACCCTTTTAGTCATTCTAAAACTCATTCTAAGTTAATTGATAAAAATTATTCTAAGCATTATATTTCACAAGCTACAAAATCCACATACTATGGGGCTTAACAGAAAACCAATAAAAACAAATAAATAATAAACCCAAATGAACTGCCCAAATGCTTCAGTGCTTAGAGTTGAAGAGCCCCTGAGCCACACAATCCCCTGCGTAGTGGCACAGCAAATCTTTTACAATTATAGAGTCTTTTTTTTTCTTTTTCTTTTTTTTTTTTAAAGTTGTTAAACATCTCCCAGTAGCACGCAGCTGAGCTACCATGTATGGGAAACATGTGTCATGTCCCACAGTGGCCCCATCATAACACACGCAAATACACACAGACACACACGCACTCTTTTATTGCACAGCTCATTTCTAATTCACCAAATTAAAGATGGTTTAGAGTTTGAATAAAATTTGATATGGAGGAGTTTTAAGGGGTTTAAGTGCATGAAGAGCTGTTAACAGCATGACAGAGATGTCAAGTACTTTGCAGTGTGTATTTGTGTGTGAGATGGGGGTCAGTCCCACGCACAGTCCACTGTGGGCTACCCTAATTGTAGACGGAAGACCAAGTTTTGTTAAACCACAATAAACCCATAAAGTAAGAAAAAAAGGGCATGGTACAATTCACTGTTAACAAATCTGATAGCTGTCACACTGTATCATGTGACGTTCATGCTACAGTCCATAAAAGGATGAACATTAGGAAAAAAAAAATCAACAGTGTCTTTAAATAGAATACCATATATAAGTTTTATATTTATGACAAAATGTTATATTCATATATCTATATAGTTTTCAAATATATATATATGTATATAATTGGTAAAAATGAATAAATTATTGATGGAATTCACATCATCTAAGGGGGAGAGACTAGTGCAGTTGTGCACAGTTCATCTTGTCTGTTTTCTGCCTCTCTCCTTTTTCAAAGCTATGTAAATACATTGAGATATCTTATTTAATGTCACATTCCCTTTGGTCCCCCAAAGGAAAAGTCTGATTATGAAAAAAGCCACTAGTGTTGGTTTAACATTCTCCAGGTGTAATATGTCCCTCAGCCAGAAGAGGGCAGGCGGAAGGTAGAGACAACCCAGCCACACCCAATCTGCTCATTCACTACAAAAATATTCAGAAAGGCAACTCAACTTCCCTCATCCAACATCATCCCTCCTTTCTTTTGTAAGAAATAGGGTAGCTAGGGTTTTCCCAGTAGGGCAAGGGTATAGGAAGAGAGGGAAAGTGTTGGAGAGGAGAGAAAACCAAATAATACAAGTCAACCTTTCACTGAAATGGTGCTTCTGTATGTTTATGCATTTCACAGGCCCATTACAACCTGGCTAATTGGCTGCTGATGGTGTGATGGGGAGGGATTTGGGGCAAATTTGCTACTAAATAAGGGTTGGGCTAACACATAAGTTGGGTTTACTTCCATGGAACCAATAATGGTAACTCATTAATTAAATCAAAAATGAAAATCTGGTTTAAAAAAAGAACTTTAGTGATGAGACTAGCTACAGACGGAGCGGGGTGAGGGGTCACCTTTCTAGCAGCTGCTTTAGGGCGCGCTCAACGTTCATACGATGGCCTACCCGTGTCACACCCAGCTCGGCAAAGTCTTCTTTAGTGAGGGCTGGGAGATGTGATCCCTCAATCTCGTGCTCCTGGAAGCGCTCACGGTGCTCAGCCAGATTAATGCTGGCAAGCCAGTCACCCACATCATACTTGTTCCACAGGTGCAGGGGTTTCTGGTGGAAGGGGCGCAGTGTAAGGAGTGGTGAGGGCACGCCGGGGGAGTGTCCAGGTGAGGGAGAGCGGCTCCTAGCGCTAGAGCTCCTCATGACGAAGCGTACCTCCTTTGGCTCATGGGGCAGGCTGAGGCTGGAGGATTTCAGGATGGTGGGGGCCGCGGTGGGCGAGGTAGCCAGGCCGAAGCCTCGGATGGGTCCTAGTGGATCTGAACGATCTGGGGAAGCAGAGCCAGGGCTGGGTGTCCGACGGGTCATTGGGTAACGGCTGCCTGGTCGGATGGTGTATGTGGTGCCATAACTTCGCTGAGAGATGGTGTGGAGCTCTCCTAGACTGCTGAAGAGTCTGAAAGATGGAGAAATGACATAAAAAGAAAAAGAAGAGAAAAGAAAAAGTGATGATTCTGTGAAGCTCATGAGTTTATTCTCTTCTATTTTAATTGGTAGTGGCTCCTTCCTGCAGCATGCAACAACCTCCATGTATGAATCATGAATCAAAACAGTTATTTTAAGTCAGCAACACTTAATTAAGTTAGCCAGAGACATGGTAAACGCATTAACACTGAGTTAGTGTGATGTTTCATTAATGCGTTTAGCTGGAACACAAGCAGGAGTACTACAGAGTCCAGAACAGAAAGTGCGAGTCACTTTAGAAATGCCAAGAAAACTAAATACCCAGCAAAGTCCAAAAACATCATTTAGCATCTCACAGCTTTGGGACTCCTTTCATGTTCCTAAGGCTGGCGATCGACTCTCACTATCCCAAAGGACAATTAAAAACTATTTCAGATGTTCATTAAAACTAAAGCTGCAAACATTGTCTTTTAAATGTTTATCAGTGCTTGAACAATCAGGTACTGGCATTTGTAACTGATTTTAACATTTTAAGAGGTCAGATGAATCAGTGGTTCTCCTCTAAAGAATAAAATAGTAATGTAAAACTATTTAAGTGAAACCCATCTGCTTCTATGTTATACTGATGCCCTTTCTTTACTACTCCTCATTAACTAACTAACTAACTAACCTCACTGGCATAAAAGTGAGATGTACAACTTATATTGATTAGATCACAATGTTATTGATGAGATGTGGAACCTGATAAAATGGTCGAAGAGAGTGTGGCCAATGAGAATGAATAAACTGGCAACTCAGTGTATATCATCTACACATGAAAATATGTGTATGTTGTATGGAAAAGTAGACAAAAGGATCTGAATTTAAATGTAATAAGTATGAAATTAATGTTTACTTTTAAAAATTCAAATGTTAAAAGTTTTCTCTTATTGAAGTCTCTTTGAATTAAACTCTGAAAATTCAATTTTAAAAGTGACATGAGGATGCATGTAAATAAATAAGTAAAATATATGTACAGTAAATAAATGTAATTTATTCAAAATGCATATTCTTATTTGCATGAAATATTAATAATTAAAATTCAGTTCTTTTTGTCTTTGTTTGAGACAGTTGAGCAAACGTGACATGCATCAGCTGAGCAGCCCACAGACCTGTCCATCTGACTGAGGATAAAGCCTAGAAAGAGAGAGAAAGAAAGCAAAGCGAAGAAGAGTAGGAGGAGGAGGATGGCAAACTCAGCCTTCATATTACTGAACACACGGTCCTCAAATAAATAGTGTGAGTCTGTAACTGTCACACAACAAATGTGGCCCACTTATGACTAATCACAACATGCATGTATTGTCCATCTGTTATTACTGAACACCTTATTGCTTAAAATATAATTTGACCGAAGTCCGAACCTCAATCTTTAATTCTGTCTAATGTTCAGCATGTTGCCGCTTCTCCAGTTTGTCAAATGATCTTATCCTGAAGGACCAAGTGTTAAGTACAGTGTGGTAACTAAAAGCAACAAGAAGCTGAGATATTGTTCATTTACCCTTAATCACAGAGCACAGTCTCTGAGGCATTTTCTGAATTGTGAGAATACACATGAATATGTTGGATGAAGTGAAGTGAGTAGCCAGTGAGACATATGGGTGGAGAAACAAGAGGAGGAGTTCTTTTAAAGGTGGGCCACCAAGGGCTAGAGAAAGAGGAAGATGAGATGATGCATGCGCACTTACACAGGTGCCCGGCCCTCCGGGGCTTAGCCTCTGATTCAGTTCTAGACAGAGCAGCGTGGCATGCAAAGAGAGACAGAGAGAGTGTGAGTGAGGAGAGAGAGAAGGGGAGAGAGAGAGAGAGAGAGAGAGAGAGAGAGACAAAAAGAGAGTGAGACAGAGGCAATGACAAACAAAGAGCGATTGGTTAGCATCAGTCCATGAGAGAGCAGAACCAGACGGGCACTTCACATTAAAAATGTCAACCAAATAAAAGCCATGAGACAAATCAGCAGCTGGCCCCAGACTTCCGCTTGTCACTGACAATTCTGTGATATGCTCTGGCTAAGTGGTTTATATTACATGACCTTAAACGTCAACATGAACATAATTTTTTATGTGCATCTAGGGCCAGGTGCTATTGTGATAAAAACGAAGGCATAATAACAAAAATGTACAAGGCATATTACAGATATGAGAGAAGCATTTTTCTAGAGAGAAGCTCGAGCGGTGACAGTAGGAGAGTTAGGAATGATTCAAAGAGCTGCAGAGTTCAGCATGAACACAAACCGTATCCCAAATCCCACTGTGAACAAGCACTGTGCTAGATATGAGTGAGTGAGACGCAAAGAGGACTGGGACAGAGTAATAGAAGAGGAACGCTGTCTATACAGTAAGGAAATAACTGACTGACTGCTGATGAAAAAGAGACGTCACAAAATTTACCTACGTGTCCAGCCCTCTGATATCACAGGTGTATATATTATACTTGTATATATTATTAATACTGATCCAGGTTAAGTGTTTAAACAGTGGAACAAGCAGTTGACATTAGAGTGTTGATTTTTGTACTGAGAGAAATGAGGAATTGGGTCAGTAGAAGAAGTTAGAATCACTCAGGAGAGATCAGAGGGTGATATCACACACGCCTCCAGGTGCTCTGTTACCATGTACGCACCCCACAGTGAGGAACAGAAGAGCATCTACTATCTATCCCCTTTCCCTTGTCCACTATTCCACACAAAACGCATGGACAGGAACGATGTGTCATGAGTGCACACTTTTAATCTTAATGTGCAAAATCCAAGCTCAATCATGATTAGAGACAACATGTTTGTGGAGTGGCCAGGAGGCAACAGAGACCTGGAGGACGTGATTACTAAAAATCAGTGTCAGCAGGGGTTATTCCATTAATGTGAGATTAGTGGATAGGTTATTGGAAACGAAAAAAGAATAATAATGAGGTTGGATTTACCCTAGTGGCTAATAGCTAAGGTTTAGTCTCTTCCATGTCCTTGTCACATCTGTAGAAATATAAAGGGCTTCAGTTGCATTTCAGAATATTAGCAGAAACAACATAAGTTGTGCTTTAAAAAGAAAATACACATTTTCTTCTTGACTGTTGTATGTACTGAATTAGTGAATTAGTCTCTACGGAGGATCTGCTTTGGGAATTTTCTCTACAGGTCCTACACTGGTGGTCTACTTATTCTACAGCTACAGACTATCATGTCTCATTAACTTACCAGCAACTGTCATGCATTGAAACACTGCTGAAGCTCAAAACCTTTAAGTAAAATAAAACAATTTGATCATTAGGGTCTATTGTATCCTGAGAAGCATGAGTCACTCTGTAATGTTAGCACACCATATACAAATAAAACCCAATAACACGTTTGTGCTGGTTTGATGTTTGAGATATTATAAATGTTAAATTTCAGTCTATGGCCAAGAGTCATGACGTAACGTTTTATAATGTCAGCACATTTATGCTGTGTCTGAAACAGTTTCCTCTTTACCACACAGTGCACTACATACATTCTCTGTGTAAAAATATTTTCTCTGGATAGTGAGTACACTATATTATTATCCATAGTTCACCATAAATTCAGTGTACAACCCAGGAACATTACTTCTGCACTAAGTACCATAATGCATAGTGATTCCTTTTAGCTTGAAATTTATGTGTCAGGATGAATACTAGTGCAGCCAACTATGTCTATAATTCAAAATAAAAAGCATGTAGGTTAACAAGCACTAAATCCAGAAGGTATGAGTTAGTGTTGTGGTTTTTATTTTATTTTATTATTATTTTTGATTTTATTTATTTTTTTGTACAGATCACTTCTGTATTTTTGGGGTTTAAGGTTGAGGTCATTATTAACGTTGGAATTGTTTATGTAATGCCAGGTCACAACGATGTGTTTCTGGAGTGTTGTCTGAATTCAGTTCAGTGTCTCCCTTACTGCTGTCCTGTAAGGGACAGTCTGTAGGAATAGTGAATGAGGAAGCGAATGCAGACACAGGGGGAAAAAAAATGTAATTTCTTTTGTATATAGTGAGCCAAATTTACAGAGGTGCTTAATATAGTGGTTCTCAACCCTGATCCAGGAGTAAAACTGCAATATTGTGTGGTTTTCCCTTCTCTAACATACTTTTGTATTGTATTCAACTAATCAGCTAATGAACAGCTTAATCATGAGTGGACAGGACCATGGCTGAGAACCACTGAATGCCACTGCAGCATAGTATAGTTTGCACATCAATGCATCAGTCAAAACGGGGCTTTTGTAGTTAGAATAAATGCAAATCCCCATTCTTGTACAACCCCGATTTAAAAAAAGTTGGAACTCTGTGTAAAACATAAATAAAAATAGAATGCAAAGATTTGCAAATCCTTTTCAACCTATATTCAGTTGAATACAATGCAAAGACAAGATATTTAATGTTCAAACTAATAAATTTTATTTTATTTGTAAATATACACTCATTCTGAATTTGACGCCTGCATCACATTCCAAAAAAGTTGGGACAGGGGCAACAAAAGACTGGGAATGTTGTGGAATGCTCAAAAAACATCTGTTTGGAATATTCAACAGTTAAACAAGTTAACTGGTGATTGGAAAGACTCAGTCATTCACAAGCAAGGATGGGGCGAGGTTCACCACTCTGTGAAAAACTGTGTGGACAAATAGTCCAACAACGTTTCTGAATGTACAACTGCAAAGAATTCAGGGATTTCACCACTGACAATCCATAATATCATCAAAGGTTTTACAGAATCCACAGAAATCTCTGCACATAAGGGGCAAGGCCAAAAACCAACACTGAACACCCGTGACCTTCGATCCCTCAGGCGGCACTGCATTAAAAACTGACATGATTTTATAAAGGATATTACTACATGGGCTCAGAAACACTTCAGAAAACCGTTGTCGGTAAACATAGTTCATTGCTGCATCTACCATGCAAAGTGAAAGCCAAATATCAACAACATCCAG
>JAOTRR010000034.1:5800331-5815672 GCA_028570945.1 Gogo arcuatus
TGTGTGTGTGTGTGTGTGTGTGTGTGTGTGTGTGTGTGTGTGTGTGTGAGATCAAGAGCAGTAGGATGAATGCAATGTTCTTTACCTTCCACTGCGTTTGAGTGGTTTTCAGGAATGAAGCATGTATGGACACAAGAGCAGAGTAACACAATAAGCCAAGAACATGAGTAATGGTGAACACACACACACACAACTCACTTATATGAACAGGAGTAAAAAGGAAAAGAGTAAGGGAGGTAGAAAGAGAGAGCGAAAACTCTTCAGGGTATCTAGCTGAGTTCATTCATAATTGTTTGTTTCACTCTCTTTCACTCACACACACACACAGACACACACATGTTCTACAGCATTTATTCCATTCATTTCTCTCTTCATGACACCATGCAACGAAATATAATCTCTATCTATTTCGAACATTGCTGCACCCTGAAAACTCCCTGAAAACTCAAACCTTAGTACAGAACGAACAGTCAATCCTAAATGTAAACACCTCCACTAACGTTCTAAAGCTGGACATATTACCTTGCCAGCTGTCAGATTTAGAGCATACATGGACCACTGTTTCAGCACAGTTTATCATATTATAGCACACACAATATGGTGCATATACACTAAGGGATGCTCTCTGCATCAGTAAAGTCTACAGAGTAATACTGTGTGCTAATTTAGAACAGTAACAGTGAGTGTGTACGTTACAAAGGCAAGTGAGGCGAACAGTCAGAGGTCAGCTAGCTACCTTATGCCAGGATCAGAATACATGGTATTTTTGTCTTTCACAATGGTCATCATGTCAGATTAGTCAATTATAGTGCTATAAATTCTTGCCGTTTCTTGTCAAGAAATTGTCAATCATGGCTGTCAAGGAACACGTCGAAGGAGTTCTCAAACTAGGAGAGAAAATTACAGTACAGGCATTTAGCAGACGCTCTTATCCAGAGCAACGTACAACGAGTTCAACCTTATCTGCATGTCTTTGAAGTGGGAGGAAACCCATGCAGACACAGGGAGAACATGCAAACTCCACACACAGAATGGCCCCCCTCGGCCGTGAGGTTCAAACCCGGAACATTCTTGCTGTGAGGCGACAGTGCTAACCACTGCACCACCGTGCCATCAAATCTAGCATGTTAGACAAAAAATTCTGACACGCTAGACTTTTCGTCTGGGTGTCGACTCGTGGGGCGTCCTAGACGCCACATTGCTGCTCTTCGATTATGTCACACCACAAAGCCTGTTCATCATTCCCAACATTCAGGTTCGGTGCTGGAAATTTGTCGGCCATGAAAAAACCGTGTCAAAACCGGGCTGAATTTGTGTAGTCTGATCCTGACATTAACCAATGACCAATGCTTATGTATTTTTCTATTTAATGTATAGCTCATTATCAGTAACAACTCCGAGACAGGGACAGAATTAGGCCCACAGATGATTATTTGTTACAAGGTCCACTCCTTCCATTCCATAGTGCATGATGGGACAGGTTAGTGTGAATATGTGATTTGAGACACAGCTTATATTTCCTATTAGAGACATCAGAGATTTTACACATACACATTAGCCCTCTTTTAAACTGCAGCTTAGTATGAAGAATGAATTCTTTTATAACCCACCTGTACATCCTGCTATATCCCTGCTGTACATTACTGTAAGCTCACATGGCATCACAACTTCTACACACATCATCATTATCATAAAGCAGTTTTGATAAAATAATACCTCATGGGGTGATACACAACAGTCAATACAATATATAAGTTTTCTGAAGTTGAAAAACGATCAAACAATAATTTTAAAACAAAATAACTATTAAAAAAGTATTAATCACCATGAATAAAGCTTTAAAAAAATGACATAAAATGAATAATGAAGTGAAATAATAATAAATAAAAATTTGAGTTATTGGTAAAACATGCAACTAGTGACCAGTTACTATACAGTTTTATTTGATTGGTTTCATAAAACACACAGTTGGTCAGTGATCTAGAAGAACCCACGATACCCATAATAACCTCAGAAAGTGTGTTGTGAAAAAAACTGATCACAATATTCACATATCATATCATATATCATCCAGGCCCATGCACTACATTCACACTGTCTCCCTGCTAACACTCCACATTTCATCCTGTTGTTTAACAAATAAATCTAAGCAACAGACTTTCTCACAGGGTCACAGAGAGGCGGTACTAACCTTTGACCCTTTCTCCACGGTTCAGCTGGATCTCTCCCTCTCCCTGGGGTGTGTAGGGCTTCACCACGATGAAGGTGCGCCCGGGCACGGCGCTGTAGAGTTTCCGTTTGGGCCCGCGGGCGCCAGTGAGTGTGTGTGAGGGCCCGGTGGGCGGAGGGCTGACATCCCGCTGCACCGTCCCAGGGCTGTAAACAAAAACATAGGTTACCGTGGTGATGCCAGGTAGCTGGTAGCCAAACGCGGTGGTCACTGACATGGTCCCGTAAAGTACGAGCGGGCGTGTGTGACTACACACGCACATAAACAGGTGCGTGTGCACACACACACTTGGTGTGTGCAGGTCCTCTTCTCAATAGTCCTGGACCGGCCAGGCTGTCATGCAAATGCAGCTCGCTGATCTCCCGCTCTTTTCCTCCTCCTCCTCCTCCTCCTCTCCTCTCCTCCCTCTCCCTCACGCCCGTTAGCGGCTGCCTGTCGTGCGGCGCGCCGAGAGCTCGGGCGAGCTGGGCATGTCCGCTCCCCACGGCTCTCACTTGCACGCACGCACGCACACACACACACGCTCGCGCTGACGCGGCTGCGCTCTCTCGCCGTGCCTGGGCTCATACACTCCCGCACACACACTCCCTCTCTGCACATTCTAACCCGCACGCCAAGCGTCAGCAATGACAACGCGCCGGTGCTGGGGGGTCTGGACTGATTAGCGTGGGGAGTGCGATGTACCCCCCACCCTAAACCGCCAGCCACACACACACACACACAGCTCCCACTGCCGTTATCAACACATGCCCCTCCTCTCTCTCTCTCCTCTCAGACTTCCTGCCCTCCCCTCTCCTGCAATTTCTCTCCATCTCTCTCTATCCTTCCTTCCACAGCTTGCTAGCTGCTTACCCTCTCTCTCTTCATCCGTCCCTCGTTCTCGTTGAGAGACAGGTTCTGAATGTTAATGCAGCTGCAGGCTGAGTAGCCGCTGTTCTACGTCTGTCTCATTCATCTCAAAGCCTTCCCACTTGCCCATTCATCATGCACACGCTCACACACCCGCACACACATCTTTTCCTCCACTTACAGTAACACAGAGAGAATAACCTGTACATCATCCCAGAACCTATGCTTATTATTTAACGCAACAATAGTCGTCTTCTTTACCCCCTGATTTCCTCACACAATGTGCAGCTGTGATTGTGCTTGCTCTTCTTTCTTCCTCCCTTTTGCTCTTTCTCCTGCACTCTGTTTCTCTGTCATCTACCAGCATCGAGTGCTTTAACTTTTGCCAAGCTCTCATTTGAGTCATTTATGTCATTTTTCCTCCATCAGGCTTCCTGTACAAAAAAAAAAAATCTGATTCATTTCTTGTTTTCCTTCACCAGCAAAAATCCATCAACACGCTCAGACTTTATGTCCCACCTCCCTCCCTCTCTCTGCCCTTACTCCAGTATGGATGTTGAGCTCGGTGACGGCTTTCCAATTACTGCAGGGATGCATGGAGCGGACGGACTGCAGCTTGCAAACACACAGCAACTAGTGAGAGACGGACAGGGAGAAAAGAAGGAGTGGAGGCAAGAGAATGAGTGGAAACATGAGTGGAAAACATAAGAGGATGAGTAAAGAGATGTGAGACAGGGCAGAGAACAGAAAGATGGGCTTTAAAGAGATAGACAGAGAATGAAGACACTGGAAGAGAAGAGAAGGGGGGGGCTGACACAGAGGGAGGGCCTCCTGTGGTCACGGTTCGCTCTGATTCCATATCGATCAGTGTGAAGTGCCAGTCCATAATAAACAGCACTGAAAATCACCACCCAGCTCTGCAGTAACATCCCATTTCACACACATCAGTCCACCTGCATGTAGACATCTGACTCTTTTTATTTATCTGTTTGTTTGTTTGTTTGTTTGTTATAAGTAGATAAACATGAACTCAGGCCCAGTTTCTTAGCAAACCAGCGGTGAATGGTTCATTGTATTATACATGTATAATGCATGTATAAGTGTACGTAAAACTCTAAACTAAATCTAGTCTTACTTAGTTTTAAGATGCTTCATAATGCAAAATCCTTTTGCTCTAAATCCTTAGAGCACTTTCTCATCTATTCATTTCTGAGAGAGCTTAGTCCAAATGAGAGAGAAATCAATACTTTTTTGTGTGGTCTGAAAACATATTTTGGAAAAGGCTTTTATTCACTTCCTGTATTTGTGTTGGGGTTGAACTACATTGTGAAATGAACCGTTTGGTACTTGTACGTTGTGTTGAAGCAGTTGTTGTAATCAGCACATGAGCGAGATTACAGATTACACTTGCACCAAGAGGGAAAGTGCACCAGGGCTTAATTCATAAGGATTAAACACTGCATATGGCACTCTATCCAGACCCTTACTGAAGCTGTTTTCCAATCCAGATGAAGTCCAGAAAACCTGAAAATGATCTGAGGTTTCCTTTGAACTCTGATGTGACCTGGACTACATAGAAAAGCTGCTTCCAGGGCTGACTTCCCATGCATCCAGGAATAACACTGTTTATCTCAGTATAAATACTGATAACCGGACCAAAGGAACTTTACTGTACTTTCTTTCCTTCGTCCTCAGAGCCTTGAAGAGCCTTGGCGCTTTCCTCCGCTACACCAGGACTCTAGCTACAAGTGGATGAGCTCCCAAATCTCTCTTTATCCCTCATAGTCTCTCATCCATCCTACAGCCCAGTCCTCTTGGTCTTTCTCTCTCTTACACACACATTTAACCACCGAAACCCGAAGCCCAAGAACAACGCCTACTAAAGATGACAAGAATAGCAGAACAAGAGTTACTACTCATTATGATTTGTTGTGTACATCCTGCCTGAATTGTCTGTTCTCATGAACACCAGTTGCACTTTGGAAACTGAAAAGAACTTGAAGAAAAAGTCTTGAATTTGGCACGTTCGGTTGTCAGCAATGAGTCAGAAGTTTTCTCTTCCTCGTCACAGCTGCTGGAAAGAACAGATGGATGGATGGACCAGTTGATCCATGAGAGAGAAGCAGTTCTCCTGCTAAAGCCCTCAGATGCGCTAATCTTCAAAAGAACTCTTTAGGGTCAACAGAGCTTTTGCTTTTCTGATGTAATGGTCCAAACTTAATGAAATTTGTTCCGCTACCACGTTTTTTGGATGCACACCAAATTTTGTGAAATTTTGTCCACAGGGAGCACTACAACTGACACATGTCCATATCTCAAGAACCACTTAAAGCTAAAAATCAGAAATTTGGTGTACTTATACTTGGCCCCATTTGCCTACATTTCCTAAAGTGCCAATTGGCTGGCTCACCAAAATGGGCACCAAATTGCCAATCAAATTTCAGGAGGCAATATTTACCATTGTGAATGCCCTATCTTCATGAAAGGCTCATTCATAATGGCACATAGAAGCTATGTACCAAATATGAAACAAGTCAGCCACAAGGGGCGCTGTATCAGCAACCGCAAGGGTTAGAACAAAACTTCTTCTTTCCTCTTTTTTTACATATAATTTCCCAAATCAAATGGGCCTAAGAGTGCCAATTTCCACCCCCAAAATTCCCCACCATTTCAATTTCATGAAAGAGTTGGGAAACCAAACTTGTCTGAGGCATTTCATCCAATTGTTATGAAATATGGTGTGCCTCATTTTCAGCCTATGCTAATAAAATGTTGTAAAAATAATTTTGATTTGTCCAACCATTTCAAAGTTATGAGCCAATGAAATTTTAAGTCATGGCCTCATTTGACTCTATGGCCAAATTCTTGTGATGTAAAGGTTGAAATTTAGTTAAATCTGACGCACTACATCACTAACACAATCTTTGGATGCACGCCAAATTTTGCGAAATTCCATCCACAGGTGCACTGCAGCTGACATTTCAATATCTCAATAACTGCTTAAGCTAAAAATTAAAAATTTGGTGTGCTTCTAGTTGGCCACATTCGCTAACATGTCCTATAGTACTGATTGGCTTGGCCAATCAAATTTCAGCAGTCAATATTTGCAAAAATGTATTTTTTCAAACTCATCCTAGACTGTTTTTTTCTGATTTGCGTGAAATTTGATGTACGTCATTTACAGACCTTATTGATATAAAGGTGTAAAAATAATTTTGATTCATCAAACCATTTATGAGCCAAGTTATGAGCCAATGAAATTTTAAGATGTGGCCCCTATTGGCTCTATGGCCAATATCTATGTTAAAATTTCACGAAACGTAATACACTTAATCACCATCACATTCCAATGTCACAAATGTTGTGACATTTTGTCCATAGGGGGCACTATAACAGATACATTGCAATATCTTAAGAACCACTTCAGCTAAAAATTTGAAACTGTGTGTGGTTGAACTTGGCCACTTATGCTGTTGAAGACTTTGAACCACTTCTAATTCCATGATTGTTTGCAACTTTTGCAATCCTGCTTGGACCCCGATGATCGTCACTTGTGGCTGTATCTATTTATTTATTTATTTTTGTTCACAGTAAAGCAATCTTGAACAGCTCTACACAGATATTACAAATGATCTTTTCACTAATAGTTAATATGATCAAGATGGTGGCATGGTAGCATGCAGCAACCACTATGGGTTCAGATATATAGAGATATTGTCCCATGTAGGCTGTTTCTTAGACAATTTTCCCTGAGATGTGCATCAGAAACACTGCTGACTGATGTGCACCAGAAACAATGGTCTATCCTGCTGAATTTTGGAAAACAAAGATATTTTGCACTCACACACTGTCATGTATTTGCTCTTTATGTAGTCCTGTACACTTTATTATATATGTCACACACCACCATGGTCTTGAAGAAGCGACTTTTCATTCCAGTGTATGCAGCATATATGGAGGAATGACAATAAAACCAACCTGAGTAATGGAAAGAGCCGGAAAAGTAAAACGCTCTGTCCATTTGTGTCTTTCACTCTCTGCTCCTCCCAACAATAGCTAATTGAGAACATTGTATTTCTTCAAGGGCTCACATTTGACTCTGTGTGTGTGTGTGTGTGTATATTTGGGTCAATCCAACCTTCTTGCAAATTTGGAGATTTTCTATTACCATAAAACCACACCCTCTCTACCTCCCCCTCTTGTCTTTTCACCTTTCATCCTGCAATGACAAAGAGAATTATTTACAAGGATTTGTTAGGGCTTTGAGAAAGCTTTTCCATGCATTTTGCATTTACTAGATCTACTTTTTGAAGCCTAACTTGAACAACGATTAAGCAACAACGAGACAGGACTGAGGATGGTTAAGATCATATGGACCTACTAAGCAGTCCCTTGGTCTTTCTGAGCAGAAAACGAGCGTGGTCCTGCCTCTGCGTCCTGTGTCCCACAGCCTGCGCGTGTCTGCTGATGGAGGCGAGGGAGTGACCTGCGTCTCAGCGATATCCTGAGGGTGGAATCCATCACAGAAGGTTCCAGACTGAACGGCTGCTCTTTCAGACTGACACCTCATTTACCTGGGCTGCACAAACAAAATGGATTTCCTTTTCTTCGTTGATAAATCACTCCATTGCCTCACTCTCTTTCTGAAGAGTTCATAAATTGGTGGTGTAATGAAACAGCAGAAATGAAGAAAGGCTCTCGATGTGACTCTCGTGTCTTCAGTCTTCAGGAGAGGAGCAGCTCTGATGATGCGAGATGGAGTTTTGGTTACTTTGTGTCCTCTTAACCCTCTGGTGTTGCAGTTATAACCAGAGATAACAAAAAGAATGTTGTAAATTGTTCAGACAACCGTAAAACCAACAGGAAAAAATATGACAGCTCATAGCCTACAATTTCAGACTCACTCTATACATCGAGCATTTTTTAAAGAAATTCTCTAAGAAAGAATTATGATTACATCACACATTTTAATCATTCTGATAATAATAACTATGGATTAAACACCTTTCTCATGAGCCAATTATCACTTTTGTTTAAACCACTCATCTTTTTCTTCACACATGCGCCTACATTAACAGTGAGACTCAGTTATAACAAATTATAACATTTATTTTTGAAAATCCCTGAAATGTACGGCCTTGAGCTTGACTCATTGCAAAACCTTTGCAATTTTTCCTGCTAATATTCCTATTTGCACAATCAAGCTCACTATTTCTGCAGTCAGTAAATTTTGCAGTTATTACAAGCTTTATTGAAACCAAGTCCATTTCCATATGCTTAATTAATTACAGCAGAATTTATCAATGCGTTAAAATGATTTGCTTGAAATATTAGACTGCAGCATTAGTATAATACTACATGCCGATATTCCATTTGGGTTTATTATAGTTTTCCACTGACCCACAGGCAGTTGTGAGTTTATTTCAAGTCAATGCAACTGGGTTGCAAATATGTAAATCAGGAGATGAATGCAGCTGTTATTTACGGCGTGTAAATCTGAACACTGCAAGTGCATCCTTCAAATTGGCCCCAGAGAAAGTTTGAGCATGAGATTGAAAAACAGAGAAAAGACAAACAAAACAAGAAATGCATGAGGAAAGAAGCAGTTACTGTACAAACCAGCACATTAAACAAAAAGAAGCTATAACTGAGAGCGAAACAATATGAAAGATATGGTATTAGAGAGAAAGAGAAACGGGTGTGGACAAACAGAACACCCTTCTCCACTAGATACTGGTGTTTTTCTATACAGAGATCACCTGCCATCATGTCCACCTTTCTGAGTCACAGCTTCCACTATGCTATCATTTTTATGTTATGTATACATTAATCTGTTTCCCTCTTATTTTACGCTGCTTTCAAGTACTCTCGAAAATATCGTAATTACGAGGTGAACACCACCACAATGTCGTGATTACAACTTGTATTTTTCTATGAGGCCCAAATTTCTGAATTAATAAAAAAGAAAAAAACAAAACTAAATTACGGCAGTCACCAATATGAATTCGAAGTCTACAGCAGATACTAAGATTTATGTGGTATTTATGCAAGCTAACTGTTCAGTTCTTTATTTACTTTCAGTAAAGCGCAATTAACCTCTGGTCATTGATACAAAAAATTAATAAATAAAAACAAAAGAAGTTTCCTCTTGCCATCGAAATGCCATCGTCGTTTTTTACCCCAACCAAAACTACTTAAACACACACCACGTCATAATTACCACCTCCAAACACATCCATGGAGGACCTGACGGCAGCATGAGTTCCACATATGATCATGTGATCACTCATACATACATGGTATTTCCTGATGACACCTTTAAAGCAGCAGTTTGTCAATTTTTGCCATTCTCGGCTACCTACAAGGTGAATGTGACTGCAAAGAAAGGATTTACAGGCCTTTACCTATGCGTTTTGAGTTGCGTTTAAGGAAAAGTGGCAGACCAGCACTATTTCAGATGAATTCATTTTTCTGGGTCAGAAAAACTGTATGCAGAAGCTTTAAATGTAAAAAAAAATAAATAAAAAATAACAAAAACTATACAGATCCATTTAAAAATTCTATTTCAAATGAAAAATTTTTAAGGTATCCTTGAAGTTGTATGACTTTTAAATAAAATTACAAATTGCACCTTTAAGTTTGGAAAGAAGTGCACCATAGCCTCACACCTGACCCTGAGAAGGAAGTGAGTGGGCGGGACTGACAATGCTATTAATTACACACTCCCCTGGTCCCCACACTTACCTTGGGCAGAGACAGGTGGACACAGCGAGACACAAGGCAAATAACCAGAGACAGAGAGAGAGAGAGAGAGAGAGAGAGAGAGAGAAAGAGAGAGCGATGATATGATATGCTTTTGCAAACGACTCACCCCGTGGGCAGAGGCAAATGCATCACATTTATTAACACACACACAAACAGAGCTACACACCCCTCTGTGGTCAGATAACAAGTGCCAGTGGTGATGATTCTGAGGGGACAGTGTATCAGTACACACTAACAGATGGACAAGTAGGACAGAACACAGCGCACACACCCCTCAGGACCTCATTGTGGGTGTGTAAGCGTGAGACAGAGAGAGAGAGAGAGAGAGAGAGAGGGGGCTGTTAAATGCTCCTCAATATACCAACAATGACAATTTAAAAAAAAATCAAAAGCTAAACAACAGTCAGTTGGGTCAAGGCATAAAAAGAAGTGACACTGACTACTGGCATCTACGCTAACTCCTAACAATTCAAAGTGCTCACTGTTTACACACAATGTAGTACAAAGAGCCTGGGTTTCATATTAAAGTGTTTCATTCCCCTCATGCTGAAATAACAAACACTTATGAATTGCAATACCCACTCGTCTCTGAAATCACATCAGTCTCCCTAACTGTAATCCTTCTTCAATAAATACAAACATGAAACTGAGGACAATATTGCAGCAAAATCCAATCATGCACTATAGCACATGGCTCACTCAAGAGTCTATCCCACAATGCCATGCAGTTCAGGGCTGTCCCATCTCAATGTGTGTTAGAATACAGTAACAAACAGGAAGCAATACACACATCATACTGTAGCGCCTGTAGCACTTGGGGTCCAGGACAAATCTATTCACATTAAGAATACAACTCAATATTTGATAAACATTTTTTAGGACATTTAAATGCTGATCAGATCTACGATTTTGAGATTGGCATTGGCAAGAGTATGATGTCACTTTTTGCCACTTCATATTAAAAGGATAACATGGAACAGGATCTGAATCTAATTGGAAAATCTCAGTTTCCAGCATGTAACAAGTCAGTATTATTGTGTCATAAAATATACGAGCCAATAATATTTCAGTATGCAAATGCAAGCCGTGCCACGCCAGGAATACAGGCATGACATAGGATTTTGGATGCTCATAATTTGCATATTCAGAGAATCTGGATTTTCTTGTTTGGGATAAATGTGTATACACTTTTTACTTGTCTAATAACTTTTTAAATAGAACTAGAAAGCAATTTATTAATTTATTAGAACCAAAAAATGTATGGTCTTCAACTTTATCAAATATCCTGCTGTAAATTTATTTTAATACTGTAAGTATTTAACCAGCATGTAGAGCTCACCTGAGGCGGCCACGCCCGTGTGTGTATGTGGGGTGTCTGCGCAGGACGTGGGGGTCAGGTTCCTCACTGACACGGTGCAGAGAAGGTGAGCGTGAGTGGGAGGAGCGGGAGCTGCCGGTGCTCTGGAGGCTACCGTCGGCTGCTGCCTCCCCTCCAGGGGGTGCCAAAGGGGGTAGACTGCGCAAAGAGGGCACGGGAGAGTGGGCAGTACTCGTCTCGGCCCCGTTCAGGTTGTTGTCGGAGGCAGAACGAAGCAGGGAGCGTGATGAGGTCAGAGTGCCACCTCCTACTGTCAAGCGCCGGCGGTTTGTGTAGGAAGGCGTTTCCCTGAAAGGCACTGAGAAAGAAACACACGCACATTTCACTCAGAATGGATCAGCAAACAGAGCACGCTATATGACAGAAGCTTAGGCAGAGATAAGTCATTAAAGTGGGAAAAAAACATCTTCCAAGATAGGGAGGGATGAACTGCAAAACAGCAGAACGCATATTATGCACACAGATCATTTGCAGGTCACTGCACTGATATCAAATATAACATCATAAAAAAAACATTTCATGCTGCTTGCTGAAGGAGATGAGTTTCATCTCAGACTTTCTTCAACTATGTACTTCTGCTGTGTCTGCTTGGTAATGGAAATGTTAACTATAAACCGAGATTATGAGTGTGTTAATGTTAGTATAGAATTAGTCTGCTGTATTATAATTATTCATTTAACCATACTTAGCTTTTCATGGATCACACTGGCATGTTAAAATGCCTTGAACAGAACTTGAGTGCAGGTAAACACATATCACTTTGCCTAATTAATATACACTCTATGGCCAAAAAAAAAAAAATGGTTGTGGACACCTGACCATCACACCCATATGTGGTTCTTTCCCAAGCTGTTGTGACAAAGTTAGAGACAAACACACATACAGAAAGTTTTTATATGTTGTAGCATTACAATTTCCCTTCACTGAACCTCAAACCTCACAGCCAACTGGGGTCTTTCTGTGTGGAGTTTGCCTGTTCTCCCTGTGCCTGTGTGGGTTTCCTCTGGGTGCTCCAGTTTCCTCCCACAGTCCAAAGATTAGGTCAACTGGCTACTCTAAATTGGCCATAGTAAATGTGAGTGTGAATGGTTGTTTGTCTCTGTGTGAGCCCTGGGACAGATTGGTGACCTGCCCAGTCAGCTGGGATTGGCTGCAGCTTACCCACAACCCTGACGAATAATAGATGGAACTAAGAGGCCCAAACAATAGCCCCTTTTACACAGCCTGTTCAAGGTGGGAATCTTATGCCTTTATTCCGTCTCGCGTTCTGTGTAAAACATCCAAATGCGGAACGGGGGGGTCTGTGTTGTTCCACCTCTGAGCCAGAACGACTGATAGTAACAGAGGCGAGATTGACGTCTGTGTAAAAGGGACAGCCAACATTGAGGAACAGGGGTGTGACGTTTTTGACACTGATATCTGTTTTTGATATTCTTCTTTCTGAGACCAGCGCGAATTCAAACGTCTCTGGCTACAGCGTCTAAGTTCCGCGTGCCTTTCTACCTCAAATCGTTTCCTACTTCTCTTCATTTTTTCCTCCTACATATTTCTGATCACACAGCAACTTTGCTTGTGTTTGAAGAGTGGTTTAAATGTGCACAGCTAACAAAAGCACCTCAACACTCAGGTCACCCCTCTTATTGTTTTGAAAGCAATGTTGGTACGCTCGGGGTATTTGTATTTCCGACGTGTAGTATGTTATACGTCACCTTAGATGCCGATGCTCCGTTGTGTTATAAGTCACGCCTCTGGTTGCAGAACTCCGGCACGCTGTGTAAAAACACACACTGGCGCAACTTTAATCAGGTTTTATTTGGTTCAGTGTAAACAACCAAAGCCGGAATATTAATGGGTCTTTTTTACAGCAATATTGCGGAACATCTGTGTAAAAAAGGGCTACTGTTTCAACATGACAGTGTTCCTGGGCAGAAGGCGAGGTCCATGAAGACATGGTTTGTGAAGGTCAGTAGTTGTAGTTTGGAGTAGAACAACTCGAGTGTCCTGTACAGAGCCCTGACCTCAATCCCACTAAACACCTTTGGGATGAACTGGAACACCGACTACGACCCAGGCTTCCTCACCTGACATCAGTGTCTGACCTCACTAATGCTCTTGTGGTTGAATGGAAAATCTCCACAGCCATGTTACAAAATCTAGCGGAAAGCCTTTCCAGAAGAGTGGAGGTTACTATAACAGATAAACAGGGCCTAAATCAGGAATGGCATGTATAAAAACCACATAAGTGTGACTGTCAGGTGTGCACAAACTTTTGGCTATCTAGTGTATATGTTAATAGCTGGTGCAGTATAAATCTGTTTTGCGCATCTCTTCTTGTCAGAAAAAGGGACAAAATTCATCATGTGCGTCCTGGCCATCTGAGAACTATGTGCTTCTAAACTCACTGACTGAAAGTCAGAGCGCAGAGCAGTCAAACACTTCCTTAGGTTTGGGGAACAATTATTTTGGGCTCTTTCCAAAAAAAAAAATCAATTTAATGTCACTTTCTTTTTGAACATGCTGTTTCTGTAGCTGTCAGTGTTTTAGCCTCTGTTACGCTGAAAATAACACATGCAGCACATGTCGTCACACAGTCAATAAACACAATCAGCCTTCATAAATAGGATGTGGTGGTGCAAAATGCAAAAATGAAGCAAAAGTTCAAAACATGCTTTTTGTAACCACCGCTTTGACTTTATTTCAGGCATGAAAGCCCCTCGTTCCTGTTTAATAAACCACGACATTGATTCTATGGAGGCACCTGCCGCAGAACAATAACGCACCTTAACATTGGCCGTTAACATTACAATTAAGTGCACATGGTTGTAACGTGACACTTACTTCATGACCACATGCATATAGGTTTTAAAGAACACTTTAATTCCTCAATGCTTTTTTTAAGTGACTTACCAATTACTGTCATACTCTGATAAAGCCCTTATATCATTTTTAGAGCCTTCTATCTTAACTGACCTTTCTACAATTATTCACACTACCTGTAATGGCTCATTCTAGGAATCTAACAACATGCCAGTTGTTTGATGACTTAATAGGCTAATAGTGCTATTTTAACTGTTAGACCGTGATAGACTGTATTCTGGACTACAGAGAGCCAATCATCCTTGCTCAGCTGTATTACGGTATACTGAATTAACATGATGGAACATTTTCATTTGGCAACATACAGTATATTTCAGTGTAGGTATAAAAAAAAACTACAGTAAGTAATCTACAGCAATCTACAGTTTTAGCAGAAGTGCAAGTGTGAATATTTCTAAATGTTTCATTGTCGTAACTTGTGTTAATATTACCTTTATTAAAGCACTTACCTCATTAAAAAAAAGCAAAAGCAAAAGCAAACGCCACATAGCATGCAAGCACAGAAGAGCAGTTTGTTCCTGGTATCTTTATTCTGCCGTAAAGTCTCTCGAGGCCACATAGGAAGTGAAGACATATACTCAAGGCCTCTTGCTGTAAAATGGGTTTAAATTTTTCTCTACACCAACCATCCATTCTCAGTGAAAAGGCCAATGCCCAATCACACAGAGCCCTCTCTCTCTCTCTGTCTCTCTCAAGGATGTAAACAAAAGGGGAAAAAATGAGCAATTGAGAGAGCCAAGCAAAATAGATTTAGAGCTTCAATCCCAATGATGAAACACCATCTTCATGCTTGTGAAAGGTGACGTGTCAGGCTTGCCATGTTCTCCTGTTGCTTTTAAAGTTCAGACTCTCATACTTGGTGGATGCTCTATACAAATCCTGAGCTTGAAAGCTGCAGCGCCATGACACGATCCATTAAATACAGAATTGGTGGCTAGAATGATGTCATTCATTTGTAAATGACAATCACACACTGGGTTTGCTGTGCTACAGGTAAGTGAAATACTCGATCATTTTTCAACCTAATCTACCACATCGGTATGTGCAGTATGTATACCAGAATTTTGAAATTTGTGTTGTTGAGGCACCAGTATATGTTTTGCAAAACATGCAAAATTACTCAGAGGTATTTGTACATTATTTGTATAAATTTATACAGTACCAGTCAAAAGTTTGGACACACCTTTTAATTCAATGGCTTTTCTTTATTTTTATTAATTAAAAGACACTTCATGTCTTAAA
>JAOTRR010000034.1:5842292-5855731 GCA_028570945.1 Gogo arcuatus
ACACACACACACACACACACACACACACACACACACACACACACAGAGATGAGTGACATGGAAGTCAGAGTGCATTTGTAACCTGAACTGACACTTTTTTCTTTTTTACATTAGTTCAATTTCAAATCAGTTCAGTTGACTGTGGGGTTTTTTCATCTGTTTTGTTACCTAATCTGTGTACTTTGTTATCTATTCTTCAGCCTGTCAAAATTTGGCACGAATGTAGCGGTGGAAGCATGCTAGCTAAAACACACTGTATCAGAGGATAAAAAGACACAGATTATGTGAGCTTCTCTTGAAATATGGAGAAACTCCCCAACACCTCTCATTAGTCACTAGCAGCTATCATGAGTTAATAAACAGCTTCAAGTACTTGGATGAGTCTATGGCCAGGTAGTCGGACGTCTTTTGCGTCTTATGTTGGAAGTGATGACTTTTAATATATGCATATTAGTTTCCCTCCAATACTGACCTGATACAGTAAATCACTAGGTCACCGGACATCAGGGCGACTCACACCTCACGGACATCATATTATAGAGGATTTTTTCTCCCATTACTCAATAAGCATATTTTTTCATTTTTAATGAATAATCCTACGCACAGAAGCTTTAATGTTATTTTTATCAATGTAAGCTTTGATAGCTTTCAAGTTGGTTTCAGTGCAGTTTACAGGGTGTGACATTGTTCTATTCATGTCTCTGATCACCTTAGTGGTTTATGACCATAGTAGCTATTTTGAGAATCCACCCCCTTGGTCACATTTCAGCAAGTCTCGCATTGGTTGAAATGGATAATTGAGGCAATGGATATTAATTTTTTATTAACCGATTATGCAGCATATAATTAAGGTCATAATTATTGGCATATTTTCATAAAAATGCACTTATCTTTGTTTGTTCAGCAATGCTTTTATCCAAAGTGACTTTAATGAAGCATCTGAATGTGACTTTCACTCAGACCTTAGATTTAAACTGACAGCCTTCTGGTCACAAGCACAGAGCTGAAACCACTCAGACATGTAGTGAAGGGAAATAAGTATTCAGACACTTTATTTATTATTTTTATTAATTTTAGTGCATATATCCACTTCAGATTTACACACACAATGTAGTTATTCATATGGACAAAACAGTATGTACTATATTGTTAAGCATAAACAGTGATATACTTAAAAAACAAACTGACACGGAAAAAGCATTCAGACACTATATTAAAAATGTACATTGAACATGTTACACTGAACACTGACGAACAACCATTCACACTCATATTCACACCTATGGGCAATTTAGAGTAGTCAGTTGACCTAATCCACGTCTTTGAACTGTGGGAGGAAACCGGAGCACCCAGAAGAAGCCCATGCAGGGACGGGGAGAATATGCAAACTCCACACAGAAAGGCCTGAGTCAGCCGGGAGGTACACACCGATCAACCATAACCTTCAAACCACTGACAAGTGACGTGAAGAACACTGATAACATTGATTATCTCGTTACAATGGAACCTTTCAAGGGGTGGGATATATTAGGCAGCAAGTGAGTCAGTTCTCGAAGTTGATGTGTTGGAAGCAGGAAAAATGGGCAAGCACAAGGATCTGAGCGACTCTGGCAAGGGCCAAATTGTGATGGCTAGACGACTGGGTCAGAGCATCTCCAAAACAGCAGGTGGTTAGTACCTACCAAAAGGAAGGACAACCAGTGAACCGGCAGCAGGGTCATGGGTGCGAAAGGATCACTGATGTGCGTGGGGAGCAAAGGCTAGCTTGTCTGGTTTGATCCCACAGAAGAGCTACTGTAACACGAATCGATGAAAAAGTTAATGCTGGCTATGATAGAAAGGTGTCAGAACGCACAGTACATTGCAGTTTGCTGCGTATGGGGCTGCGTAGCCGCAGACCGGTAAGAGTGCCCATGTTGATCCTTGTCCACTGTTGAAAGCCTACAATGGGCACATGAGCATCAGAACTGGACCATTGAGCAATGGAAGAAGGTGGCCTTGTCTGATGAATCACATTTTCTTTTACATCACTTGGACAGCCGGGTGCATGTACGTTGCTTATGCGGGGAAGAGATGGCACCAGGATGCACTATGAGAAGAAGGCAGTGTGATGCTCTGTGAAATGTTCTGCTTCAAAATTTTGGGTCCTGGCATTCATGTGGATGTTACTTCGACACGTACCATCTACCTAAACATTGTTGCAGACCAAGTACACCCCTTCACGGCAACGGTATTCCCTAATGGCCATGGCCATTTTCAGCAGGATAATGCACCCTGCCTCACTGCAAACATTGTTCAGGAACGGTTTGAGGAACATGACAAAGAGCTCAAGGTGTTGACTTGGCCTCCAACATCTCCACATCTCAATCCCGGTCGAGCATCTGTAGGATGTGCTGGACAAACAAGTTCGATCCATGGAGGCCCCACTTTGCAACATACATACATACATACATACACACACATACACACACGCATGTTCACTGGAACGGTATCTCACCCAGATGAGTCCCTCATCTTAATCTAATGACCACCTGCTACACCTGCTACAGATGTAGGCTCCAGCTTGCAATAAACAACTCATGCTGTATTTAGACAATCACAAGAAGCCAGGTGAGAAGAAGAGAGATACGCTGCTCATCATGCTTATCTTATGCAGATTCATTCTGACCCACAGCAGTCTGGCACTCTATCAGCATGTTCACATGAATAGCTGGGGAGCCAATTACGGAAGAAAAATGGATAGTCTGCATTTGGCCCGGGAAACTTGAAAGAACATTTAGCATGTAAATGAGCAAAGATTGATAAACATTGCTTGGGAAACTTCACACACAGCTACTTAAAAAAACAATGCAATTCTTTCACACAGGAGCAACTCTAAAGCAGGCACTTTTTCTGTTTGATATATAGCCTACTCTTCACACTGAGACTATAACAGTCTGTTTCAGTTTTTGTCTGTTTCCTGCAGCACCATTAAACATCTAACAAAGTAAAATGTGCTAAAATGCCAGTGGTGTAAATCTAACCAAGATTTTCTTTTGTTGTTGTGAAGCTGTGCTTGTTTTTTTTTTTTAGCTTGTTTGTAAATTACACTTGAACTATTTTAGCATTCGGGATTTAATTCATAGTTTGATTGATTACGTTTAAAATGTCAGATTTTTTTTTATAATTTAAAGCCCAACTTTATTCAAATTAAAAGGAATTATATACAGGTTTTGCACCTGCTACATTTCGAAACCTGTTTTCCTGTCTTTCAAGGTACAAAAAAGAATGTGTGTGCTGATGTTCTGTGCCTTGCATGTTAACCGAATTACACCAGTTTGAACAGAAAGTCATGTTTAATGCGACTGTTTACAAAAACTCTACAGCAGCAGATCTCAATAAACTATTAGAAAAAGAATTACCCTACGGGTTCTACAGGTTGACCTTTAAGTGGAGCTCAACAACAAAGGCTTTTCGTTTCAGGAACCCTTTTGGAAGACAGAACCCATTAAAAAATAATACATTAATTAAAACAACAACAGTGTGTACAGTTGAAGTCTCCACAGAGAACCCTACAGCTGAGTGTTTTCCTATTAGAACAGGCTCCTATTAAGGATCTTTTTAAGAAGGTAAGAACCTTTAACTATAAAATATAACCCTGAAAAATCTCTTGAAGTGTTTTTTTGTCTCTGTCACTCCATAGCGGAGGCATTAAGTTTTTCGGGTTGTCCATCTACCCATGTGTCCATGATTCATGTAAATGCGATATCTTAAAAACAAGCGGTTGCATGTTTGTGGCATTTATATGGAATTATCAGATTAGATTGTGGAATTAATCCAAACAGGTCAGGTTTACATAGTTTCTTTCGATAGTTTCCTTTCTCTTTTACTACATTTTAAGGGTATTTGAGGCATATAAATTAGTAACAAGAAGGTGTAGGCTCGTTGGCAGCAGAAGCATCCCTGTTGATGCCGTTAGCACAGAGTTTTCAACAGGTCACACTGGAAGACCTAAAGCGAGTGTCAGCATTATCGCCACAACAAAACGTAACACCGTCCACAACAATCACTGTAACGTTGCAGTATACACAGTGCAGTTTATAATACATTCACACAGTCATGTCAGAACATAAATCAAGCTAAAACTCAGTTTGTGCACACTTTCATTAGTGATGGACATTTACTACATGGTATACTAGGCATGTATACCACAAAACCTTAAGACTTTATCTACTACAGTTTTCATACATGCACAATGTGCTTTAAACTAAACTGAGTGACACTTTTTATACTCACAACAACACATCAAAAACTGGAATAATAAACTGGAAAACAAAGAAGAACTTCAATCTCACACTTTGGAAAGGCGTAATAATCAATTATGTAACAATGGAAAATACGGCAGCATATTAGAGCCATTGTATGTTTCAAAAAAAAAGAGAGCTAAGGCAGGGGTAATATTCTGAGAAAAAAAAAACAACAGAATTTCCATTATTAAAGTCGTACATTTATGAGAAAAAAACTCAGATATTCTCCAAGATTAAAGTCATAAATATGCAAGAATGAAATTCAGAAATTCCAAGGTTAAGAAATCATACATTTCCGAGAAAAAAAATCTCTCGTGCTTCTTGGATTTCTGGCTGCAATCCATTCTGGGATATGTAAGAGAAAATCAATTTGCACTTTATTCCTTTATATTGCGTGATCGAGGAGAAAAGACTGAAGTTTCTGTAACTCATAGTTCGGCCGTTTCGAATTAACTGAGATTTGGCCAGATGAGAAGAATCAACACACTGAAAGAATCGGGAAACTTCTCTTGCACAATAATTATACATTTATAAACAGCTAAGACAAAAAAAGGACATGGATAAACAAACCTGTGTGGTTTATACATTCATCTCCTGTTGCATGCAGGAAGCACAACAATCAATCACGTGCTTCCGGCTTCCTGGCTGCAGTGCATTCTGGGAATGCAGTTGAAAATCTCTCTGCGCTTTATTGCTTTATATTGGACGACTGAGGAGGAAAGACTACATTTCCTATAACTCTCAGCTCAGCTGTGGCGTCTGTGGTGTGATAACACTGATCCAACAGTGCAAAGTGAAGCGATATGGTTCCATGACAAAAAAAACACTATTTTTCCAAGTTTTTTTCTCATAAATCTGTGACATTTTAATCTCGGAATTTCTGAGTTTTTTTTTTTCTTGTAAATTTGTGACTTTTTAATCATGGAATTTGTGAGGGTTTTTCGTGCAAATTTATGACTGTAAAATCGCAGAATATCCGAGTTTTTGGTCATACATTTCTGACTTTAATCTCAGAAATTCTGAGTTTTTTCTCAGAATATTACCCTCCGCCTCAGCTCCATTTTTTAAACCTACAATGGCCCTATCAAAAATGAAACTACCGAATCAAAAATGAAACTACTGAAACAATTTGGACACCATTCATCACCTAAGTACAACAGTGAATCACTTCACAACAGATTTCTTTCAACAGATTTCCTACAGCTGCACCACATAACCAAAGCCATACCACACAGCTGAAACATCATATTCACAAACACATGGAACTAACTTACACAAACATACACACACCATACACAGAAACCAATGATAATGCTGTACATCATAATTATTTCACCTGCTATTTCAACCACTCCCCTTTCTATCTTTCCTTTCTTTATTCCTTTATTTCAACCCCCCCCCACCATTGTGATGTATATCACATCTGTCACGTCCACTGCCACATCTGTATTACGTCTACTTTCACGTCTGTTACATCCTACCCCCAGCACTCACCCATAATCACCTTTTTAATATGAATTACTCCTTAAAAGATCATAGATTATCAAATATCTGGCAATCTAAATAAAGTCTCAAAGTTCCTCTGAAGACAGGGGCTGAAAAAAGGAAACTCCTTAAAGCCGGAGAGGCTTCCAATGTCTTTTTAAGATAATTCTTCACAAAACTGCATCCAGAAAAACAAACTGTTTGTTGAATTTTCAGACTTGCATCTATTCCTCACTGAGCACATCAACCACACATTAAGTATAGAGCAAATGGTCATAACCTGCAGGCAGACACACATCCGTTCGTGGATGTAACCATGAGCACACTAATCTTATGCTTGGTTTTAAATAACGATACTTCATTTTCTATTTCAGTTTTTACCTTTGCATTACACAAACTGCATAGGTGCATAAAAACTCACAGTTCAACACTGAATAAACAAAATAAATACTAGAAATGCTTACAATTTGCATTTTACTATATACTCTCTGAAGCAGAACTATCAGTATATTTACATTTTCAATAAATGTGTGTTTTTAAAGCAAACTATATATATAATGTATTTTTTTACATACTTCATTGTGTGAGATATTAGATGATAATCTCGAATTAAACTGCACAGGCTGTGCTTTATAAAAGTGCAGTAGGACAAGTCTGAAAATATGAGAGCTGTCAGAGTTGTGCTAGTGCTGAAGTGGTGAGATAAGACGTCACGTTACTGGACACTATAAAGTGATAAAGTATGTTGTAGCTTCTAGTGAGAAGAGGACACGGATAAGAAGGATTAGGATTAGAAGAGGACTGACTGCAAAGAGAGACAGGGAAAAAAGCAGCAGCAGACATGATAATTAAGACAGAGTGGATCCCAGCTGCATCAAACATCTGGAGCAAAGAGCACATGTGTGTATGCAATGTAAAAATAATATTTTTCTTTAAGCACACCAAGCTTTTCAATCTCAATTTCAATAAGGTAAAAGTGAAATTGAAAAATTAAGGAAGAAAAAAAAGTGTTAGTAAGGTTTTAGGCCACCATTAATCACCAGAACAACTCCGATTCTACACGTCCGTGGAACTGTACTGGAGGGATGAGCACCATTCTTACAATCGGTGTTTTGATGTTGGTATTTTTAGTGCGTTGTCTAACACTTTGGTCCAAAATCTTCCATAGGTGTTCATTTGGGTTGATATCTGGTGACTGTGAAGGTCATTTTCATCCTCAGACCATTCAGTGAGCCCCTGTGCCTTGTAGATGGGGTGGAGTCATGCTAGAAGAGACCACTCCCATCAGTATAAAGGTAATCAGTCAGAAGAACTTCCTGTGACTCTTCCTTTTAAGTAGACAAGTGGACCCAAACCATGACCACAAAATGTCCTCCACAGTACAATACAGCTAGCCATTATATTTTCCTTTAATTTGTCACAGGTCTGTACATGTATGTGTGTGTATGCATGTGGGACAGATCATATGCAAGCGGATTCTATCACACAAAACAACAGTAGAACATTAACTTTTAGTTAAGCAGACCTTAACACAGACTGTACAAACTAATTAAGCAAGAAAGAAAAAACAAACAGACTAAAACAGAACTGAATAATATAGTGTAACATACAGTAAGTGTGCATCATAGTGTGTCTGAGAGTTCAGCTGCTCAGCCCCATGTGCTCTGCTCACCACTGAAATTAGGTTAGGGTAGTTTTGATGGCCTCAGGGCATTTTTTTTGCTGTACCACTACGCAAGTGACTCTCACACACAGCCAGACGGCAGTTACATCGGCCATGAGACTACAGCAGACAGCTTCACGGGGCTCTACCAACTCTCTACCCAACACAGGGCTCTTCTGTTTTATAGAGAATGAGTATGTTGTGTATTATTTAAGAGACTTACCTAACTGATATTTAATGTAGATGCATATGAAAGCAAAAAAAAGATAGTACATGACTGATTTAAACCAGGAAGAGATAAAGTAAGAGAGGCTGAGGAGTATGATTACGCTAGAACAGGAAAGAAAATGAGAAGGAATAAAAATGTATTCAAAAAAATTATTTATAATTTCAGTAATAACTGATACATTCAGTTAATTCTAACAAAATGTATTGAAATATTCAAATATAATCAACTCTTTAACATATTATTAGCTTAACAAAAAGATCTACACTGTTATCAAAGATCTGCCCAAGAAATGGTGACATCTCTAACTGTCAATCCTAGTAAATCTGTCAGGTGGCACTACCACGAGTTCAAACTGTTTCACTGACAGTCGCACACACTCTGGTGAAAGCCCCAGGCAGCCAGTGTTTCCCCCTGCAGTCCCTCAACATGCACAATAGGACTGAACAATAAGGGCAAATTGCTACTGTAACTCTGTTGCTACATGTTATGATTGCAATATGTTTAATTATTAAATATTATTAAATTGTTAATATATTGAGGAATGACTAGTAACCCACACAAAATGGAAAGAGGTTGGTGTATGCTCGTTTTTAACTCTTTGTACAGAGTTTCTTTAGGGGAGTTACTCCTCACCAGTGATGCCGTGCACTTCATGTCTGGATGCCTGAATGTCACAGACATGTGAACCCAGTAGATAAGGTGGTCATGGATGGACTTGACAAAAAAAAAATGCTGGACAAACATTTGGAAGGAGCTGGATCTGTTAACTGAGCTCTGATAAGCTCTGTCTTTCCTCCTTGACTTCTCATCTGACTGGACACACCAACCTGGTAAGAAGGTTCATTCCATCTTAGGGGTGTGGCAGTTGTCGTCATTATAAATGTATGATAAATACAGTACAAACAAAGCTGATAATATAGCAGGTTCATAACCTAAAGAGGCACTGACCACACTACATGACACCTGGACAGAGGTGGGTAGCGTAAGCAAAAACCGTACTCAAGTAAAAGTACTGTTACTTTATAATAATAATCATCATCATCATCATCATCACCATCATCATCATGACTCAAGTAGAAGTAAAAGTACTCATCAAAATAACGACTTGAGTATGAATAAAAAAGAATCTCATAAAAGGACTACTCAAGCAAATAACTTCATCTGATGATTCATTACACCTATAATGTATTACATTTAAATGTATCAGAATAAGTTATGCCCAAAATAAACATTTAAAGTGCTTGTCTAAAAAACACAACATAACATCTGCTCATTCAAGTACTAAATCATATTTCTAATTTTAAAAAATAAATAATAATAAAAATAAACTATATATTTACCAATTAACATAAATTAAGTGGCAATTTTGCCACCAGTTAGTTTCATAAAGCTTCCAAACTAGCTTAGTGGTAATAACATTTCTTCCTTTTTTTCTGACTGCAGAGCCGCAGAGCCACAGTTTTACACCCCCGCAGTTTTACAACAGCAGTTTCAGGCCAGTGGCATTGAGCGCATGCGCTGACACTTTCTTCGGCTTATCTTGGCGACTGTTAGGCTAATCCACATTTCAGTAGTTTTAGGCTTAGGGTTTGGATTAGGTTAAGGTTAGGCAGGGATCCCACTGACCAGCAATAGTAGTGGTCAGTCCCAAAGCTACTAAGAGCAAAACTTTATTACTAGTATCCATTTTCCAAGTCTTTTTTTCGTTGTTGTATGGAACGTTAGTGCTTCACTTCACTTAGGAATGAGACAGAACTTAGTTTGAGTAATAGAGTTATTGTGGTCTGAGCGCTGCATTACACTCTGACACTGCCGCTACGTTTTTTCAATGTGATCCCCGCCTTAGGTTATGGCGACAATATCCCTTCCTGAATGGTAATATACATGGCAACACATACAACCAGGGCAAATGGTCGCTGTCTACATGGCACAATCGTGCAAATTAGCAGGTTCACATTATGTCCTACCGCGCAAGCGTTCAATGCCACTGGCCTGAAACTGCTGTTGTAAAACTGCAGCTCTGTGGCTCTGCAGTCAGACCCTTCTCAACTGGTTCAGAAATTCGATCCCACACACTCCCATGCTGATGTCAATCTCATAGAATCTAATTTTAATAAATTAATTAAAAGTAGAGTGAAGTGTGTAGACTAATGTAACGGATTATAAGTACATTTTTAAAAATGTAAATGTATTCGAATAAGAGTGAAATGTATTATGCATTAACACTGCTCCTATAAGTTCAATTTATTGGAAAAAGCTACTTATGTACATGTAACGGAGTAAACATAACACATTACTACCCACCTCTGCACCTGAAGTGGTGATGAACACAGTTCTGCATTTGCTTACCTTACCAATACATATCACAATCAAAGCATTATGCAGCTCTAAATATTGTTTTAGAGCAGTTAGTATCAAAGATAAAGGATAACAATACGTTTTCTGTGATTGAATTTAAACTGCTGCAGTCTATGGGTGGCAGTCTTTTTATTTATTTATTTTTTCCCTAAAGAGCTGGCAGCTTTCAGAGAAGTTGTGGGTCAACTGTTTCCAAGGTCGAGTGATTTCTAAACTCAGGAACTAAGTGGTAAGCTTTACTTTAATATCCTGAAGCACCTTGTATCTATCCCCTTGTTTATAGGAAGATAATTGTGCCACTTTGCTTACAGCATGTTTTTTGTATTTGGAAAATGAGTAACTCTTGTCATTATCAAGATTTTTTGCTTGGGTGAAGTGAAACGGCAGATGAGAGTGAACGTTTTGAGAGAGATCAGGGACTCCAAACTGCCAATTCCCCATCACTTTATGAGACAGCGGATTGTTCAGGGAGACTGAAGGTAAACCTGGTCTTATGGGACTAGACACAATGTCCAAGCTTCACAGTGGAACAGT
Organism: Gogo arcuatus; assembly: GCA_028570945.1. NCBI lineage: Eukaryota > Metazoa > Chordata > Actinopteri > Siluriformes > Anchariidae > Gogo > Gogo arcuatus. Next base: position 5,852,848 of record JAOTRR010000034.1, read on the forward strand.
ATGGTGCATAGATTTCCTGAATTTTCCCTAAGTATTAAAAGAAAGAAGAGGTGAGCAAAGGACCAGGGGGATATGCTACGTTTGTGTGAAGTTCCAGGTGAACTACAGATTCAATCAGTGCTGAAACAAACATAACACACGGATCAAAATATGTAGACAGGCTCAGAGTTTTCTGTGCTTCATGAATATATCCTGGTATGAAGTATAAAATGTTCTCCTCAGGCCACAATCAGTTCTTCAGTTCCTCCCTCAGGCCACAACTCAGTGACTGTGGGCAGGAGTATGGGAATGCTCTTTGAGGGAGGACTCTTTGGTAATGGAGATTGTTCAGTCTTATGGAGAGTTTAATGAACTCTGAGAAGGTGATTTAATCATCCTTGCAACTGCGACCTCACTGAGACCTTGGCAGAAGCCAATTTTAATGCAGGTCCATTTAGTCTCTTCTCAGCTGCCAAGGTGCAGAATGTCAGGGCATAATCAACAGCGGGATTCTATCCCTGCTTGAGGAGCAACAATTACTCAACAACATCCTTCCCTGACAACTCTCCTCATTACCACAACACCTCACAGAACACTTTGTGGAAAATGTGTAATATCTTGGCTCCACACAGCTGTGGCACATGTGAATACCCATCTGGTAAAGATATAATATGTTTAACAAACTGATATATTGGTACCTGCATTTAATGTTTGGTTTCCTGCTGAATGGAGACACTGATGAGGGCATGAATCACACTACACAAGAGATTTCTGTGTCATGGAACTGTGAGGCTGGCAATTTTCTGAGATATATAATGGAGAAAAACTACACTAGCAGTCTTAATATTAATTGCTGGAAGACTAAACCCACACCGAGTATCAAAGTACAAAGATCATGAAGGATTTTAGATCATTTCAGGACTGAAATGCAATTTATTGTTATGTCTATCACTATTTTGTATTGGGATTACTATATTTCAGCGCTAAACACTTACAAAGCCCAGCAGAGTGTTCCCATCATGGTTAAATAACTCATGCTGAGTGCAACATAACCATCTGGTTGAAATACACTATATGGCCAAAGGTATGTGGACACCTGCTGCCACAAAGTTGGAAGCAGATAATTGTATAGGATGTCTTTGTATGCTGTAGCTTTAAGATTTCCCTTTACTGGAACTAAGTGGTCCAATCCTGTTCCAGCATGACAATGCTGCTGTGCACAAAGTGAGCTCCATGAAGACATGGTTTTCCAAGGTTGGAGTCGAAGAATTTGAGCGTACTGCACAGAGCCCTGACCTCAACCCCACTGAACACCTTTGGGATGAACTGGAACACCATCTGCACCACAGGCCTCCTCACTTATCCAACATCAGTACCAGACCACACTAATGTTCTTGTGGATGAATGAACACAAATCCCCACAGCCATGCTCCAAAATCTTGTGGAAAGCCTTCCCAGAAGAGTGGAGATTGAAATAGCAGCAAACTGGGGACTAACATTGGAATGGGACGTTCAACAAGCACATATGTGTATGATGGTCAGGTTTCTACATAATTTTGGTCATACAATGTAACTTAATGGGGCTGGTTTGTTTTACATTTGTCCTTTTTGTGGAACCTCATACAATCCCTAATCCTCTAAAGTACATCATCAGTTAACCGAATGGACAGTAATGGCAACAACCATCACATCTTTTGCTACATTTACACAGGCCTTTAGTCACAAATTCTCTGCCCTCATAGTCCACATTCACATTTGTAAATGATTACTGCATGTTCTTAGTATGAAAGAACCCACATGTGCACATTTTCCAAATCAATAATGTCATTATCTACATGCTATAAGCAACAACAAATCCTCCATGCTGCAGGACAATCGATTACACTAGTAACAATACAATGGACAAACGATCAGAACATGTCTTTATCATACAGAGATAATTTGTGTGAAAGTCAGCTGGCAGTTTGTTCATGATCAGTGCAATAAGTCAAAACAGACCAGAAAGTTCTGTGGAGAAATTCTTACCCAATATGATTGTACTGCTTTGTCTACATTTAACCTTTATTAAAAGTACACTAGAAGTCAAATGATTCTTGTGCTTCTATCCTGATATTCACCTCCCCAATACACTGCATTACAGATGTTATTGTAAAATTATAACACACAGACTCACACACACGCACTTCTTAACGAATCACTAGAATTGCCTCTAAATCATTATACTCTACCCCTGCCAAACAACTCAGATGTTGGTGATCAGACTGACTACATGATTTCCAGTCACTGTTGCACTGCTTGTGATTAAAGATATTTGAGAAATATTAATACATAATATTGATGAATGTTTAGCAGAAGAACCACTGTTATGTTCACCTCAATGAGTTGACTCATTCACAAACAACACCCCACTACTAGGCTTGGAGTTCTGTTTTAATGTTAGATAACATAACAGATGAATTCCAAAACATCTTGTGTAAGGTAAAAATTTGATCTTAATTTAGCTCTGTTTGATTTCTCTGAGGAGTCACTCAAGAAAAATAAATGCTGCTTAGCAGTGCTGTGGCATGCTGAACAGCTATTAGTTATATTAACGTTGACCACTATGATGAAGCATGCATTGACCTTTTAGTATACTAAATGCTAATGCTAATGCACTGAGTCGAATGAGGGTGAGGATACTATGCCTAACTCTAATCTATGTCTTGGTTTTAAAAAAAATAATAATTATAGCAGCAATATATCAAGAATGTACAACCAACATTTCCATTAGGCTAATGCTTTATGCTGCACAAAATACCACTGGGAGATACATGTGTAAGGGATGGTTTAGAAATGAGGGGTGTGTGTGTTTGCGTGTGCGTGTGTGTGTGTGTGTGTGTGTGTGTGTGTGTGTGTGTGTGTGTGT
>JAOTRR010000034.1:5923061-5936733 GCA_028570945.1 Gogo arcuatus
TTAATGAAATGTCAGTGACATGCTTTGGTCAAAATACCACAAGGATAAAGCACCATAGCTCCCTCCTCACCCTGTCTAAACAGCTCTGTTCAGAACAGCCGGTTTGAGCGCCTGTTCCTTTAAATGATAATGAGCCACTACGCAACCCACACCCCTCTTGCACACGGTGTGACAACACAAGGAGGGCTTCACGCTACCATGGCAACTAGAAGCCTGCATGCACAGTTCAACAGGCAGCACAGCAGGTGAAATGTGCCTCCAGATCCAAATTAAATTAGTGATTGCATTGCTATACAACACTCAGTTTGCTCTGAGCTCAGGGCTCTGCTCATTCTAGCAGCGACACACACAGACACACACACACACACACTAATGTACATACCCACACACTGCAACAATGAAAAGCATGCCTGTTTGCCAAATTACAGATGGACGTAAAGCGCATTTTCCCTAGCACAACATGCTAACGTCACTAACCCCTACACCCATTCTCTCATTTTACTGTCACGTTATTTAAGAGTGTTGATAAGATAAAATTCATCTTACATTCAACTAACAAAGTAATAGCGTTAATGGTATCCTGCAGCAAGTGATGCCAATAACTTTCTAGAAAATTAGCATACATCTTATTGTTCGTCCATCGGTATCGATGATGACCATGACTTCGTTTTCCTGGTTGTTGGCTGAATGTGTTCGTAGGTGGCTGATAATTCCGATCTGGGCATGGAAATGTCTGCCACAGATTGTACACTTTGGGCCGGAGGGTGGCTGGGCAAAGGATCTAGTTGCTCTCACTTTCCGTGCTGCCCGTTTACTTTTGTCTAAGGCTCTGCAACGCTGTTCAGGTGACTTGGTGCCTCTGCTGATCAAGCTGCGCCATGATGGCTGCGGCATCTAGGGCAAGGTCTTCCCAGGTGTCGTTTCCTTGTTCGATCACGTGTGTTGGGATTCCCTTCAGCCGCAGGTAGCTGGTCAGGCTGGGTTGAGGCAGGCTATGTTTGGGGCACCTTTTCTAGTCCCGTCCTCTTGCTGTGGAGGTGAGCAGAGCGATCCTAAACAGGACTGCTCGGTCACTCGGGGGCTTCCGGGTTCCACTGCCACCTTAGTCCAGTGGAAGATGACCATATGGCCTGAGCCGCCTGTGTGAAGGTTTATAGCTGCAGCTTGAGTGTAATCCGCACTTGCTGGTTCCCCACTCCCCCATCACCACAGGGCTTTCTGAAGTCATGACTTGCGCTACTGAAGTTGATTAAGGCGAGGAAGAGTCGTGCATCATCAGCCTCACCCTCTCGTCCCAGCTCATCTGGATCCAGTGGCAGGACAGGGTCGAGACGACTGGGGATGAACAGGGATGCAGGAGCTGCCGGGGGGTTGACAGTAGACGTAGCCAGCCGACCACCTATGGAGCTCCACTCCAGAGCATGATGAAATTGCTTGGGTTTGCAATTTTCCTTCTGTTTAGCACCACCTGTATTAGCCAGGCTGCGCTCTTCACAGCGCATAGGATCAATTTTCCTGCCATGGGTGGTCCTTCTGAGGTAATAGGAGTACATGTACTCCGTTCTCTCAACAGTATAGCTTGCTCCACCTGTTTCTATCTCTCGCAACAAAGACGGCACAGAGTGTACATCTATTACATCATCTATTAGCATTAGCTAGTGCTAAACAGTCATAGAAACACATAGCATAATTATTTTTTAAATACTTACATTTCCCTCGTCGGCAGTTTTGCCACAGGCAGTTGGTACTGATCCCTCTTTTAGGAACAATTTCGTTGCCAGTCTTGCGTTGTACCGGCCCAGGTTGATAAAGCAGTCAAAAAGTGGTTAGCACACACAAACAAGTTTTTCCAACTGTAGCTGGGATGTTGCCACCAAAATTAAACTCAATCCACTCAGCTCTTCTATCCTCTGAGGGTCAGTGTAACAACATGTGCTGCTCTGTGCAGCTGACAACAGAGCAGTTCCCGTGCTTAGCTATCCTCAACATAATGCTAGCAGGTCCGGCAGTTGAGAGAAAAAATGGCGCAAAGGTAGTCCTCTCAAGCCATGGGTGGAGATTCTCAGATGGAGGGGGGGGATAATTCTAATGAGCTCTGTAAGAAGGGGAGCCAAATCTGAACAGCTTGTTATTCACACATTTTCTGACCTAGGCAGCACAAAAGAAACTGACTGGGTTGTCTTATTTCAGAGTTTTTGGGTTGGTAGGCACTCCAGATACCCAAATATATATGTACAAGCACTGAAAAAGTGAGTTTTTCATAACATGTCCCCTTTTAAAAAAGCTAAAATACTGGATGCTTCACTGTCTGAGGTCTAAAGACGTCAGGCTTGTGTTTGAAATGAGAACAGCTCTTTTTAGCTTTCGCAGACAAGTATTGTGCTGGTACTGATATTCAGGGCAGGAATTGTAAATCTAAAATCTAACACTACAAAATACTAACAGGTAAACCCCAAATATCACAAATACCATAAATACATACATACTAGAGATGTAACTGAATACGAATACATTACTCAGACTGAACAGATAACGTGTTCTAAATGGATACAAATACAGATATGAATAGGAGGCACTTTTTTCTAAAGAAAACTTGCCAGAAAGGTCCACAGTGCATTGGAACTGGGATCCTCTGGGATGCGACAAAAAAAGCAGCGCAAGCTAGAGATTTTTACTTTCATTCAGATGAAGCTCACGGGACAAACAAAGACAATGGTGCACAATGCATTTACAGTGTTTATTTATGACATGCTGACAGTGCTGGCACTTCTACCTCTGGGGATTTTTCCAGTGTTTCTTGAGGCATATGCTGCATTTGACTTACCTCGTAAGTGGGAAATACAAAAAAAAAAAAAAAAACCATGGATGCCTACATGTTTGTTAGCATCAAGCTATCTAGCTCCTCAAAACTCCTCAAAACACGATCTGTAAAGTTATATAGTGTTATAGATTTAACAAGCTAATATGTCTGTATGTTGACTGATTTAAAGCAATGCTTGTATATACAGCACAATTCATTTAAAGGTGTTTTTTGTAGCCATGTTGATTTGATGTCACTTGCTGAACTTGAGGTTGAGGAGACTGTCCGGAATTTACAACTAGGAATTCCAAGTTGGTGCGTTTTCTTTGGTCTTTCCTAGTCGGAGATCAAAACCAGTTACAAGTTTGAGTCAAATGCTGCACTAATGGTGGGGTCCAGGCCACGCCCACATGGGTTTAAATCCGAATACAGATATGAATATTTGGAGCGCTAGAATGATGCGGATAGTGGCATGTTGCACCACTAAAACATATACATACACACATGCAAACATACTGCGCATATGTACAGCTATATTCTAAACATACATCAAAGTTATAGATTTTATAGAAAACACATAAGAAAACGGCACATAGGACTGCCCATAAAATTCATTCCTTTAATTTTAGTAAGGGTGTTGGGTATTCTAATGCATGGAGTGAATGTGTTCACATTTAGCATGTGTGCATTAACATTTGAAAGCGGCATGGAGCTGAGTTGCTTGTGAAAGTGTGACATTTACAGATTTCTCGGTGCTCTCATTCACCCTGCTCTATTAGCACAGAAGCACAGGCATCCCTAAAGGACACATACCAACACTAAGGCTTTCTTCTTTTAATGAGTTCTTCTGCCAAACACACACACACACACACACACACACACACACACCTATTAGTCAACAGACATCTGTACAGGCTCTTGCTATGTTCTTATTCTTTGGGATCATACATATTGTATATAAACCCACACAGTTTTGGACACAAAGAAAGAAGAGAGGTGATGTAGATAAGAAGAGTTCCAGGCACAGTGGAGTAGGAGAGCGACTGATCACTTCTGCTTAACACACAGCACAGATTTCCATGTCAGGCCAAAACCTGTGTGAAGCAATTATTCCAGTAATTAAAAGAAATCTGAATGTACTTCTCTACAGCAGTCATGACTCTCATTGAAAAAAACAGTCATAAGTCATAAGAAATTGTGATAATAAAACTTGCTGGGATACGACACCAGTCCAGTGAGTTTCATAACAAAACGGCAAATTACCCAGCAAACAAGTCAATTACAAGTAGTCTTTATAATAACCTCTGTCATTACAGTGTCTGTACATGACTACTGTTCTCATCCAGGCCTCAAATGGCATAAATCAAGCAGACACATCCGAATGCAGACACACACACACACACACACACACAGATGCCAATTAAGCGTGCAGAAAAAGCTCCACATATTTCACAGACAGCAGCAGGGCAGATCTCCACAATCACACAACATCCTTACTGGACTCCAAAAAGGAATTAATTATCTGGGTACAGCATGATTTGTCCTCAGAAATTGCACAAGTAAGTAACTATACTTCAGAGAAATAGAACGCAGGAGAGAATGAAAGAGGCACCCTGCCTCGCACTCTCTCTCTCTCTCTCTCACTCTCTCTCTTTGCCCCTTATCCATCACAGCCATATGTGCGATTCTCTTGAACAGGCTGTGGGGACACAGTACACTACAGGGCAACAACCTGTCAAGTTTGACAGCTCAAGAGGCAAAATTACCCTTTGTAAGAATTACACAGGTCCCGCAAGGCAAATACTCTCTCACCTCTTGCAGCTCGCTCTCCCTGCTTAAGTGCTCAGTTGTCAAAGTCAGCCCTGGTCCCGCTAATGAAGACAGCTTATCAGATTTCATTAGACAGGAAATGGAGAGAAAAAAGGAAAGAGTGAAAACAAGAAACAAGCATGTCAGGTGGACCAGCAACAAGAAAGAATGGGACAGAGTGCAGAGAAAGAAAGCTCTACAGAGAAGAGAGAGGAGTGAGAGACAGAGGGGAGAGTTTAGAGAGACGAGTGAACTCACCGTCTGCTGCAGGTCGGGGATGCCGATGCGGACAACCAGCGTGTTGCCTTGGGCTTCCTCCATGGGGCAGGCCGGCGCTCGGCAACCGTCACCGTGGGAACTGCGGGAGCTGTCCCCCTGGCTGGCGCGGGAGAGGCGGTGCGGCTGAGGCTCGTGGACGAAGAGATGGAGCGAGGGAGGGAGTGAGGGAGGGAGCGAGAAAGGGAGGAGGGTGCACGCGGGTTTGGGCTGATGCTGTGGACGCGCTCTGGGCTCGGGAGGCTCATGTTGGCCGGAGCCTCCACTCACAAGCATGCTCCGTGTGTGTGGAGCGCCGACTGCATAGCCCTTTCACATGCGCGCACACACACACACACACACACACTCACACACTCGCACACACACTCATACCCCCAGCACTGCTCTCTCTCTCTCTCTCACACACACACACGCACACACACAGACACACATACACAGAAGAGAAGAGGTCAGAAAAAGTGGGGGAGGAGAAAGAGGGGACACTAGAGGGGATTACAGAAGATGGACGGAAATAGAGTGATGGACAAAAAAAGAAAGAAAAGGTTAGAGGTTGGTCAGATACACATAAGGAAAAAATACTGTAGCACATTAAGGTTTATCACCATGCAGTAACAAGCTGTACTACAGCTGTGTTCAAGGCTTTCTTTATTGTTGAATAATTTTACAGGATAAAACATGGATTATATCATTATATGGAGAGAGAAAAAAATGAATAAAGTCCTATAGAGAATTATTATTGGTTTCATTCTATTGTCATCATCACAGCTCATTTTCAAAGCATCTAATAGACAGTATGAATTAGGTAGTCGATCTGTGGTTAGGAGTCGAACAGGCAATCTGACTGTGTGTGTGTGTGTGTGTATGTGTGTGTGTTTATCAGGTTTGACCATATGCTATGCTGCATCACTTGGCAAGAATAACACAATAACCACACACACACACACACACACACACACACACACACACACACACACATGCACACTTTAACATGGTCCATTTCTCATGAAAGACGTCAAAGTAAAGGTGAAAGTTAAAAGAAAAATCCACCGTGAATGACCTGCATATTAATCTTTATAATTAAAAAGGTGATCTTTAATGGCACCTCAGATTTATTTTTTAATAAAATTCTCATTTTTTGTTAAAAAATTCTTTCACTGACATGTTCTATTTCCACTTTGGTTAATGTTTTCCTACATTACCCACAACACCGTTGTGAAGAACTTAGTCCTAGCTTCATCTCTACATAAAGTGACTGATGCAGCAGCACTTTAGTGTTTTATTCCATCCAGCTCTCTCACTACCTCATCTGTACACTCTGCTCAAACAGATCGGCTTCCAAAGCTTCAAATTTCATGCTAATACCACCATCAAATTGTTCTTTTACATCAAACAGGAGGAAGTAAATGTCATCTAATACTGTACATCACATGATCATAGCAGTTAAAGCTCATACCTCTATACTGCGTGTATAGTTGAGATCTACGCTGGATCACTGTGCATACCCTGCAGCCTTCAGGGCTTCATTCATGTGTGCTTCTTTCTGTTTCCTTCTCAGTATCAATCGGTAAAATCAGTCTCCTCGTTCCAGCCTCACATCTCCACATCTCTCCACTCCATCACTCTCAACCCAGTGAACATCGCCAATTTGGCCATCTCTCACTTTCATTACTGTCCTCCCTTGTCCTAATTCAATTTTTTTTCCTGAAATCGATTTCTCTATCAGTGAGTGCTATCACTCTGAAAGTGATCCCCCTCTCTCACTATCTCTCTTTCTCTCCCTCTCTTTCTCTACACTTGCTTGCACAACCTTATTATTTTCTAAACTGTCGTTTCAGTCTAATATATGCAAACACACATGCATTTGTCTCTCCACAGCACAGCCTGGTCTCTTTGTGAGGCAGCGGAAGAAAAACAGCAGATTTTAAACTGCTGCGCAGAGCAAAGCTAATGGGCTTCTTCCACTATGCGCTACTGTTACTACTGTTTACTCAAAAATACAATGAGAGAGAGAGAGATATGCTCCACACACAAAAAGCTTCATCTATTTCAGTCAGCATGTCTTAATTTGTATTTAAATTAAGCTTGAAATTGACTGAGACCTCCCTGTGAAGCTGTGGCCTTGGTCTTCAACAGGAGTCCAGGGTCTGACCCTTTCCATCACTATGTAATTATATGAAAGTCAAGACAAAGGCGCACAAGCTCCTGCTTTATTATCATCTCTCCTTGGGAGATAAACTAGGTGTCCAGTATGTATTTCAGTGTTCCTGCCAAAACGCTCAGAGGAACATCCAGTACTGTGATGAGGGTCTGCAAGACCATGTGGAGTCCTTGTATAAACTAAAGTAACCAGTACTCTGTAAACGGAGCTTTCAGATGACACTCTCTGTTTACCAGTCAGTCTGCATCCCTATCCTCATCTATAGTCACACGCCTTTGGTAGTAAATGATACTAAAAGCCCACAGACAGCAGAAGTGAGGATCCTCCACAGGTTGCTGAGCTTACTCTCAGTGATAGGGTGTGAAGCTCGGCGATCTGGGAAAGGATTAGAGTACAGCCACTGCTCCGCCGAATCAAGAGGAGTCAGTTAATGTGGCTCAAGCACTTTATAAAGATGGTGTGGGAATACAGGAGGAGCTAGAATCTATCACTGGTCTGAGCTGACCTTCTCAGCAAGTTTCCAACATGATCTCCAACAGGAAAAGCACAAAGAAAAATGGACGGATGGATGGATGGATAAATGATTGGGTGAATGGATGGATGGATGGATGGATGATTAAATGAAGGCTCTGTAAACAGATCATCTAAACTCTGTGGACTGCTTTGTACTATACTACTAGCTTGCTAGCTGATCTGGCTACATGGATGAAATTCATTCTTACCATTCAGCCTAACGACGGCAAGCCTTACAGGGCAATTCACATCATATAGGGGAAAAAAATATAATTCCCACATTCTGACTGGGGAAAAAAAACAAAAGTCGTAATTTTGGACGCATTCAGAAAGCTTCAATTTCTCCAAACAAACCCATAAGTGAGGTAACTGCCTACATAAACATGTGATGTTACCAAGGGCATGGATGGATGGATGGATGGATGGATGGATGGATGGATAGGAATATTAGTATATATTTCTGCTTATAATGAATTAAAGCTTTGAATTCTTTTAAAGATTAGGAAGATGTATTTACTAGAAAGGATTACTGCTTTTTTATATTCATATATTTCATATGAAAATCCACCAGTTCTATCTAGTAAACAGAATGGCAAGAATATGTGAATGTGTAAATGCATTTATGCTCTCATAACACACATGCCATGGATTTGGAGGGATAGAAAAGAAAAAATGTTCTGCGAAGCTCATTTTTCCACAAGCAGTCTACATTGTGTGTGCGTGTGTGTGTGTGTGTGTGTGTGTGTGTGTGTTGATTGATTTTTATCTGGGTTTATATTTATTTCTATTATACTTGTTTTAAAAGGTGGTTCCTAATTCTATTGTTTAATCTAATTTACATTGTAGTTCATGCTTTTCACTTCTCTAATTGTATGTTTTACAAGTTTGCCTCACGCATAACACTCTGGATAAAGGTACTTGTCATTACAATGAGAGTAAATGTAAATCTAAAGAGCAATATGAGGACTACTGAATAAATATAATAGCAAAAAGAGCAAAAAAAAAAGTTTGAAGAAAGGCTCTTAGAGTTTGATAGAACTGATCAAAGTAACACCACTGTTGCATTCAGTTGAATGTTGAATACATCTCCTAGGACACGGACACACACACACACACGGACACACACACACACACACACACTTATACAGTAATATTAAATAATCAGCTCAAACATAATCTCAATATTCCAACCACATCAGTTCCTTTAAAGAGGGAAGATCTTTGAACAAAAGAAATGTAAAAGAAAAATTGTTTTCAAAAGAAATACCACATGTGGCATAAGCAAACTGTATGGAAAAAGCTAACTTGCTACAGTGTTTTGCCTTTGAGTAATATCACAATTGTGATAAAATGCTTCTGAAATATCTTTAAGATCAACACTACATGAGGAAATATGGACCCTGTTTTGAAAACGCTAGAGTTAGAGATAAAAGCGTGATCTAAATTAGCAATAGGTAAAATTCTTTCACGCCACATGAAAAATGGGACTTAATGAAAGCAACTATCTGTACACTTAGTGCCTGATCTTCTTTTAATTACTCTAGGGGTAACAGGGGAGCTCTTTAGAATGCTTGATAGCTTCGTCATGACAAGAAAAATCTTCACTTTTGTTCTGGAAGAAAAAGGGACATCCCATGGCTAAGCTATGACAGTGAATTAAGTGCAGAATTGACGGTTGTGTCCACCCTGACATGCAAGCTCATTAACCAACTCAACATGATCTCATGAGATATGTCTCATTTTGTTTAAGTCTGTATGTATACAAACAAGAAGAAAAAGTAAAACCCAAACTCTGCCCCAAACCCTAACGTCAACCTTCCTAACTTTTAATTTGAACAGAATTGAAACGAATTTGATCTACGTCATGTACTAGTCTGCTTTATTTTTATCCAGAGCAACCTGTGGCCAAGTGTTTACTATTGAGACACCTGACTGAGAATTAGTGACTGATGTGAAGTAGATTGATGGAACCTACCCCACCACAGCTGCTGATGGAGACCCACCTCAGCCATCTGTTCACTGCTCTATGAGAGACCACATTTACATCGGTATAAAATCATTTAAGGTGTATGTAAAGTTTAAAAATGTGCCTACGTATATTTATAGGATCTCAGTCTGAATATAGTTAGAAATACAGTTATAAATATAGCGAATGTAGAAATGTACAAAGTAGGGCTGTAACAATACGGTGTATTGTATCATATTGTACGATACAAGGCTCTTGATTCATTACACCTGTGTGTCAGAAAATATATTCAACAGACAGCATAATAAAGTAGATTATTCATCATAAAATACGACATATTCTATGAGGTATGATATCAAGCCTCTGAAAAAGTCCGTAATGTCCTCTGTACATCGAATCAGGAAAGCCTACTCCTCAGCACACTGTTTAAGAAATCACTGCGGTGATTGGTCCATAACCATAACCAATTGGTCCATTGGTCAAAAACACGTTTGAGCTACAGAGAGCTGCGTGACTTTAGCTAACAGTAGAATGTGAAATAAAGCTCCCTGTGCATCAGATGTTTTTTTTTACGTCAAATAGGGTTAATTTTGAAACAACAAATCGGTACACCACGGTGAACTTGTTTCCAACACGAATATTTAAAAAAGGACAAAAATGTGACTCACTTTTCCAAATCACAAAATTGTTGGGACAGTTTCATGTCTTTTTGTGAATTTTTTTAAATGGGTAGAAATTTTGCTGAGACCTGGCAACCCTAAACATCAGCGCACATTAAGTCTCTTGGCCAGAGAGCTGATGTTTAATTAAGCATGTCTCAGTTTGTTCCATTCTAAACCACAGCTTTTGTTTCCTTATATGCTGCTAAGCGTCTAAATGGAGAATGCAAACACTGTGTGTCATTATTAAGTTTCAGTTATTGTACAACATACTTTTATCATGCTGAATGTTTTCAATTCAGTTAAAAATGAAAATCTAAGACGTATATTCAGGCAATCAATAATGTATCGTATCGAGCCGCTACCATATCGAATGTGAATTTTGTGTATCTTTACATCTCTATTATGAAGCACTATAACACATAATAAACCCTTGTTTCAGGCAAATCTACATTAAAAAGTACATCAGTACATAGTACTGATACATAGTACATAGTACATAGTACATAGTAACATAGTACATAGTAACTGTTTACTCTGGTGCTAAGAGAAAGATTCGAGTAAGGGATATTTTCTGGAAGCTCTTATGATCCTGAAAAGCCTGTAGCAGTATGATATACATATTTCATCTCCATTACATCATACAGATGCGGTTGGCCAGCACACACACACACACACAAGCCTGTAGTAGCCAGACAAAATGTGACAAAGCAACAAACCAAGCATGCAGATACAGCAGCAGTGAGCCTGTATAATAAACGTATAATAACTGTACGTGACATTAACTATGTGAAGCGGTTAGTAAGGCTAAGCTTTGATGTCTCAGTGATAGCGAGTGAAATATTTACGCTATACCCCTTACTAGGCAGCAGCATAAGACATCTCTCTCTCTGTCTCTCGCATCCTCTCTCTTTCCCACTCTCTTTCATTCCACTCTGAAGCGCTTCTCATTTCCTCTTTCGCTCTGTCAAACAAAGTGAATTATTCATGTCCCTACTGTACACTTTGCCTTGCACATAAACTGGCCAATGCATACACATTTTGAATTCTGAAACCACCAGCATGCATTGGCTGTTTAAGGAGCCAAACATATGGCCGTGTTTCTCTCCTGTGTGACGCAGACCGTACCTGAACCGACGAGTTTTCAAGATTAATCCCACCGAGTGCTACACTAACAGATGCAACCTCCACTACAGACACCGGCCCAGCAGACCATCAATGAAGAACTCAAAACTGCCTACTGAAATTACCATTAATGATTTACAGACATCTGGCCTTGCTTCTCCATCACGACTAAATAAATATTTCAAATCACATTAATTAAATCGAACAATCAAGCACATATTTGACTGATTATATACATATGTGAATGAGTATAATTACTGGTGATGCTTTGCAGCACTATACTAAACAAAATGCTGGGAATTCTCAAAAAAATGTCATGTTAAATAGTGAAGCAGAACAGGAGTTCTGAGAGAGTAAAAATAAACGAAACAAAAGAAATTTCCAATAAAGTCAAACAAGCCAAAATGCTGAGCTCTACTAAGATGATTCATTACATTGTATTGTGAAATATATTCAGGTCTGCTACGCTATAGTATACCCCCATAGGACAGGATATAGTTTCTGGCAAGACTGCTGGAGAATCTACCAGGAATATCTGAAGCAACTACAACCTACTGATGAAGAAGATTCACTGCAGAAGAAAGGAATGCAATTAAGAAAAAAAAAACAGCTGAGAATAAGACTAATACGATTTGAATTCAAGCTGTTGTTACAGTATACAGTATAGTTCTGTTTTAAGAGCTAGTTATCTGTATCGACTGACGAATAATGAACTGGAGCTCACAATGGCCTCGACAGCTTTTAGAGGGTTTAGCTCCAGATCACTGAAACTCCACTGGGACGCCATGTGTTCTGCCTCCTGCCTGTATACACACGTGTCACTTTTAAGTATAAAACCAATTAATACCTCTTCTTCAGAAAAAAAAACAACACACAGAAGGTCATGGGTACAATGAAAAGAGAGCAGAACAGAAGGCAGGACTTAAAGCCCCATGGAGCTCAAGCACTGCTTGCAGTCTTTCGTCGTATTCACGTACTGTTTCCTGTCTATCAGAAAGTCAGTGATCCACCGCTGACAGGTTGGTGCGTAGGAGCTGTGGGATTGTTGCATTGAAATATCCTGACATAGGAAGAAGACATTTCAAAAGCTGTAGAATTCCATGTAGGCCCATGTTCACTGCATTTTGCAAGAGTGGTCCAGTGCGATATCTGCATGGCTTTCAGATGGGAAAGTGAGTTTTCTGTGGGTCTGCATGATCCCTGAAGTAAGGACATGTCTATATGCCTCTATCTACGGTGGGATTTTGGTTAAGGGCTTTCAGATATACAGTATAGATCATTGGCCAATTAAAGTATTTCACCGAACAAGATGTCTTCTTTAACGCTTGGAAATTTCTGGTACACCTGTCTTTACTGAGCATGGTCACTGACACACAGCTTTATTTAATGATTCTTTCTATAATAGCCAATAAGTGGCCTTTTCACAGAGGCCCTTACTTCAACTCATCCATGCTTCTTCTTCTTCTTTTTTTTTTTGGTCTGGTGAAGTAGCTTGATTTCTTTGTGTCAGACAGCAGTAGTCGTTAGAAGTCAGGATAAGGTGTTAAAACAGAGTCTGTGTATTCATGCAGGTCACTAGTGCCTGCTGTGTTGAATCAAAGACACGTTGTTCTTCTTCCTGTATTGCTCTGCTGGTCCAGCTTTTAATTGCGGTGAGAGAAAAGCCTTGGGAGTCATTAGCTTGCACATGTACGCTGGAAGGGGCAATATGCATTCTTAAGTGTAGTAATGATCAAAAATTGGATCCTTGCTGGTGGCACAAAGCAGGATTTATATTCAGGCTTGAAATAATGTTTTCAATAGCCAGTATGCTACATAGGAGTTATATTGATATAGGTGTGACCTGGAAATACCAAGAAGAATAAAAAAATGTTGTAAAATCATTAGAATATGTATGATTAAAAGATTATTTTAGTTGCCATCGTATTCCATCACTTTACACTGCCACCAGTATACAAAGAGGTTTGATAGAAAGGTTTTCCAAAAAAACAAAACAATGCTACACCTTTCACTAAGTCTAAGTCCCTGCTATCAATCAGAAGATTCAAAGTGATACGCTGAGCAGTTTTCAGACTTCTGAACATATGTTTCAAAATGTTTCAAACAGTAAAGACGGTGGATGAAACTGATCTATACAATATAGTACTGTGCAAAAGTCTTAGACACCCTACATTTTTATTTTGCATGTTTATTTGATTCCTACTACACAGAGATCACAATGTTTCCCATTCTGATGTGTGAAGTGAACATTAACTGAAGCTCTTGATTTGTATCTGCCTGATTTTATGCATTGTGCTGCTGTCAAGGGATTGGCTGATTAGATAACTGCATAAAATAGCAGGTGTATGGGTGTACCTAATAAAGTG
>JAOTRR010000034.1:5975187-5988267 GCA_028570945.1 Gogo arcuatus
ATAAACTAACTATTAACTGATTGACCATTTTGTGTGGATGACCAAAATGAGCCTAATCTCGTGACGTGTTGCCATAGAGACGTTTGTGTCTGCCTGCCCTCCAATGATGTTGGCCGAGCTGCATAGTATCTGTTAGATCTGTAGAACATCTACTTATGTGTAATTACACCGGCTGATTCTACATCGGTCCCTCATTACTCATTACATTAATAAACGTGAGCAATGCAGACGTGACCTCATTCACAAATTGGTGAAAGTTGATTTTTGCTGTAGTTCGACAACGAGAATGGAGGTCGGCAAAATTGCAAGAAGTTACCAAATTTATTGCTAGTCACTAGATAAGATTTTTGGTCGCTCGGGAAGGTCAAAAAGTTGCTAAATCTAGCAGCAAATCCCTAAATCCTAAACTGGCAACACTGCAAACTCAGTCCGCTGTAAGGATCAGCTAATCTGATCTCACCCAGAAGAAGATGGGTTCCCTTTAATGCTCACGTCCTCTCAATGTTTCTACTTCATGTAGTCTCAGGGAGTTTTCCCTTGCCACAGTCACCTCTGATTTGTTCTTTAGGGATCTAAATCTAAATCTGCATTTCTGTAATGCTGCTTTGAGAAAATGTCTATCGTTAAAAGTGCCATACAAATATAATCGAACTGAATTAATCATCCTAGTAGATTTACTGATTACACGCTCACCTCTTAGCACTGATGGCAGCTTAAACCATGTTTGTATGATGATGATGTCTTCAAGTCAAAACCAGAAAGCACAAGAAGCAAAAACGGTACAAGGAATATCATTGCAATCAAAAAGCATGAGAATACGAGACAAAGTAACACATGAAGTGAATGAAGAAAACACGAGACAGGTGAATACAATAAGTGAAACAGTGAACTAAAACTAAAACTACAGGTAAATATAGTGCACTGTATAGGGAGTAGGAAGCCATTTCAGATGGTGACAGCCACTAATGAACCCACAATCCAAACACAGGACATGCAATCATATACAATAATATGCTTATGAACAATAATACAGGTAATCTATCACCAGCAAAAAGAGAATGCTTGTTTTCCAATTACAAAAACACCATGATAAAAACAGCACACCCCATAAATACAAACTGTACGAACCAAACTGCTTCCTGAGATATGACACTTCTTTACCAGACTCATCTCACTTGCTTTTTTTTCTGTTGGATGTGTCTAGGTGTCACCATTGTGATCAAACACAATCACACCACGATAATCATTTCTGGTATAACAAATAAGGAAACAAAAAAACACAGGAGGAAATATGAGGATTGTAATTACCAGTACAATAAAAGCACGCAGCTCAAAACAAGCGATGAGGTAATCACAGATAATGAGACTCATCATGCATTAAAAAAAAAGAAAAAAGAAAACACTTTGCAAAATGAAAATGAAACTCCAGAGTGTATATGGAACCGAGTAATGACTGGAAACAAGAATGAATGAAGTGTGGAAATGGTGATATGAGAATTCCGCTGTACAAATGATAGATAAAGCTTCTAACCTTATTAAGCACATTTTTACAATTAAATGCCTGAGGAATTCATTTGAGTCCAAGTAGTGGTCCACGTGTTAAAACCGTCACTGTTTTGTCTTGAATGTGTGACAGGCCACTGTTTTTTCCACTATCAATTACAATGATCTTTTCATACATATAGTGCAGGCCACAGGGCATGCAGGTTGGGTGAGTTTTCAATTTACACATTAATAGAATCAACGTTTCTTAACGAGGGTAAAAATAAAGAGACTTCAGTGACTTTTTCTGTTGTCTAATGACTTTTTTCAACCAATTTTTTTTCAGTAATCTCAAAAACAAGCTTTAAATAAGTGTATTTGGCACTGCACTGATAAAGACTAGGGACGGACCAATCTAATACTAAGTACCTGGATCTGTACCTCAAAACATCAATAACTCAAACCCTAATAACCTATAAATGATCTTCTGGAAATAAATCTGTACCAAGGGGACCACTGAATTCATTGTACAGTCAAAGGGTCTACAAAACATTCGAGAAGCCCCTAATTTATTTCATATTAATCCTTAATGGACTTTATAATCATCACCGATCCCTAGAGGATGTCGTGGGGCAAAACGTGCAATAGGCAAAACGCATGAGAATAACTTTATTTAAGATTAAGATGAATCATTCTCAAGAGTTTATTAGATCTTAACTACTCTCCTCAGGTCCATATTATGTTAATAAACTATCATGAGATCACTTTGGCACCTCTTTCTTTTGAAAGACACAAAGAGTGAGGAGGATTGAGGCTTAAATCTCAATATAAGGCAGGAAGATATTTGAAGACCAGGACAGCCAGAACTGTGACAGAAATGTGCTGGAAATTTGTGGAGAAAATAATAGAGAATAAATCACAGATGAATCTTATCTTCTTTTCTATTTTGCTTGTGTGACAGTGTCGAGTCACAGCAACACACACACACACACACACACACTCAGAATTCCAAGTCAGTAATCAAACACAGCAGGAACTGGCAACGAGAGAAGACGGGTGTGACATTCTTACTATGTGTACTGTGAATGACACACATACTTTCTATCTTTCTCAGACACACACAAACACGCACGCACACGCACACACACGCACGCACGCACACGCACACGCACGCACGCACGCACACACACACGCTTTTTTTTCTAAGGAGATGAACAGCTTTGCTATGCGGTGTCATGTCTGATGCTGTCTGGGATATGTAAGATGAGATGCTAACGAAGGCTAACGCAGTATCAGACAGCCGCTCCACACAGAGTGAGCATGTCAGAGAAACAGAAACTACAACAGCACTGTGATAAAAACAGCCCGTAATCCTTGGACTTTCAGTGACAAAATACTACTTAACATTGTCTTCTGCTTCACCAGGCTATCACTAGCTGTTTATCTGCTGAGACAGATGTGTCAGCCGCTCAAATTTGACTGAAAAAAACTATAAGCTCTGCAGCTAATTAAATTAATGACCAAAACCGTCACTTCTCCACATTACATTGTCGTTTCACACAACCAATATCCTGCTCGTCAGCAAGTGTCAGGAAAACTACAGGAAACCCAACAAACAACTGTTGTGCTGACTGTATTTTAGAAGCTCGCATACTTAAATATCCAAGTAAAAGTGTGAATACAGCTTCAGCGGCTTCAGACTCTTTGCCCAAGTTGAATACAAAAGATACAACAGTTGGAAGCTGACAGGAGTGGAACCCCATGTGGACTTCTCCTGTTGTTCGCCTCAAAGTTGTTGTGTGTTCTGAGATGCTTTTCTGCTCACCATGGATGTAAAGAGTGGTTATCTGAATTATCATCACCTTTCTGTCAGCTCAAACCAGTGTAGCCACTCTTCTCTGATCTCTCTCATCAACAAGGCGGTTCTGCCCACTGTACTGCTGTTCACTGGATGTCCCCCCCCCCCCCCGGACTATTCTGTGGTGTAAACTCTAGAGACCGTCGTTCATGAAAATTTCAGGAGATCAGCATTTTCTGAAATACTCAAACCAGCCTGTCTGGCTACAACAACCAAGCCACAGATTGCATTTTTCTCCATTCTAATGCTTGATGTGGACATTAACTGAAGCACATGACATGCATGATTTTATGCACTGCACTGCTGACACGTGGCTGACTAGATAACTTCATGAACTACATGTTCCTAATAACATGGCTGGTGAGTGTATTCATGACTACATTCCTTATTATTGAGGTCAAAGTTTGATTTTTGCCATATTATCACTGAAAGTATAACAATTTTATCATGCACTACTAATAACTGTTTACTTGATTCAAGTTCACGTGGTGTAGTGTTTTATTATTACTGGAAACCTCACAGAAAAACATGGCGTTTATTTCTAGAAACATTTTATCTCTTCATAAAACACGATAAGGGATACACTGGGAGTGGTAAACAAAAACTGCTTTCGGCTTCAGAGTTTAGCTGTAAAACCCCACCTTCAGGTTCAAACTTCAGATGAAGAGCACGCAACCTGGTTGCTCAAGCCAAAGAAGTGAAGGATAGGAAGTGAAGGATATAGCATTTGATTCTGAGATAAACACATAAGAAGATTTTGGTGCTTGCCAACTAACAGAGAGCGGATAAAGACAGAAAGAATGGCAACGAGAAAATCTTTCTCAGAGGCCGACCTCTTATGTCCCGTGTGCCACTGCGTCTACATGGATCCTGTCATGTTGCCTTGTAGTCATAGCTTATGTAAGGTTTGCTTTGCAAAACTCTGGCAGAAGCAAAAATCTCTTAAATGTCCTTTGTGCAAGAAACGGTCTCCCAAAATGTTGCCTCCATTAAACCTCCCCTTAAAAGGTTTGTGTGACAGATTTTATCTGGACATAAAGGAGTCAGCTGCATCTGAGATGTTGTGCCAGCTGCATAAGGAGAACCTCAAGCTCTTCTGCCTCGAGGATAAAGAGCCGATGTGTGTTGTGTGCCGAGACTCAAAAATACACAGAAACCACAGTTTCAGACCACTGGATGAAGCAGCGCAAGAGCACAGGGTGAGTTACGCACCTTAAAATCACATCAGTGTTGTTATATAAATGCATATATAAGGCTAAAGGATATTCCAAGCGTGGCCTTCAAGTCTCCTTAAACTGGAAATGTTATAATTGTTTAAATGGTAAAGCTAAATTTTAATGTTGTCCTATAAGGAAGCTTTCAAATGAGTCTCTCGATCAAAAGAAAGCAGCTAGCGAGTTCAGTTTATCAAACTTCTTAACTCAAAATGTGTGTCTCATCTTCAAAACATGGCAAAACATCATTCTGGAAATATAATAATGTACAATGAGGTTTCACCTTACATTTCAATAATTAAACATGCATTTCAGCTTCTTGTGCATGGGTTAACCTAAGCCACAGCACTGTTCCCAAACATTTAGCTACAGTCCAGGGTCCAGTTCTGGTCCAAAGTCCTCTTGGGATAACTGCTTGCTGTTCTTAGTAGAAGTTTGAGTTTTATTTTTCCAGTCTTAGTATTGCTTTAAATCTGTATTGTGTACACTATGTATTATTTCTGCTGTTCCTTCACCAACCAGTGCCACCCAAACTAAACAACATGCATTTTTTAGTTTAGTTTTGCTGTTAGTAAACAGTAGCCATATTTGTGCCTTCTATGAACTGAACACAACTAATACCTCCATCATTCCAGGAGGAGGTTAAATCTAAACTGAAACCCCTGCAAGACAAGCTTGATTTGTTTCTAAAGACAAAACGGACTTGTGATCTTAACATACAACACGTTAAGGTGAAGAAAATACATATTCTGACAATTATGTCAAAATATTTTAATTTATTGAACGTACTAATATATTAACGTAATTTTGTCGGCAATGTTTTGTATATTAGAACCAGGCTCAACACACAGAAAAGCAAATTAAGAAGGAGTTTAAGAAACTTCACCAGCTTTTACAAGATGAAGAGACGAAGCAAATATCTGCACTGAAGGAGGAGGAGAAGGAGAAAAGCCAAATGTTCGAGAAAACCTCCAAATTCGTAACCAACGAGATTTTACAGCTTTCAGCAACTATCACGTCTATCCTAGAAGAATTAGCAACAGAGGATACATCTTTTCTGAAAGTAATGTAGCATTGTTATATTTCAATTCCAAGAACTCTAAGCAGGTTTGCAAGATTTAATGAATTAATCATTTCCAACACTGCTGGGAAACCCTGCTCTTGACCAAACTTGTGCAGACTGAAGCTTGTGGCCAGAAAGGTTATAAAGATATTTATACCATTGGTGTAGCATCTGAGGCTAACACTAGAGGAAGAGAGACTCACTATTTTCAAGTAACAGCCCATTAGGTATTCTCATGTAGCATACTAGAAAATATACTGGGATTTGCTGCATTCTGTATGTGGACAACTATTCAGCCTCATGCAGAATGCAAAGGAAAATTACATGATTTGCAGTTTAATCTCAAAGTTACTGGTTTTCATACATGCGAACAAGCATTATTTCCTGCTTTCTTTGTTTATCGCACTGCACAAACACACAGCTTGGGCATTTAATGCCTACATTAAACTGCAACTAGCCGCAATAAGCTACCAAAGCCCCAGCACTATGGTCAACACGTCCACACTAACCCGGTTAAATTTGAAAATGCATAATTATTTCTCTGTTTATCCTTTTCCCGTCTACAGTGGGGGTTTTTTAAACAGCATTTTCCCGCCACCGAAAATGATACTTTTCAAAAAAGCATAAAATTGAAAACGCCAGGGTTGCTTTGTAATGTGGACAGGGGAAACGGAGAGCTTCAAAAACGATGACGTATGGTTGCCATGACACTGGCAAACGTTTGTGCTCAAGACCCCAAAACAAACATGACGGAAGAAATGCAGTCAATGCTGCTCTGTCTATCAAATTTGCTAATTTACTGAGAGGTAAATCTTTGTTGTATAACCCCATATTTACTCACACAGGACACCCAGTCAATGTTTTCTAGAGATTATTATGTTTTATATTCATTTGTAACCCAAAGCAGTAAGTCGACCTCATCACCAGTCCATGTAAAAAAAATCGCCTTGGCACTTTAGCCGCTATCTTTAGCTTGTTACGTCAGAAAATGACAGCTGTTCACGTGCTTGCAATCAAAACCGAGTTGACCAGAAATGGCGTAACAAACAACAGTAAGGTGTTTCAGCGTTTTTTGTGTGGATTTAGAACATTTGGAAAAAGGTACAAAAATGATAGTGTGTTATGGAGAAACGTTTTTACATAAAATCTACATTTTCCGATTTACCGGCTTAGTGCGGACACAGCCTACATCAAGCTCTGGCCCAGAAAAGTTACTGCTTTCTCTTTGTCTCAATGACAATATTTTACAGGCACTTATTTGGAGACTGATATAGTGTTTGTTAAGTTAACTGCTATCCATCTAATATCTAAACTGTTATCCATTCAGAAAACTGTGTTGACTTAATGCATTTAGTGTCACTTAAAAACCTGTCTGGGTTTGTTTACTCAGACGGCTGTTGTTGCATATGAAGAGTTTTGAAGAAACAAACTTGGTACTAAAAAGGTTGTTAGCACTGTAAATGCTCACTTCAAGTCCAATGTGCTAAAGAGTTTTTTTGTTGCTGTTCAACCAAAAATGTCGATCTACTGTTCTGTAGTTTCATCACATAGTATCTAATAAATCTTCTGTAAAAGGCCAGGGTGTCAAAAATATTTCTTTCTGCTCTCTTTTCTAGAATTACAAAGCTACTCTGAAAAGGTGAGTTACTTCTTATTTCTTTCCTGCTCTGTAGAGTCTAAACTCATGGCAGTGTTAACTCCTGAACGCTCTTCCAGAACTGAGTGTGAGCTGAAGGATACTGCACTGGAGTCCCAATCACTGATTGATGTGGCAAAGTATCTGGGCAACCTGCAGTTTAGAGTGCTGGAAAAGATGAACGATAACGCTGAATACTGTAAGCACTGCAAGTTTAGATATATCACAAACATACTACATCAGCATGTCATTATTAGATAGGAAGGAATAATACATTCATAAAAACTGTTTTTCTCCAATGCCTTTCACTTCCTATACAGATCCTGTGATTCTAGACCCTAACACTGCACACCCACGTCTCAATCTGTCTGACAACCTGACTAAGTTTGTGTGCCAAGATCAGCATGAGGAGCTTCCTGAAAACCCCGAGAGATTTGAATATCATATGTGGGTCCTAGGCTCTGATGGCTTTAACTCAGGGACTCACTGCTGGGAGGTCGAGGTGGAAAACAGTGTGGAATGGGCTCTAGGTGTTGTGACAGACCATGTAGGAAAAAGACGTTTCTACAGTGCAGGTATATGGAAAAGTCATTACCAAAATGTGACATATGGTGCGAGTGCCTCTGAAGGTTCTACCACCATCCTCAAGTTGAAGAAGGATCTGAAGAGGATCAGAGTGCAGCTGGACTGGGACCATGGACACGTCTCATTCTCAGACCCAATCACCGGCCACAACCTAAAAACTTTTTTCTACAGTTTTACAGACAGAGTCTATCCATACTTCTGCAATCAGTGTAAACTTTATCCTCTGAGAATTTTACCAGAGGAGACTTCTGTCAGTGTAGAACAGTCTGGTTGCAGTACATATAAGCTTGCTTGTGATAGCACGGACTCTTCTGTTTAGTTGTGTACATGGTTGCAAGAGAAAGCAAGAACAAAATATGAAAGAATGGTAGATTGTTTACACATTACTAAACGTCTTGATGTTTGGCATTCATGACAACAGTTTTTTCATCCACTAGTCACAGGAATGACATTTTATTGCTTATCATATTTATGCTGGCTTAAAAATGCGACTGCAGTGAATTTATACTTTTACAGATGAAATCTAAAATGTAAAAATCTTATTTGAACTCAGGATCTCCCGACGATGCTACAGCCATCTGGGGCTGGGAGTCTAGAGAGTAAAGGTGGCCATGCTGTCTGGGTGGGAGGGTCGGGATACTCTCTCTCTTCCCTGTCAATCACAGCGACACTAGCGAATTGTGGGCACCTGTGAGCACGTGTGCGGAAGAGGGTGGATAGCACTTTTCGCTGAGTGCGTTACGCTGCCTTTTCACGTGTCTCAAGGGAAGCATGTTAGCCATCACTCAATCAGCTCAATCAGCAAGAGCAAATATGGCAGAAAATGGGGAAAAACTCCAAATTTTCTTTTTATTATTTGCCCATTTACAGTTGCAGTTATGTTTAATTACATTTGTTCATTGTGACTAGATGACGACATATTATATTCCGTTTACAGTGCAGAGTGTAAACACATGTGTAACAACACTACCCACACTGGACAGTCTAATGAAAAGGATATTTACATCGATTGCTACTCAGTGAGAGACAGAGAAACACTTGTGAGAGATGGAGGATAACACATGGGATGCTAATGAGAAGGATGCTTCCATCGATATCCATTCAGAAAGAGAGACTCAAGAGTGGTGGGAATCACCACACTGTGCTTTGCATCAAGTACAGCAGGCTTTGCTGTGCTCAATCTCTTGCTCACTTTCTCAGGAGACAGCTGAATCATGCAGAGGAGCAAACGAAGTCAAATATGCTCTTACTGTATTTGAGTAATTTTCCAATTTGAGACATTTCCACTGACTTTTCCTTAATTACATCTCAAGAGAATGTACATTTTGGGTGTTTGGATGTATTTCCTTTCATTATACGTTGCAAAACCTGAACTGCATACTAAATTGCAAAACAGTGTACGGTCGTAATTAAGTGCAGAGCTACTGTTTCAAACGTGTTTTCTCGGTTTATGAAAAAGAGATTTTGTAATGTAGCAGACATCCAATAAGGCAGAAATCACTCAGTTAGATCATACATCCTTTCTCTCCAAGACGACAAAATTACCTCACAGAAATTATACTGCAAGCTGGAAAAGTGGAGGAATGCTGGATTTTTAAGGACACGTTCAATAAACTATTTACTTCATGTAGAAGTCTACTGTTCCATGGTGTACAGAATGATGTGTGCATTATATAGGCTGAGTGTATGTAGTATGGGTGGAACTAAAGGATCACACAAGGTTAATTCCATGAGGATAAACACAAATGACAAGGAACACAAACTTGTTCACAGCCAGCAATTGCTTTCTAAGCCAAACCCATTAAATCATTAGCAGTCATCCTGGTAGCTGAACAAATGTAAAAGTGATGTTATCTCCTATCACCATTTGGAGAATGGACTTCAGGTCTGTTAACAGCAGGCCAAATGTTAGTGCACCAGAAATACACATCACATAATTCAAACACCAGTTTACACATAGGTAACTATTAATGGATAATAATGTTTTTTCTCAATACACACAGTCATACTGGTAACATACAGACACAGTTGATGGCTTTCTAATGGCATTCAAAGGTGACCTACAGGAAGATGCCTTTAACACGATTTGGTTTAACTGTGACTCAGGACACCTCGTATATAAGGAATTTAAGAAAAAAACCACAATGGGGCATGCTGTTAAAGCAAAATAATCAACTATTATTGGGTGATGTAATGTGGCCCCACATGAGGTGGAGTTACTCTAGGGTTAGGGTTAGGGTTAGGGTTAGGTACGTTTCCATGCATGCTACATTCCACTAATATTCCAACTATGACAATTTGATACAGGTCATGTAAACAACATATTCGGTTTGGATAATTTGCCCTTATTCCTAATTTAGCATTTTCCGATTAAGACGTGGGATATGGCGACATTACTCAAGTTTTAAGATTATTCTTTGAACATGTATACAGCGCATTCGGAATATGTGCCTCAGTTAGGTTTTTTACTGCAGTTTGCGACACACGGCCTCTTACCTGTTTATGGTCAGCTCTGTGTGTTGTACACAAACCAAACAGACAGAGTATGCACGGCCGAACGTAAATGGGAATATTAGTGGAATATTCATTTTCATTAGCCATATAAACAGCTTAGTAGGAATATTGTCTTTTTCCGAATAAGGGTAAAAAGCGGAGTATTTTGTGCATGTACGTTGTAAACGTAGTGACTGGTGAATTTCATTATTCCTATAACAGCACATGGCAAAATGTTTTATTCCTCTTATACCACATCAATTTTCCAATAATTTTTTATTAATTAAAAAATGACATCATGCTTTTTATCCATGTATAGATATATTTAATGTTGTGGAACATCCACAAGACAAATTAGTACCTGTCATCACTGACACTATAAACAATCATTCTCTCACTAGCCTCTCTTTTTTCTCTCTCTTGAAGTTAATAAGACAAAAAAAAAACACAGTTTGACATGTTACTGAAACCAGAAAAGGGCAAAAACCTCCATGAATAAGACTTTCCCATGGCGGAAAACTGTTATAAATCGCTGATACCTGAGGCTACTTACATAAATGCTAAATACACAGAAAGCTCCTTAAAGAAAACTTCACCATTTCAACTATCTTTTGTTCCATTTACTATTACTCTTAGATTATGTGGAGCGTCTGCCATATGAGTCCCTGAAACGTAGTAGAATGTGTGCATTAATATGAACCTATGATTTGCAGCTGCAACTACTGCCAGAACTGCTGTTATAGAAAATTACTCACCTTCTGAACCAATCAGATTCGGCAGTACGGTGGTATAAATGGCACTGATGGTAAGGCTGGGCGATATAGCTGAAAAATGTATCACAATAAAATGTTGCATTTCAGTCCATACCGATAATTATTGATCATTTTTAGTGAAATATTTTTAGTAATTACCAAGAGAAAAAAGGTTTAATTTCACCACTTTATTTTGAATTTAAACACTTTACATTTATCAACTTCCTCATCATCTGCACAGTGGTTCCCACATAGACTTTACTTGGGCGGACCGCCCAGGAATAATAAATGGCCATCAAAGTATATCTGGTGACCAATTTTAACAAATAAGTATGAAGAACGAGAATGTTCTGTGAGCGATAGATAAATAATAATGAACATAATGTACTGTATCTCTAAAAGGAACTGTGCTGTGCTGGAATGATTGGCCAAACAGCCGGCAACATGTATGGAGAGCTTTAACGCTGTAGGCATACTTTACCATGACAGCAGGAGGCGCTTGAGTCCAGTCAGCACATTCAGCTTTTTAACAGCGCTTTTTTCTAGCCTGTTGAACTGATTATTAAAAAGACATTAATGGTCCGTGTATATTTCATCATTCTATTTTCGTGTCAGTAACAGAAGTTAACAGGCCATTTTTGTTTCATTTTCTTTGTAAGTCAAAATATTTTAGCATAAACAAAATTAAAAAGAAAAGAGTCCATTTTTCTGAAGCCTGTGGTTGTCGTGGATAGATAACATGAGCGATTTACTGAGCAGCTCGAGCAGAGCAGATTCCACTCCGTGCGAGCGGAGCAAAATTCAGTGCGATCCGAAATCACATAGCGCATGTTTGTGCTGGCAGGTAATGCAACCAAACAATACACCTGTTAAATGATTGTCTGTTTACATGTCACTTGTAGCACGCTCCATTATCAAGGGATATGATAGGCTGTTTATGAGTAAAGGCGGGAGCACGCTTGGGATTTGTTCATGCAGTCGAACTTTGCGTATTCATTATGCGCTTCTCTGGCAGTTTGCATTTAAAGTGAAACTATCGAACAATTTTCTTATCGCTATTAATGAAGTATCCATCGATGGTTACTGATGGGCCTAACTGATGGTTATATAGATAAAACTAGCAAATATCTGATTAAGATAATCAGGATCTGTAACTTGTTCAAGAAAGAATAACTTTCAGAGATCATTAGAACTTTTATAGAAAACTATTAAACCAGTTCCTATTAGGAAGTGGAAAAAAAATGTAATCGTCTCACCCCCTGCCCGCCAAATGCACGGATTGTTAGCGTGTATGAATAGGCAAATAAATCAGTCCCTAATCTGTTCCTTATAAATTTCCCCAGGTTTCAGGTGTCACTAAGCAAAAGTAATTACTTATCTCACTAGAGTAAATCTTGAGTTTATTGCTTAAATATGTTGTGATATTGTGCCAAACATATTCCAGACATCATGTTCACTAACAGGGGAAATAAATCATGGAAAGTGAATTCTATCTTCCTATCTACAAATTAATTTTTAATAAAAAAAATATATACGTTAACAATCTAGGAAAAGTCACAAAGGGATTTCAATGGTTAATATGACTGTATTGAGACTGTAGCCCAGTGTTCTTTGAGTTAGTTTAAAAAAAAAGAAAGAAAAAGAAAAAAAGAAAAGAAAAGAAAAAACATGAACACAGCAGAGCATGCAAGCCTCCCACTGTCTGCCGTCAACATCATAAGCTCATTCTGATTTACTCAATTTCAGTCTGGCACATATAGAATAGCGATGTTACCAGTGGACAGTGAAAATGTCTTTCTAATAGGTTTCCTTTTGAATTTCACGCATGCACTGCTGTTTTTTTTATATTTACAAAAATTAAAGCACTAGCACCACCATTGGCATTTATCTGATAGGCTAAGAAGTGAAGAAAATAATATGGCCTGGTTATCAACACCAAGTGATTACTCACTCACACACACACACACACACACACACACACACACACACACACACAC
>JAOTRR010000034.1:6068783-6082042 GCA_028570945.1 Gogo arcuatus
TGGCAGCCATTCTGCCGAGTCGCTCGAGGTGATTATCGAGAAATAGTCCGAATTTCTCGACTGATCAGAGAGCGCGATTTTCTATAATCACCTGTATATTTATACTAAAATAAGTTATAAGAATCATGAATAAGTACTCTGTTATGCATTTCTGCTATAACTCTGGAAGGACAACAAAATCATAAATAATGCTCATGAGTAAATATGCTTATATGTAAAAAGGCACTAAAGGGAGTTTATTCTTTATTTTTAATCTGTCAGATTGCTTTTACACCTTTTGCTTTAGAATTTTAATTCTTTCAAAATACGGTTTAATTTGAAGTTTGTGCATGCTTAATCTGACACGTTTGTCATTTTTTTCAAAATTTGTATTGAAGTGAATTAAAATCATAATAAAATGTGTGTACTTTAAAATAACAGAATGCTGAACTGTCTTTAAAACGTGTGTAAAAGAATTTATTAATTCTGAAAATATGTAGTAAAAATGGAAGAAAAAAACCCTACATTTTGAAATACTAGGTTTAAACTGAGTGTAATCTTGTTGCCAGGTTGTTCAGAAATGTTTATCGATTCACATAAATATATCTTTTCTCCACACTGTCCACATACTGACAGAATGACAACAACACGGTGATGACATCAAGCATATAGTGTTTTATTCTTAAGACCAAATCCATGACAAGGCAGGGAATTTTTTTTTTCCATTTTGGTTTTTACAAGATTGATTTTTAAAGATACAAGATAGCTAGTATGTCATACTGTTGCTGTTCATCTTGATATACAGTAAAGTCCTGCATTATGTAATTACAGTCCAAAGATTTGCAGTTATTGTAATCATTCAGCTATCCAAGCTCATACTCCAGAAGTGGCTCTGCTTCAATACATAAAGGGGTTTAATGACCAATCAATGATTGTAAAATGCTAAAATGTAGGCAAAACGTTCTGAGAAATCCATTTACTTTCTGGACAAACATTAATGAAGTAACGTCTTGAATGAAAAACAGTCAGAAGTTCAGATTCAGAGTCCTGATGAGTGTCCTGATCCGTCTCTGCTACCCCCCCGGGAGAAGTCAGACCAAACGACTGGACTGATAATGCTAATGCTAGAATAAAAACGTGGGAGTTTTGTATGAAAGACCTACACATCTGATTGACAGGCATCTGTTATTCAGCACAATGTGACAACATTCAACCACAGAGATACAGCAATGTGAAGCAGCTGAAACAAAATCGCTAACGGAAATCGATTTAAAGGTTTTAAACCCCTTTTTAGTTGTGAATGGTTATCATTGTCAGCGTTAGTATTTATTTAAAATTTACATATTTATTTCAGTAACACTCAATAGAAAGGACACAGCATGGTCATCTCAACTAGAATATTTACAGCAATCTAACTGACACCAAATCACGTTTATAGTCTTAAGACCGCAGCTCTTTCCTACATGTGGCATCAGCACAAATGAAGGAGTAATGATGGAATCAGATTGCAGGCCACTGGTGTACGGTCGTGTGTGTGTGTGTGTGTGTGTGTGTGTGATGCAGTGAGCAGGAGGTGAGTAGCCTCAGTGAGTTCATCCACAACTGCAATTAGGAAAAGTCTAAAAGTTACACTGCTGTGATCTACTGACACCAGGATGATGAAACCAGCCTGCAGGAGCCAAGAATCAAGTCCTTTGTTACGACAATATGAAATTTGTGAGCATCAGCAGACCGAGAAGCAAATTTTGAATCTAATTGTAGGCCTATCAGTACTTTTAATCCCCATTTAGCCTATATGTTATTTAGTTTCAAGCTGTCCATACAATGCTGGGAGAATTTCATTGTGATAGAAAAATCCTGAAGCAGAATTAGAGGTGAGAGTGTACAATCAGGTGTACAATATCTAACCCTTAACCCTTCTATTGCTACTTCACTGGTAATTCCAATCACACAGGACATAAACCATACAAGGCCAGGAGGGGGCTCTCTACTGCGTACAGGCTCACCATGAAGCAGTGAAGGTTAGGGAAAGGGCTAGAGATAAATACAAAGGAGAAAATAAAACCAACATGGTCACTGTGTCTGTTACTTATAACTGACAGGAGGTTAAAGTAGAAAGATGAAATTACATTTCCAATCAGTACTGTAAGGTTTGTATGGTTATATTTTACTGTTAATAGCCTATACTGTACACTGGCAGTCAAATGATTTTGAACATTAGAGTTAAATGTATGCAAGCACTTATTAACTTGTCCTCAGATCCTAATAGGACTCTAAATGAGTGCTTTATTACAGTCAGGATCAACAAATTAAGTCTATAATTAAAAGACTCAGGAAGTGTTCGAGTGTATCGACTGTGACTGTAAAAATATATGCTGGTTGGGACAAGTGCCAAATCTCTGGCTTTTGCGATTATATCTACATTCTGGCCAAGGAAATATAAAATTACAATTAAAAATTACACTTTTAACTGTTACTCAAAAACAATAAAATGTGGAGTGTTCGAAAACTTTTGACTGACACCGTACAATCATTTCACTTCATGACGAATCACTTGTTCTACTGTTGTATAAGGTTATGCAAACATTATGCAAAATTAAAATTTGCTAATGCTATTATTTCTCTGTGAAATGATTTTCATGTAACAGTTCATTTGCTGCTTAACTCTATCTTTAATACAGTATCATTATTTGGAACTGCTGTAGATTTCAATTAGGCCTTTTCCTAAGTAATCGAGTAAATTTGACCATTTACTAAGTAATCTGGCTGATGACTGCAGCGCCAGTACTGGCTGTACATTTACTTGTTAGCCTTCAATGAACGAAGAGAGTGACTGCATAGACTCGGCATCATAAAGCACT
Source organism: Gogo arcuatus (assembly GCA_028570945.1). NCBI lineage: Eukaryota > Metazoa > Chordata > Actinopteri > Siluriformes > Anchariidae > Gogo > Gogo arcuatus. The sequence continues at coordinate 6,071,624 of JAOTRR010000034.1, forward strand.
AAAGCACAGTCTGAGAATTACACAAGATGGCCGACAAAGAGTCGCGACAAAGAGTCATTGGGAATAGGAAGCTATAGCAGAGCTTGAGTAATTTAGTAAGAGGTTAGTAATTTACAGGTCCGTGCATGGCCAATGCTGCCTGTCTCTCCATTCTCAGGCTAACATACATGCCTTCCTGGCCACCTGCAGTCCTCTTCATTCTTCCATTTGCTGATGGAGGTGCTACTTACATACAGTGATGTAACGAATGTCTGTAGTAGTCTCCTACTGTTTTCTAAATATACAGTATTTACATGATGGTATAATAAGAACGCACAAGGAACCTTCTACTACAACGAGCAGATAGTCATTATGTTACTAATCCAACACCTGTCCAGATGTTCATTTCAGTACAAACCTCGTTCGGCATATTTTGGAATAATCAAACGAGTACATATTTACAAACGAAACCCATCCTTCGAAATGAATTTCAAATATAAGTATTTCCTGTGTGTATATCTGCCTGTAAGCATAACCCTCAAAGCCATGCATTAAAATGTGTGAAGTCATAGTTTTGGCATTTCTAAACCAGGAGAAAGTAAAAGTCTCGACTGAGCCACAATCCTAGGTACTAAGTCATACAAAAGTTAAACAGGCAATCTGTTTCAAGGATGAGAATAAATATAAATAAAAGAGGGAACAAACAAATAGTGAAAGAAATGGATGCATCACTAAGAATAAACCTACATGTTCAGGTCAGTTCATGTGGAAACACAGAGAAACTGGAAACTCGAGGCCTATGTTAAACCCTTTAAAGGCCACCAGGAGCCCCCAAGCGGCCAAAACCAGGAACACACTTCTGCTGTTGGACCGAGGTTACCATGGTAACCTTTTTGTCTCCTCTACTCCAGGTAGATATCCTCGGTGGGACAGGCGTATTCAAGATGCTCCTGATAATACTCCTGAAATGCACGTCTGCACCAGCCAGCCAGCCACACACACCCACCCACCCACACACACGCACACACACACACACACACACGCACACACACACACACACACACACACAGAGTAATGATTAGGACAAATACTAATAGCTTGAACAACAATACAGGTTCTGCTTTGTCTCCAGACCATTAACCTTTAAATGCACGAATATTTCTCAACCACTTATTTTGTTAATATTCATTAATATCTAACAAATTGATGTATGAGCTTCAGTAATAATATAAAGCTGCCAAAACATTTTTTGGCATTTCAATATTGGTAAAATGTTCGCAGAGGTCAGAAGTCTAACTCAAAAAAAGGAGGCGCTAGAAGTAAAGTTAAAATATTTTAATATTTAGAGCAGGGATCGTCAACTGATCCAGATACAGGCTCAGCGAAGTATTTCAGCTGAATGAGCCAAATACTTATACTACATACTACAGTAGAATCAATAAACATCTGAAAAATATGGCCATCGTTTAGCGAGTCTAGGTTTTTAAACACCAACCATCTTGACTTCTGTAACAAATTCTCTGTCACAGTTTATTCAACCACATGCAGTTATGTAAATGATGTAGCTGAAGGCAGCTCATCAGACCAGAGACTAGAGACATTAGCTCAGAAAAGGGGAGAGTTTTCACCCACAAATACACAGAGCAGTGTGTGTTTATTCTCCTCTTGTCAAGTTCTAAACAGACGTCTATGATGCTCGTCAAAGGTGGTACGAAACAAAACACAACCATTTAAAATTGATGTGTTTTATTTATAACCGTGAACTAATCAAAAGGTTGTCTGCTGTTGTCACCATTCAGTCATATTAGTTGCTTATCTGGACCTGCAAGGAATTTTCAGTAACTGGAGTTGAATATCCCTGATTTAGAGTGTGAAAGTCTAAATCTAAAGATGAAAGTGTAAATATGTGATGGTCCTCATTTAGAATAGTTTAGAAATTTAATCTCGGTTCACAAAAAAATTGTCAGCACTGTATTCAAACGCAAAACAGAAAAAACGTCTTGTCATTCCTAATATCGTTCTTTTGGACTTTTCAGGAAACTTTGCCTCGTCTACTTAAAAGATGACCTGCAGTTCCTCTCTCCTCCTCCTCCCTCTCTCTCTCTCTCTATGAGTAATTGATGACTCTGTTAATGAGGTCATATTAATGTGACGAGGCCGGGTCTTTCACACTGATGAGGAGTCATAACTCTTCTTCTGTGTCTGTTCCCTATGTTCATGATGATGTGAGAATGTTTAATTATTCACACTGCAGTGCGCTCGATGGGTCTGTGATGGAAACACCATTATCATTAGCATCATCTCATCCAGCCCTCCTGTCATCCCTCCTTCATCCCTCTAACTCCCTAAATTTTCTCTGTGCATGGCATCCTCCTTTTTCCTTAACTACGCTTCAGAGTCCTGTGTGTGTGTGTGTGTCTAACGTGTGTCAGGAGTGTTTTAAGACTACATTAGAAGTGTTCAGCTCACCCCACACACTCAGCCACAGGCCGCATGGACTCCTGAGAGACAAAGACATGGCACGCAAACCTGTTCAGGACTGGGTGCTTGGTAATGAAGCCAAAGTAACTGCAAAACAGAGACAAAAAGACAAAGGAGAGCACAACAGAGCTCAAACAGTGAACAAGACTTAATTTTATGTATTGTATTTAACCACAGAGTGATGACAGAATGTTTCTACCAGTTGTTTTTTGGGTGGCATCCACAGAAAGAGATGTTCTTCATCTGGAAAAAGTGACTACATCTGTCAAACTGGAAGAAAAGAAAGGCATTACACACCCTAAAAAACAACTTCTGTTTGTCAGTCAGTCTGTTTGCCAATACACAAGAATGAACAAACTCATTTTTCTATCTCTGCCATCCTTCCTTCTCTCTCTCTCTCTCTCTCTCTCTCTCTCTCACCTCCTCGGAGAGGTCATACTCATCCTCCAGACTCATGATCAACTTCACTCCCTGTAGGCTAATCTCCAGCTCACATAAAGATGGAGGACGGAGATGCACTGTCCTCTTCCTCGCCATGGCAATCTACAAAGCAAATAGAAAACAGAAGTTTTTGTGCTGATCATATATTAATGATCACTGATATTCATCATGCATTAAAAAGGATTTTTTTTTTACCTTCTGCATGGCAGCACAGAGGATGCCATTGCCTTGGTGGTAAGGCACTTCAACCGAACCCAAAAACTGCACAGTGAAACTCTCCATCCACGCTGGGTTTCTCTTCATTGCTATGAAAATAATTGAGAAGGAATTCCTTAATGTGTGATATCAAGAACCTGCACTTATTGTAAAAACAGCATAGCAAACAACATAAGTCTTAATGCATGTACTAACACAGACTCATCTTGGTTCTTACCCATCAGGTCTTTGGTTTGGCCAATGACCTCATGAGCATAATAGGCAGGGAAGATTCCCCGCGCCCCTGTGCGCATGTTGTAGCCACGGTACCAGTAATCATCCTCCTCTTCCTCAACAAAAAGTGGGTCATCGACATCCAGTTCTAGTTCATCTGCATGACGTGGGATAAACCTGTAGAAATACCAGTCAGAGAGTGATTCTGCTTTTGTTATAGATCTGGTATCATGTTGATTTTACTGCTAGCCTACATTTCTCCATATACGAACTGAATAAAAACTAACAACACACAGAATTTGATGACATCATTCCTTTACCTGAACACTGCTCTGTGAGTCTGGTCTCTCTCCTCTCCATTTATTGTGCAAGAGAACAACCCGAATGATTCGGTGCCTAAAACACAAAGCACAAGTGACCAAAATGTAGAAGTAAACCTCTATGACTGTGAGGATGCGAGAACATACTCTATGTGCATAAGAGTGTTCTATATGTATAATAAATGTATGTATATACATCCCAATATACTCAAATCGTATTCCTCTTAATCTTATTCAATCTTATTTAGAGGTTGAGAGGTAAGATCACTTACTGGAGGATCGTGATGTGCCATTGACAAACACATTGAGGAATTTCTTGGAGAAGGGTAGGTCTGCCTCTGGTGAAGAGTCTTCTTCTGAGGAGGAGCTCAACAGTAGATCAGTGCGCATTCCTCCCACAGTCTGGCTCTGCCCATAGATATCGTCATCCTCATCAGCAACCTCTTCATCACAAACAGTGGAGAGTCCGTCACTGTCGTCACTGAGAACAGAGGTGCATCGCTTCAGACTCACCAGCTCCAGAGTAGTATTCTCATCCACAACTAGAGTGTACTTTACAGAGTCATATGCCAGGGAGTCATCCACAGGTCTGACACCCACTGGATCAAAGGTATTTCGCAACTCCCGGACACTCTCATCAATTGGTGGGGAACTGTCCAGGTAAGTATCGTCTCCATATGGTGAGGGTGGATTGTGGATAACCTCCAGGAAAGGTGACGCATCCTGCTCGTCTTCATCGTTATCTGTGGAGTATGTGAGGCTGAAGCAGCGATTAGTCTGTGCTGTAGAGATGTCAAGTGTCAGGCTGTTTTTGACCTCTGTCATTTTTTCAAGAGAAAGTGGATCCATTCTTGTCTCTCGCCCCTCATCCTTGTCACTAATGATGCTCTCACTTAAGCTGGGGGAGTCCAGGTCCTTCATCTTGCCCATCATCAAGTCATTATTTGGCTCCTCCTCTTCCTCATCCTGTTGATTTTTCAGCGATCTCTGGGATGTAAAGTCCTGATTTGTGTTGCTGGAGTGGTATCTCTCCAAACACACAGGAACAACAGTGTCATGTGTAGGATTGCTCATGTATAGACAAGAGCTGACAGCTTTGCATTCTTGCTCTTCTCCTGATCCACAACTGTCTCTTCTATCCTCTTTTTCTCCATCTGTCCTCATTTCTGAGCCCACCGATGGCTGTTCCTGGGAGTCTCCGTCACATTTTGGCATCTGTGTCCTGTAGCCTTCACTTTCATTGAAGGCTTCCGTGTCCAGGTCAGATGAGGGGGAGATGGTGTCAGAGATGGAGGCAGAGCGTCTGAGGCAATCTTCTGGACAGCTGATCGGAAAGGACCCTTCTGAAATCATCTTGTTGACCAGGTTACTAAGAAGCCATGGTGAATCTGAGTTCTCACTAAGTTCATCCTCTGATTCTGACTCAGAGTCTCCTTCAGTGGTTCCATCATAGTCGTCCATGGAGGACATGAGTCTAGGTTCAACAGGAAGGTAGAAAGATCGTTTAAAGCTTTCCAGGCTATGATCTGGTTCAATCTTCAACAGCAGTTGCTGAGTCGTGCCATCATCACAGGGCACAGCAGGAGGCAGAGTCTCATCTGGATCAGCTTGATGCTCAAACCCTTGTTCGTCATCCACATTCTGTAGTCCCATCAGGGCCTGACCATCATCCAAAGGATGGATGTCTGGACTGAGCTTCAGATATGGTGAAAGGTCTTGTTTAATGGGCTCAGGTTGGCCTAAAAGTAGAGATGTCTTCAGACCCACAATGCCACTGTCTTGCTCAACATCAAGCTCATGATCCAGTTCAGGGTCAGATGTTGGGGAGCTGGCCTCCTCAATGGAGTTTGTGAGGTGTGAGGACCTTCCACTGCTGGACTCACTAGTCAAGTCCAGTTCTGTCTCAGAGATTGATGAAATCATGTTACTAACCAGTGGACCACCACAGGCAAACTCTGCCTCTAATTCACCCTCAAGATCAGAGTCAGATCCAGGGGAGCTAAGGTCATCACTGTGGTGGTCTGACTCTGCATACCGCTTGGCATTCATGTCAGCAATGCCAGGGTCAGAGGAAGGAGATGTTGTGTCATTTGATGTAGCAGTGGCAGGTTGATTATGAGGCAAGTCACAAGACTCCCCTCTGGGTTCGGACTGACTGGACAATGCATGGGCAGAGAGAGAAGACGGATCTGTGGGTTCAATGCTGGGAAACTCTACATAGGATGAGCCCTCTTCTCCTTTACAAGCTAGATCAAAATTCTCCTGGCTCATGAAATCAATCTCAAATTCCTTATCTAACTCCACATCTGACAGTGGGGTCTCTGCATCATTCCCTAGTGGTGCTGTAGAGGATAGGCATTTGCTGGTGCCATCCATCGTAAGGTCGTTCTCCAGCTCCGGGTCATCGGCAGTCTCCGTAGTGATGGTGTATGTGTCATCAGGTCGAGGACGGCACTGTCGGCGTTTGGCATGGCCATTGAGGTCATGGTCAACTTCAGTATCAGAGCACTGGGAAGTGCAATCATCACCTGAGGAGACACGTTCGCTAAGAGTTCCTTCAGCAGTAGGCTTTATCTCAGTGACTTCAGGACCACCTGAGGAGTTGTGCTGACCAAAGGAACCTGATTAGAGAAAGAACAGTAAAGAGGGGAGAGAAACAGTAGATTAGGAAAAAACGACATAAATAGATGTATACAAAGAAAATGAACACAAAACAATACATAAATTTAAGTTTCAGAAAATATTTAAGGTCTAAAAATTCTACTGTTATACATTTAAAATACTTTAGTGATGGACAAAGTGGATGTGATGGGAGAACACTTTGGAAAGTGTGCTGATAACTTCAGGTTCAGAGTTGTTAATGTTTGTTCATGTTGATGGGCCCCTAGCAGAGTCAGATTTTCTTTTGTACCGTATTCAAGACGCTCGCGTCTGTTGCCCTCAAAGTCATACAGCAGCGGCCTGCCAGGTGACTGATTGAGACCACAGTGGCCAGGTGGGTTTGGGGGAGTACCTTTGGCGGAGATGATGGTGCCAGGATCCCCTGTGCATGTGCCAGTAACATGGGAACCATCCTCAAGGCAAGTGTGGCTTGGAGACATACGACCTGTTGTCATAGGTAGGAAGAGTATAAGAAATAGACATGAAGAGTTTAAGAATGCCTGCTTCACGCTTGTGTACATAGCAAAACTAAATGGTCCATGAATTCCTAAGATTTATATGATAAATACCTGCAAGACATTTTAACGCATGTGCATCTCTCATGAAATTGCACCTCTGAACATGCAAAACCGATTTTTTTTTCTACCCACAATGCTTTAATCACCTACATATACAAACAATAGCAATACACTTATCCAAACATAACGCATAATGTATACTGTAAATATTAGTAGTCTGTTTTATAGAATAAATCGTTATTGGTAAAAAAAAAAAATTGCGATGGCAAACTAACAGCACTAAAACAGTAGACAGAATAAAAATTACCACAAACAAATAAAGTGTCATTTGCAGAGGTGTCAACATTGCTAACAAAAAACAAGAAGAAAACAACAAGGTAAATGTCTGGTGAGAGTGCTACCTAATAATTAGCAGCTCCTCCATTTTGTTTTTTGCTATCCAAAGAGACAAGTGAAATGTAAATTCACAGGTCAAAGTTCACCAAATATTTGAAACTACTAGCAACAAATGTGCGTCTTTCATGTCCCATGTCTTTTCTCCTTTAGTGAATTGCTAATCCTGCTAAGCAAACTGTATTTTCATAAATGCTACAGCTAAAGCAAAGATATTGGCATCTCTGCAGTTGCCTGTATTCAGCTCCTGAAGTAGTCAATATAGTCAATATAAAAAGCACTAGCGATAATTACCCTGTGAAGTGGAGTTGCGAAGACATTCCTGCCAGCTTGACTTTCGTGGAGATACACTACTGTTGTTGTTCAAGGAATCCTACGGTGACAAAGAATGACAAAGATTTGTGTCTTACAGTTGCATATTTCAAGTTGTATCAAAGCAATATAGTATGGTGTGTTCGTGTGTATACCTGTGAAACTGCAGTGGTCAGGTTTAAGGTTGTGGGGCGGCTCTTAAGGGAACCTAAAGTAGGGGAAGGTGGAGGGGAGACAGAAGGAGAGGGTGGAGCATCAGGATCTGCCTCTCCGTCCTCGTCTTCCTCGTCATCCTCGTCTTCATCATCAATCATCTCAAACTCTTGGAAGTCATCTTGGAATGAGCACACAGTATGGTGGACATCACTCTTCTCCAGGATGAGGGAGTCCTGCAGAACAAGACACAATCGCATTCTGTGCTCTTTGTAAAGCTTTATGGTATTTAACTAAAATACTTTTTCAGAAAGTCTGAGTAAGAGCTCAGAAATATTTCAGGAATAAGCTCCCAGAACAAAATGTAGTCCTGTGGTGTGTTGCTAATTCAGGAATGCAACTGAGCACAGGCTAAAATGAGTTCTACAGGAAATGTGATGTGTGGGTTTATAGGATCAACACTCTAGAATGGATAACAGATTTCAATATGAGGTAGTGTGTGTTTAAGGAATACAAACCTGGATTAAAGACATCAGGACAACTGTATCATTTTAAATTAACAGAACACAGTGTTTTCTTTCTCATCGAACATTATGAGCCTATAGTCCATCACATCTAAAAATCCTAGAATCAAAATAAACTGTTACATTAGTTAGGTGAATATTAAAATGCTAAAAACAACTAATTGATAAATTGACTGACATTCAGAATCCAGTGCAAGACAGACAGACAGACAGACAGACAGACAGACGTAAACGTTCCCTGAGTAATTTAATCTTAAGGGTTCTAGAGCATATGGGGAAACTAAAACCTTAAATCTGTTCACAATATAGTTAGTAAGAACACAAGAAATCTCTTTCTCCTAAATCTGATTTGTTTTAGAATGTAACACAGTATGTGACACAAAATTATATATATAAGATAAAGTGCAATGCAAGAGCAAGAGAGAGATACAAAAGCGAGAAATCAATAAAAAGCCACTCAGGTTTCAACAGAGATGATTTCCAGTAAAGTAAAGATAGAACTATCAGAGGCCTGATGTCTGATGCTGAAACAGCACTTTACTGTGCTTTATATACTAAGGCCCCATTACAATAAAGGCTTGTGTGTGTAAAAACATTGAAGCTGATTTAGTCCACAGAGGATTGTGTCTTTCAAACTGTAAAATAGCATGTTTTGTCTGTTTTGCCTGTTTTTGAATATGTGAATATGCAGGTTTCCATACAAGAACTTCATTATGGGGCATTTCTACTGAAAAATATGAAATAAAGGGTGGTGTCTATGCGAACAGATAAAGTTTGCAACTTGTGATTTACTGAGCATGAAGCTCACTTTGGGAATGAAGATTGCATGTGCAAATGTTTGTGAGAGTCTGTTTTTGCAGTTTTTAATAGAATTAAACAATTCACTAGGTTTTAACAATGAGAAACTTTATCCTGATTATGCCTGAGTATTTCAAAATCATGACCTACTACCTCAGCAAAGTTGGTGTCATATTACATATTCATCACACATTCACATGAGACTGTGAAGAAGTTTACTCACATGTACCTTTTATTTAACATCCATATTGCTGTTTGAAGCCATTATATAAAACATATCACTGTCTTGTTATACTGGATGGGCAATTATGAACGTGTGGCAAGATTTAATTTGAGTTAAAGATTTAATTTCAGTTTGACGTCTGAGTCTCCTAGAGATCTGAACCCACCACCGCTATGAAGAACAAATATGTGAAAGCCTCATTTACATGTTTTTAACCCACAGGATGTTGGTAGAGCAGATCCACCACTAAGACATTTTCCACTTTATAAAATGGGTAAACATCTTCGTGTAGGTTGGGCAGGACTGTATTGGCAGTAAGTGATGTCAGTATGTATTAGAACTGAATATATTCATTTCATGTCCAATATTTGAGTCATCATTCATTATCAATGTATCATTTACAAATAATAGACACTGCAAAGCCTATTACTATTAAGTGGCTTATGGTTTGTCAGAAGGTTATAAATGCTAATTTCTCGTCTGCAGTATCGCAATGCAGTTACTTCCATATGCTACAATTGAGCGTATGAACAAGCCTGTCAGATGCACACAGCTCTTCCACAGACAGCAATGCAAGCACGCAAATCAATAATCAATGCAGTTCCATGACCTGATCAATAATGCTCACAACCATCACTCCAGCAGACCAATCACTGACCAAAGTCCATAATCATCTAAGACTGAAAGAGAGAGATGCCATAAACTGCCACTGTTCTCATATTCCCAAGGGCGCGGTCTCATCCTGATCAGCACTGCCTTCACTGCTCAGGCAGCCTTACATCAGCAAAAACTATTCTGCTGACACAACCAAACCTGCAGGGAACTTGTGAATGAATGCTCTGTCACTACATGGACTGCACGTTAAACACAGAAGGAGGAGGAAAGGAAAGAGGGTGAAAAAGGAGAAGATGGAGGTGGACAGTAAACAAATTAATATGTAATACATAAAAAGAAAGAAAGGAGAATGAATGAATGAGGCAGAAAATTATAGAGAATAAGATATTAAGAGAAAGACATGAGTCTTTATGCAACTCCATGAACACAGAAACACACACACACACACACATTCAGCCTCATTCTCTAATACTGTCTGCCTGCAGCATGGAACAGGCACACACGACAAAATCTGAGCTTTATTACACACACACACACACACACACACACACACACACACACACACACACACA
>JAOTRR010000034.1:6089456-6103668 GCA_028570945.1 Gogo arcuatus
TTTTTTTTCTTCCAACCCTGAAAATGTATTTAACAATATTTCTATTAGCCATGATTTCAGATTTATATTACAGAGATTATGATAATTATGCATTTGAAATTACTGGTGCTTGTAAATATAAAACCAAAAGCTGATTATTGTCAGATTCCCACTCTCTCTTCTACACAGTAGATTCCCCAGGTGGAGTTCCAAGCACCTGAATGAATTTTGTTTCTTTTTTCCAATAGTAATGTTGCTAATGAAAATGTGCATATTCCAGTTTTAGAGTTTCATATTATAAAATTATTCCTAAAACATTTAATCACAGCTAAGAAATGATACAGAGATAGCAGTGACCTTGGTAAAGCTCTTATGTAATTCTAGGAGAGATTAATGTGTAATTATTTTCCACTGATATATGGAAAAGTTTTTAAAATGACTTTGTACTTGGAAGCACTCAGTCCATAGCTAGCTCCATTCTTGTGATACGCAAGAATGACACACGGCTCTCACCCACATTTCTGACTTTTACCATGTTAGAAAATGTCATTTCATTTTCTGGCATTTTGAAATATTTAAAATTATTTATTTACAGGTTAATCTTTCCCTTTCCTTTCTCTACATACTCCCATTGCACTTTCTTGTGCCACTGTTTTGAGTCTACTGCCAGAAACTGATTTTATTTCATCATGGATATAAATCTAAAGAACTGTGTCTAATTACATTTCTCAAAAAGAGATTACATCATTATTCACTACGTTAGGTCACTGTGTTGTTATTTACTGAAAGCGATATGAACAATAAAGTATATAGATTTTTCAAATAATTTGCCTTAATAATGTATCCTTGAATAATGTGCATCAACTGAATACAATTTTGTATTTTTTCTATAGTCTATAAATTAGTTTTTAGTTTTTAACAAAAAATAAAATTGGAAATGGATTTTTGTCAATGGATCAGATTTCCTTTCTAACCATAATATACACCAGCCATTTTATTAGGAACACATGTACACCTCCTCATTCATGCGACTGTCTGCCAATCAACTTCACTGCAATGCATAAAATCATGCAGATAGTGGACAGGTTGTTTTGACTATTTCAGGAACTGCTAATCCCCTGGGATTTACATGCACAATGTTCTGTAGAGTTTACACAGACTGGTGTGAAAAACACAAAACACCAGTTAGTATCAGTTCTGCAGACTAAAATGCCTTGCTGATGAGAGATCAGGAAAAAATAGACTGATTGGTTCAAGCTAACAGACAGGCTACGTTAATTCACATAACCACTCTTTACAACTGTGGTGAGCAGAAAAACATCTCAGAATGCATAACACATTGAACCTTGAGGTGGATGGGCTACAACAGCAGAAGACCACACTGGGTTCCTCTCCTGTCAGCCAAGAACAGGAATCTGAAGCTACAGTTGGTACAGGATCACCAAAACTGGACAGTTCATGATTGGAAAAACTTCACCTTGTCTGATGGATTGTGATTTTTTGCTGCGACATGCAGATTGTAGGGTCAGAATTTGGCATCAACAGCATGAACTGAGGCTGCTGGTTAAGGTGTAGTGGTGTGGGGAATGTTTTCTTGGCACACAACCAACCCCATAATACCAATCAAACATTGTTTGAAGGCCGTAACCTAGAACATGACAATGAGTCCAGTGTAGCAGTCACCAGATCTGAATCCAATAGATCACTGATAGGATGTGGTAGAATGGGAGATTCACAGCATGAATATGCAATTTAGAAATCTACAGCAATTATGTGATTCAGTCATGACAACATGGACCACAATCTTAAAGGAATATTTAAGATTCCTTTAACACCTTGTGGAATCCAAGCCATGAAGCACTGAAGCTGTTCTGAGAGCAAAGCAGGGTCCTGCCCAGTATTAGTATGGTGTTGCTAATAGAGTGTCCAGTGAGTGTATAGTGTATATACACCACATGGCCAAAAGTATGTGGCCACCTGACCATCACACCCATATGGGGGCCTTCCCTAAACTGTTGCCACAAAGTTGGAAGCGCACAATTCTCTAGAATGTTTTTGTATAGCATTAAGATTTCCCTTCAGTGGAACTAAGGAGCCCAAAGCAGCATGACAATGTCACTGTCTACAAAGCGAGCTCCATGAAGACATGGTTAAGAAGACAAAGTAACTACATAATTAGTGACCATTCTCAAAACTACTCCTACTCGTCACAATAGCTGTACCATGCTTTCTTGTCATGTCTTAAGTGCGAATAGTTGGCATGTTTTTCTAATCATGAACACTGGCCCCGGTTCCGGATTGGAGAACAGCAGACTGGCTAGTGCTCTTAGTATGATGGCTGCACCAGTTGCTGGTTTATTACAGCCAGATGACCTGATTATCTTCACAGAATCTACCCACACCCACAACAATTTTTCTATCTCTGCCTGAACATCTGTCTCACTCTGTTTTGCAGTATGTTGTGGACTGTAGCGAGGTCAGCAATCCCTCTACTCTGACCTTCACCATCAGTGGAGTGACTTTCCCTGTGGTTCCCTCTGACTACATCCATGTGAGTTCCTTTAGTCTTTGGTACACCAATATGTTCTAAGAAATACTGTATATTACAATACTGAGGAATTCCAAAGCCTAAATATTTTGTGTGTTAACAGAAGGACAAGAGCTACCCCAGCTACATGTCCACTCAGAACAACCAGCTTCGGTGATGTCGTCCTCAGGGTCTACTAATTTGTGTCCGAGTGCAGAAACAACCGGGTGGGCTTTGCCAAGGCTGTCTAACCATCACTACTAACACTCCATAGACATCTCTAATGGAAGCCACAGTCTCCTTAGCATCATCAATACCTGTATTAATTACATGGACATTGGAAGATCTCTAGAGTAGACTGCGATTAGCCAAAAATAAGTTTGTGGACATGTTTTCCCCCTTTTTCGCCATTTTAAATTGCTTGTCAATTATGAGCATTTATAATGTTGTGATTTTTTGGGGGAAAAGTATGTAAAATCATCTGTAGTTCTGATTCGATGTAAAAGCATTCACTCTCTTTAGGGCTCATGATACTTCTAGTAGATGGAATACAAGCATTTATCTGGCTTTTTATCAGGCTGACCTGGATTCAGTTGAACCACATGCTGGGGCTTTTGAGTGTCTGTTTGTTGTTATACCCACCTCAAATCTGGCTGAGATGTGACCTAGACATCATAGGTTGTCCATCCTAGTAAATGATCTTACTAAAGCCTCTACATTCATCTAAAAGTTTTCACTCTCTCAACAAGTTTTCTGGAGGCTACATTTCGGACCAAAGAACACCAAATGTATCCTTACTTCAGCATGTTAATAGGATATCCAGAATACGTACAGCAGGTAAGAATATCAATGTCATGTTAGTGGTTTGACTGGTCAAAAAAAATGAACCAGCAGTTTGCATATGTCCGGGGAGGGTACACTGTCACATTAACAGAGACTTGGGTGATCCAGAATATGTAACTTTGTAATATTTGGCAGTGAAATCCCAACACTGAGGTTTTCTGTTAAAAACACTGAGAAAACTACAGGATTGTCATAGGTTCCTTCATCCTTGCTCCTTATTTTCATAATAATACAGCAATCTGTGGGGTCCAAGCATCTTTTGCCAATATCACACCGGTGACTAGCTCTTGCCAAATTACATGAAACAACAAAGAGACCACAGATGAATATACCATTCAAATTTCATGACGGTAGCTCAACGGTAACCATCTTACCATTTTACTGCAGAAATCTGACTGGCTGATAGTGGCCATATTTTTATGTAACCAAATTCTCCAGTTATAGATTAGGGCTAAAGAAGCCAAAGAATCATCTGAGAAAAGAAGTTTCATTATAAACCTTATATTACAAGAGATATGCAAAATGCAAAAACATGAGTAGCAACTCCCTAGTGGCCAATTTGAGTGAGGCTGCAAAAGTCCCTAGATGGACCTAGCAGTTTTGTGTACGTTTTGAGAAGATAGCTCAAATGTTAACCCTGTGAAATGCCTGCTGAAATCTGTTAAGCAAATGGAGGCCATATTTTTTAACTGAGTATTTTGACATCAATTTTGTGTAGATATTACCAAAAAAAATCTTAGGACTAGTTTGCAATAGAATCATATTTTGCAGATTTTGCAAATTAGCTCAAAATGGAAATGGGTGGAGCTAATTTGTTCTTGAGGCTTTTTTGTGTGGTAGAACACAAGGAATCAGAAAAGAATTTTCATGGTATGACTTCACAAAATATAGCCCAAAACATCTCACTTGCCTCTACATGATTTGATTTACATGATTCATATTACGGAGGAAGAAGAAGAAGAAAAACAATCAAAAACAACAGGGTTCTAGCACCTTGTGCATGGACCCCTAATGATATCACACACAGAGAACCAGACCTCCAGTGACCATAAAAAACTCATTTAAAGTTTTTTTTTGAACATTTTTTTTATTTCTTTCATGCCAGTCATAGCAAGACACTAGCATCCCCACATGTGAACATAACTGAACTTTTATACATTCTCTGTGATGTAATATCCTAATACTGCATTTATTGTACTGATCAGAGATTAAATTTATCCAGAAACACAGCTACTGAGCTGCACTGCGTGCTTGTGGGGTGGGGTTTTATGCGTCAGATATCACGCCTAGCATGCAGCAGGAAAGTGAGCATGTAGAAAAGCTCTTGTGCTTGAGAACACTAAGAGGTGTGCACTTCCTTTGCCCTCACTCACCACCGTCTACACTTGTGAAATTAATTAGAGTAAAACTGCCCTGGCCTAAAATAAAAAAAATAATTTGTAATATTTATTGTATCATTAATCTGACAAGTTGTGTTTAAACAAACATGAGAACAATTTAAAAATGTAAAATGTGCCATCTTTGATATCAGTTTGCTATTATTATTATTAGTAGTAGTAGTAGTAGTAGTATAAATAATAATAAAATGATATAATTTTAAAAGTGGTCACCCTATTGTTGGGAGGTTCCAGGTTCGGCTCTTGATGATGCCACAGCCATCCATGGCAAGGAGTTCAAGAGAACATACTGTAATTAACCATGCTCACTGGGTGGGAGGGATGACATTACTCTCTCTGCCCTGTCAATCAGAGTGACACTAGCCAATCGTGGGCATTTGTCTATTATTTATATATGTAGCAGAGGGTAGATAGTGCTTTCTTTCAAGTGTGTTGTGTGTTCAGCTGTTCTGTGACACAGCACGAGTTCAAAAAGGTGTGGTTCATGTGTCTTGGCAGAAGCGTGTGTAGCTGTTGTGTGATAGGAGAGAGCTAGCTAGAGGGTGGTAATTGGCAAAAAAAACAAAAACAAAACAGATTTAAATAAACTAAAACAACCTTTGTTTTTGGTTTTGTGTTGCTAGTTTTCCCTTACATTGCAGATAAACAACATTTTTCAGCGAGATATTTAATCATAGCTAAGAAATGAGACATTGATTGCAGTAATCTAGATAAAGCTCTTATGTAATCCTAGGAAAGCTTAACATAACTATTTTCCACTGAGATATGGAAAAGTTGTTAAAATGACCTCGTACTGAGAAGCATTCGGTCCACAGCAAGCTCTATTCTTGTGATACACTAGAATGACACGCAGCTCTCGTGTCATAACAATAAAAATAATAAAAAAATTGTGCTCATTTCCATTTTTCTTCACATTTTGAAATAAAGTTTATTCGTACCCTTTCCTTGCTCTAGGTCTTGCCATGGCACTTTCTTGTGGCACTGTTTATACAAAAATGCACTGTTTTATTTAAAGATTCAATGTAACTATAAATGGTCAAAAAAGCAAGATCTGTAATTCATTAATAAATTAGAAATTTAAACGTTGGCTGTTGTGTATGAGGGACAAAATACTTCACGATGTACTGTTACTGGAAAATGATTAGTGCGGTGGTAAATGTACCTCTACTTTACATCAAGCTACATCAGAGCACCCAGTCATTGATTATTTTCCTATAACAGCATGACCCCAAGTGCTTTATTCCTTACTTAATAAATGGTAAAATTAAAATAGTTTATGCAGTGGATCAGACTTTTTTTTACTGTACTACAGTACATAGGACTTATTCATAATGTTCCGATTCTTGGGTACATTTTCAGAGAGACTGCACTGGAGAAAAACAGTAAGGATCCATTTATCGAAGATGCATTTGATTTATTGTTTTTAGTGCTTTATCTTTGAGAGTCTACTTAATTACTGTACTGGTACGTATCTTGTGCGTCTTATCAGTATTATCATGAATAAAGCCTCTTATTTGGAAAGTGTATACGGCTTGTGGATAGAAGGATACGCAGCTGGTGTGTGTATAAAAGGGCACTACAATGTGAATGGTCTATGTGTTCGTTCAGGTAAACGGAGGACAGGAATCACAATGAAGAGCTTCATCGTCTTAATGGCTTGCCTCATCCTCTCAGAGGCAGCCATCAAGTAAGCTCTATGTTTTTGAAATTTGGTTCATGACACTCAGCATTCTTCTAACTTTTCATTTTTACCCACTGGCCTCCAGGTGTACATGTGTTTAAGGATGTGAATAGTGTTGATTTTAAGCCAATGCTTTGTCGTCCTCTGTGCAGGGTTCCGCTGATAAAGGGTAAGTCCATTAGAGAGCGTCTGAGGGAGAAGGGCATCCATCTGCCCCACACTGATCCAGCCCTTAAATATCAGCCACGCGAGGTCCTGGCCACTTCCACCATAACTCCCATTACAAACTATGCTGATGTAAGTCAAATCCCAACCGAATTTCTTAAACCAGCCGAAGTATTCATCTAATCGGCTTAATACCTGTGTTTTAGATATACTACTATGGCGTGATCAGCGTAGGCACACCACCCCAGTCCTTCCAAGTGCTCTTTGACACAGGCTCTTCCAATCTGTGGATCAACTCTGTGTACTGCAGCACCGAGGCATGTGGTAAGTTTGTCTCTATACACTCTAACAGTGGTGCATTACTGCATTAGAAACACTGATACCAAGGTTTATAGCCGTGAGCTTTGCAGACAGTGCAAAAGAGACGTTTATGACAAAGCTGTGGCTTTTCTCTCCTCAGCTGCACACCCCAAGTTCAACCCTCAGCAGTCCTCCACCTACCAGAGTTCCACCTCCCAAACCTTCTCCCTGCCCTACGGATTTGGAACTATCAGTGTTATCTTTGGTTATGACACTGTCACTGTGAGTGCTATATTTTGTTTTATATAGAAACCTAAACGTGACAGCTGGTCTATGTTCCATGCTAAATGTTATACACACTATAAGAGACGAAGGGGCCTATTTACATCATTATCAAAAATAAGGTGTAGGATTATTACAGATTTTTTCCCCCATGATTTTCATTACCATCAGCACAGATAGTAATCTGATTAAGAGCATTGTGATGGTATAAAGGGTCTGGGTTAAGATAAACACAATACAAAAGGTGTGCTTAAGTGATACCCAATCAGATTATCTCTCATTCCCTTTTAAGAAATGAGTGTACGCACCAGTGACTCAACAGAGTGACATTTTCATTATGATGTATATTTGTATGTCTATTCATAGATTTTGCATTGATATTTAAGTGGTAAATGTGATCTGACTGACTTGTCATTCCCTTTTGTTGGTGTAAATCATGTGTGAGCCTCTAGAACATAGCATTTAGGAGAGATCCTACTTTTTTTCTCCTTCATTAGCTATCTGGCATCCAAGTTCCTAACCAGGTAATCGGTCTGAGCACCAATGAGCCAAGCCACACCTTTCTGATGGCTCCATTTGATGGGATTCTTGGATTGGCCTACCAATCTATTTCTGTTGGCAATGCCATGCCCCTCATGGACAACATGATGCAGCAGGGTCTCCTCGAACAAAACCTGTTTGGAGTCTATCTGAGCCCGTAAGCAAGAGATCTTCTACATAAATGAGAAAAAAATGTATTACAGCATTAAGAACAATATAGCGCTTTGCTTTGCAAGCACTATAATAATGTGACCGATATGTAATTCTAACAATGCATGCAGTATATAGTGATTTTGTTCATTATTGTATTGATGTGGATGGTTGGCTAAACCTGCATGACTCTGATTGTTCAGCTTAGAACAGTCTGGCAGTGAGGTGACTTTCGGTGCTGTGGACACCAACATGTATCAGGGTCAGATCTACTGGACACCAGTGACCGCTGAGACCTACTGGCAGATTGGCATTCAGGAGTAAGTGCAATTCGTCACAACTAGCTTCTTATGCATTACTAACTATAATCAGTGGCCGTTCTTAAAAAAACAAACAACAACTTGCTGTACCAATCTTTCCTGCCATGTTTGTAGTTCATAGTCATAATATAATGTTTGTTGTTTTTCTAACCATGAACACTAATCTGGCTCAGATTCCAGATTGAAGGACAGCAGACTGGCTGGTGCTCTCAGTATGGCGGCTGCCAGGCCATTGTGGACACCGGTAGCCCAGCCCTCAATGCCCCTAGCTTCGTCATATCCTCTCTGATGCAGTATATTGGGGCACAGCAGGATAGTTATGGCGAGGTACTCACACACACTGACAGACGATATACAGTGAATTGCATAAGTGTTCACTTTTTGTACTGTTGAAACCTGGAAACAAAACTGACTTATTTTGGGATTATATGTCATGACTCTACCTAATATTTAAAGGCAGGGTATCTATATAGTTCGCAACATTATTTACAAATAAAACACAACGATCATGATTATGTTAGTATTCACCCTGTTGCTATTAACCCCTAAACTGGTTCTGCCATCAGAAATCACATAATTAATTTAATAGAGTTCACCTATGTGCAATTAGTGTCACGTCATCTCAATATAAATACGCTTGTTGCTGGAAGAGTTTGTTAGAGAACATAGCTAAATAAACAGCTCCTTTGTTGGCAGGATGCTATCAATAAAAAAATCCCAAACACAGATCAGACCAAATGTCAGTGACTATGTTCGGGGGAAAGAAACAAACAAGAGGACCTCTCCTCTTTATAGTCAGCTACACAAAACTGTCAGTACTATTGCTGGCTTACTACAGTCAAGTGACTTGAATTTCTTCACAGACTGTACCTACACACCAACACCTCAACAAATCTTCTATCTTTGCCTGAACATCTGTCTTACACTGTATTACAGTATGTTGTGGACTGTAGCCAGGCTGGCAATCTCCCCACTCTGACCTTCACCATCAGCGAGGTGACTTTCTCTCTGGCTCCTTCTGCCTACATCCAAGTGAGTTCCTCTCTCCAACTGTTGATACACCAAACATTTATAGAATATATTGTGTTTTTCTAAGGGACAGTGAGGAACTCCATAGCCTAAATATCTTGTCCATATGTTCACAGGAGAACCAGAGTGGCTACTGCATCGTTGCCATCTACCCCACCTACCTGCCCGCTCAGAACAACCAGCCTCTCTGGATTTTTGGTGATGTCTTCCTCAGGGTTTACTATTCTGTGTACGATCGTGAAAACAACCAGGTGGGTTTTGCCCAGGCGGTCTGAACATCTCTACCAACACTCCACAGACATCTCTAACGGAATCCACAGTCTTCTTAGCATCATCAATACGTGTATTTATCATATCCAATTATATTACACTGATTTCCTAATCTTTCAATTAAAGTAAAAATCATGCAAATCTTGTCTCTAGTTCTTTTTTTTCACATGATTGAGGAAAGGTCTGCTCAATCACCACTTTGCCTACAACCCTCCCACCTTCTCTGTTCTATTAAAAGCCAAATGAAAACAGTGCCCCTGGGTTTGACGGGCTTAATACTTTACTTTATTAATGGGATACATATACCTTGGTGACTGTCAATATTTGAGAGATTAACCTTGTGTAGAAACATTGCTATTAGTTTTGTGTTCATGAATCAAATAAACTCCTGTGTTAATGTTGAAATGATGCAACAGTCTATAGATTATATAGATATAAACACATTTACCAATCATCTGGGTTTAATGTGGACTGCCTGCTAAACAACAAATCAATAATACTTGATTACATAATGAGGAAACATACTCTTGTTTTGAGAAAGTTATGTTGTCTAAACAAGACACTTTGGCTATTCTCGAGGATAGTATTTTTGAGCACTTCTATAAATGGGCAAGACTGTAACCATTTAAGTCTTTAAAAGCTTGTTTCCTATGATTAGCATGGTCAAGTACAAGGTCAACAATCAATTTATATCCTTTAATAAGGCTAAAATGGTACAACTACCTACATATTAGCTTTAAAAAAAATTCTTGTTCTTCTGTCAAGTCTACATAAACAGATTTATCAATAACCTGGTTTTAACCTGTAGACTACCTGTGGCAAGCTGATGCCTTGTCTGACTGTCATCAACCTCACTGCTTAGCCTGTCTAAAATGAACAACAAAATTATGAAAAGACATAAAATACAAATATGTTTTAAGGAAAGCTTGTGTTTATACGGCATGGATAACCTATTTAA
The DNA here is from genome assembly GCA_028570945.1 of Gogo arcuatus. Lineage (NCBI taxonomy): Eukaryota > Metazoa > Chordata > Actinopteri > Siluriformes > Anchariidae > Gogo > Gogo arcuatus. The sequence goes on from JAOTRR010000034.1 coordinate 6,099,898, forward strand.
TTCAGGGTTGTGCTGCCTTTATTTATACTTTATCCAACCAATTTCTCAAAGACAAGCATCTTCTTTGTCTCATACCCTGCCCATTTCACTCCTCCACTGTCTCCACTCATATAGCACTGTGTGCACTGGACATTATAGAGAACGCTCTGCAGATTGACCCTTGAGGTACACTGTGGTACACGGTGAGATCAATCAACAGGTTCTTAGGTTTGTGACACAAAACTTTAGGTAGGAGGCCTGAGTTTGCTCACACGGTCACCCTAGAACCAGCCGGTCGTCAGTGCACATGGGCCGAGCTTATCGCCAAGGCATGCATGTCTCCCAGCCCTCTGCTACAGTGATCATCAGCCAAAAAAAGTCTGTCTATAATAATACACCTTCCAGGTAAGCGTCCTGTCTGGGTTTCCAACAGACTCCAACACGTGGGGAATCTCCAAAGACTCCTGGAAAGCATCAGAGTCAGCAGAGTCAGTGGCTGATGTAGGAATACATACAATAGAAGAGGAAAATAAGAACAACACCTTTATTAATCACGTATACATTACAGTCAAATTCTTTTCTTGGCATATCCCAGCTTGTTAGAAATTTGGAGCCAGAGCAGAAGATCATCCACCATACAGCACCCTTGGAGCAGATAGGATCAAGGACCTTGCCTAACAGTGGCAGCTGGGTGGTGTTGAGGACTGAACCCCTCACCATCTAATTAGCAAGCCAAAGCTTTAACCAGTGAACCATAACTTCCCAGGACTGCAGCACCACCCCAGGGTGCAATCACCACTCTGCTGGGCTTATGCACGTCTTCAGCAGTGAGACCACGGCACCACCGTGCTGACCCAAAATGTTCCTTAACCTCCGCCATCGCGAAAGTGTCTCAAAAAGCAGTAGGAAGACCTTGAGGGCCAGCATCACTGTCCTAAAAATCTGATAGACTGATGTACCTAAAACAGACATATAGTAGCACGCCTTGAGAGAGTTTTCTTAGCTTAATGTTACTAAGCATTACTGAGATCTTTTCTCAAAACTTACTTCCCTCTTCTTAGGCATTTTTTTCAATTACTTTTAACCAGTTGGTCCCATGGTAATATAAAGTGGATGTATGTAGTCAATTACCTTCAATTTCATACAGATCCCCTTAGCAGAGTAACCACATGCTGTAGTTCATCACGTTAACTCTGGATTAACTGTGACAACCAGAATAATTTTAAGTGTTCAAATACTGAGACTAATTTTTAACGCTGTATCAATTATTTTTTTGTAATTTTTAAACATAATCTAGTTTTGGGAGTTCTGCTTGAAAGGTGTGCTTGTAGTACCTTCCTTTGCACTAAATGTCACTTGGCTTGACATCTTTCCTAATGCAGTGAAATACATACATTTGTAAATGTGGTTTAAGTGTCCAAACACTTTTTTTCTTCAGCCAATGTATAATGATTAGATTCTTGGTAATATTTTGGGACACATTTATCTAATTAAGATGCATTTGTTGCTTTGTAGTGCTTTCTATTTAAGGGTTGATTCCATCTGTTTACTGGCATATATCTTGTTTGTTTGTCTCAGTATTATCATGAGTGAAGCCTGGCATGTTTTGACAGCCCTACTGCCATCAGAGAAAAAAGCACTGGTGTAGGAAAAAGGGTGTATAAGCATAAAGATATGTGGCTCATGCATATATATTAGGGTCACACTGTGAGAATGATCTGTGTGTACGTTCAACTAAATGAATCACAAGAATCACCATGAAGAGTTTAAGTGTCCTTTTGGCTTGCCTCATCCTGTCAGAGGCAACTTTCAGATAAGTTCTATGTCTTTACCATTCAGCTCCCGTGATAAAGGTTAAGTCCATCAGAGGGTGTGGAAGGGAGCGAGGGAGAAGGGCACCTATGAAGTCTTCCTCTGTGTCTACTACTACTATGTTTGATAGCAATAACAACCAGGTGGGCTTTGCCCAGGCTGCCTAAACACAGCGATACCAAATTCCCAAAAGCTCACACACACACACACACGAAAGACGTATCTAATGGAAGCCACAGTTGTCTTAGCATCATCAATATCTGTATTAATTACATTGGCATTGGAAGATCTCTATGGTAATCTGTGATCAGACAAAAGTTTTTTTTGTTTTTTTTCCTTCCATTTCAAAATTTTCAAAAATATGAGCAGACACAATACTGTCTTTTGGTGTTGTTTTATTAAAAATGCATATTTAAAATGTCTCCCCACTTCAGCTGTTGTAACACAATCTTTTAATTAAAGCAAATGACAAAGCAAATCTTCCAATCTCTAGTTCTGATTGTATGTAAAAGCACGTGTAACATAAAGGGTTAATCAAACACATACTAGATTTGGCTATTCATCTTTTCACTTGCATATCGAATAGTTTTGCTGTTTTTCACTGACCTGGATATAGCTGAACAACATCTTTTTTATTTGTTGTTTCATCTCAGCCAAATCTGGCTGCGCTCTGACCTAAAAAAAATATCACAGGTTCTGCATCCTGGTCCAAATCTGTTTGGCAGATCGATCCCTAAAAGCTGATCCAAAATATCTTGAAAATGACCTTTAAAGTCAAAAAACATGAATGGCAAAAATGTTCTGTATATCATAAACACACTGTCTGCACTTATACTTTGCCTTTTGTGGAAATTAATTACATTTAATTCAGACGATTTGCATAAAACAAGATCTTGGCAGCTGCAAATCAGGCAATCGTGTCATTAAATGTCCTGTCCTCTGCTTCTCCCCTAAGCATGGGGCAGCATGATTCCTACCACAACGCCACAATAAGCACTTTGGCAGTTCCTATTTTTAGCCACTAGGTGCAATAATAACTCAGAGCATGCAGTGAGCATGCATGGCCACTCAAAAAAGGTAATTATTATTTCAATGAAATTTAAAATGTATGGAGATGTGAATGAGAAGATGAAGAACTGAATATTTGAATGGCTGATATTTATACAGGGGACACCTACCACTATGGATGAGCCACCACTGGTTATCAATTTTTTATTTATTTATTGTTGTACAACTGTGCAGTTACAGTAACATTAGTACCTGTTAAAACTAGAAATGTAAATAAACTACAGTAACCTTGGGCTTTCTATATTGTTTTGTTTCTGATAACAGCTAGAGTTTTCCTTTAAGTTCAAGATAAGAGAATGAATATTTTTTCTTTTGGCAAGACATTTAAGGAATGATACAGTGATAGCAGTGACCTTGATAAAGTTGTTATGGAATCATAAGAAAGATTAACATATAATTATTTCCCACAGAGATACGGAAGATAAAATAAGTTTTTAAAATGGCCTCGTGTTGGGAAACACTGGGTCCATGTCATAAAAATTTCATAAAAATTAAAATATATATAATATTTTGAAATATATTTAATAAGATATTTCAAATTTTATTTTTTCCCTTTCTCTAGCTAGTGCCATGGCACTTTCTTGTACTACTCCTTACTCATATACCGTGTTATGAACTAACCTGCCTCGCGGATGTTCCACAACACTAAATGTACCTATAAATGGTTAAAAAGTGTGACATGCCATACAAAATTTTCTACAAAAATTGTAATCATTAGCAAATCGCTGTGATACAATTGAAATGAAACACTTCGGAATGCACTGTTCTACATAGCATGATAAGCGTCAGGATAGTATCAGGAACTCTGCTTTGTGTCAGGATGCATCTCACTGATTAATTTCCTTTAACAGCGCACACCCTGAAATGGTATATTCCTTAATGAATAAATGGTAAAATTACATTTGTTTTTGG
>JAOTRR010000034.1:6132201-6148224 GCA_028570945.1 Gogo arcuatus
TAGTTTTGATGTCTTCAGTATTGTTCTACAATGTAGAAAATAGTCACAATACAGAGAAACCTTTGAATGAGTAGGGGTGTCCAAACGTTTGACTGGTACTGTATGTCTTTTATGTCTTTCTTTAATTTGTCTTTAATTTGGTTAAATGGCCAGGCTGCTAGCACTGTATTTATGATTGAACAGCATGCTTTATTATATCTTGTGATCGGATCATGCCCAGATTTTTATTTGTAGTGTTTGTAGCTATATGTTGAATTTATAATTTCAACTTTTTTGTGTGCTATGTGTTTATTTATTGACCTCTATCAGTTATCCAAAGCAGATCAGTACTGAATCCAAACCAAACATGAAATATGAAAGCCACTTTATAATCTGGACTCAAATATGTACAAATAAAATCCAGGCCACAAGGATCACTAATGTTCTGAATTTTGATTATCGGTATTCCCGTCCTTTTAGTATACCAGACTTAGTTATTTCCGATGGAAGTTGATCCAGAGTGGCGAATATGTACTACTTTAATAAATGGAGGTAAAGAATACTCTATACTCCAGGAGCAATTTCATACTGAATGTTAGACTCTACTCACACTTTTCTTTTCTTTTTTTTTTTTTTTTTTCTTTTCTTTTTTTTTTTTAAAGTGTGTCCCTTTCCTTACTTTCCATTGTTACCTCTGCAGTGATCTGTCTCATTTATTATCGTCTTAAAGGACCACAACAATATTGAGCTCCACATTTCCTCCTCCACACTGAAGCATTGTGTTGACCAGCACAATGTGTACTTGTAAGTGAACTTGGCCAAGAAAGTGAATTTTGTTTCTGATTCTGAGCTGGGTCCAGTTTTCATTTATCATGTATTTGTGTTTATTAAAACTGCTTATTTTGGTCTGTATACAATTGTTTTGTTTTCTGTGAACCTCTTACTACAAATAAGAATATTTGAAATCTAACCATTTGTGTAAATGTCATTTATACTGTTTGTTCATTACCTATCAGTCTAATTATGTTTTCCATTCTATTAAAACACTACACCAAAAGGAAATGTACAGCCATAACATTCCCAAAGGTCCCTAAACTATGGAACGGCTTAAAATGCAAAATAACGTCACCACTAGTACAGTAAGTAAGCAATTTTTATTTGTCAAGCATATTTACAAGTTGCTGTACAAAGCATTGTGCTTAAACACATTTTTCCAGTTACTGCTCTCCAATGCTGCAGACAATAATACACATTCTACCATTCACAAAGACTGCGGGATAGAAGTATGTTTTGAGCTTTAATTTAAAAAAGCACACAGAAAAAGCATATCTGAGGTTTGCTGGTAGACTTTTTCAGAGCATCGCCTTTCTGTTTTAGCTGAGATCAACGAACAGGAATCAGTAACTGTGAGGAAGACCTTAAGCACCTTTCAGGGTACCCAAGGACAGCTACATTTCAGAACAGTGTAGTAGTAATAGTAATAATTATAGTAATAAAATTTAAATCAAGGGGAAAAAAGGAAAAGAAACTACAAACTAAAACTGCATGGTTAAAGATGTGAGATATAACAAACTAAAGTATAGAGGTCACGTAGATTATTTATTTATTTATTTATTAATTAGGTGGTAAAGCACAGTGAAGAGTTTTTAGCTGTGTGAGATGGAGAAGAAGAATATTCCACAGTTTTAACAGCCGTAAATAAAAATAAAAGCCTTATGTCCTATGGCACAAAGCCAAGAAGAACGGACTGAAAGCAGATGAAGTATCTGAAGGTTGGAGAGTGTGTGTGCGTGTGCAGGTGAGTATGGAAGAAGGAGGCTAGATTTCAGTGCTTTAAAAACACTGAGTGGAAAAACACAGAGTATAATCTTTCTTATCATTGCTCAGGGTTTTGTTTTGTTGTTGTTGTTGTTGTTGTTGTTCAGTCTTGAGAACTGTGCTCCAACATGGCTGTGTCTGGTCCTGTTTTAATCCAGTGCTCTGGGCAATGAGCTTCCTAAAATAGCTGTGCTCCTCCTGCTTCAGCTCAATAACACACAGAGTGCACTCCAGACTGAGCTGCATAATGGAAAGAAACCTTCAAAACAAACAGGCCTAGTTTACAGGAGAAACCAGAGGATCGACTGACCTCCAAACCAGAGACTGAGTAAGACAGCCTTGGTTTGTTGTGATAGCGACGCTTAAGCTTTATTGGAGTCTGCCAAGTAATGTGAGTCTTCCAGTGATCACTTAAAATGGCACTTTTTGTTAATTATATGGACTAGAAGCAATAAAGTAAGATAAGTTCTGATAAATCTGCTCTGAACTGAGTCTAGAAGTATGGATCCTCTCTGGGAGACTCTCTCAGCACTATTTCTCTGTCTATTCTCATGGATAAAGTACAGTTTCAACTATATTCAAAGACGTTTTGGGTTCAAGAGTGATTTAACGTGGGTTATGAAGAGTCTGAACAGATATACAGCATGGAGTCATTCTAATGTTGATAAGGTAAGGAATACGCCTGATGGAAGCCAAACAGACACATGGAAAATGGACCAGGAAGCTAGGACATATCGTTACCAGGGAAATGGACCCATGTTTACCATCCAGACCAGCACCTATGTTTTCTATGTGAGTCTCTACACAAATATACTGTTTTGATCTGACCACTCCTTATCTAGAGGGTATATGCGTTAAAGTATAATGGCTAATTATTTTTACCTTATCCAACACTCCATTTAACACACTGTAAGGGTCCAGTTTGTCCCTCTGTGGGAATTTTTAAAAGTTCTGTACAGGGTTCTTGGGTGACGCAGCAGAAAAATGTTGGCTTTCTCTTCAGGAGGTCACTAGCTTGAATCCCAACAATGCTACAGCCATCCTGTCAGTCAGAGCAACACTAAGCAATTGTGGGTGTCTGTGAGGTCATGTGTGCTGAAGAGGGCAGATACTGGGCAGATACTTCCTGAGTATGTTATTCAGCATGAGGAGCATTTCAGCTGCTGGCTTTATTATAAAGTCAAGCAGTACTAAGTGTACTGAAAGGATGTTCAATATGAGGTAGATGAAAAAGTGAATAAGAGTCTTGGGATAAGCACAGGACAGTCTTTATGATTACAGCAGCAGTTACATGTACAACTCTACAGTATCCAGGTGAGATTCTTGGACAAACTGTTTTTTGGAATGTTTTTAACTTTAGGAACCCTCAGTTAAATCTTTATCTAATAGTGTAGCAAAATCCCACACGTATGATCTACCTCAAAGTTATACATTTAACAACTTTGTATGAAAAATCAGATTTTCTTTGCATTTTATTGCCTTTGCTCAGAGTAATATATTTCATATTTCATGCGTCAGGTTGACGTTGAAAGGTTGGCAGACTGTAGCGAGTACTTCAGGGCTCTGTATAACTCCTGCATGAGAGAAAGTGCAGAGCATCTAGTGAACCTGTCCCACGTGCCCTCCAGAGTGTTCCACAACCTCCTTCAGTTCTGCTTCCTACAAAGATTCTGCGTTCCCCACAATCTTCTAGAGGAGCATTTGTGTGTCAGCACATATCTGTTGGTCCCTGGTTTCACTCGTTGCCTGCTGTTGTCTCTGTCCGAAATCCTCACTGAGCAAACATTCCTGGGTTACCTGCAGCTGGCTGAGGAGCTGAGCAGTGTTGAGCTCCAAGAAACTGTGCTGATATACCTGAGCACAAACCTTCTAGAGCTTCCTCACTTGAGCAGGAGCCTGGACCTGCGCCTACAGCAGGAGATCCTTCGGATCCGGTCAAAGGGCTCACCCCAGCTGTGCTGCCTGAGGAAAGAGAACGTAATTTCACGAAGCAATCGGGAAACAGAGTCTGCAAGGAGGCTTTTCAGGCTGGATGAGGATGACGGGAAATGGAGTACAGTTACAGATTTGCCATTTAGTGCAGATAAGTGGTGCTTCACCACAGCAGTCCTGTTTAACTACCTCTACCTCATTGGTGGGTTCCGGCAACACGTGAAGAGGGGATATGAGTTCAAGATGGTCTCCTTCCGATATAATCCTTTAACAAATAGATGGGTATCGACAGCCCCTCTTATCAAGGTATGGAGTTAATTACTGTATGTTCAAATCATAGGAATATGAACATAGGAACACCATATAAATTGTAACACATCATCTGTCATTTATTCTCATGGTTACTGAAGATGGGCTGTGTGTGGCTTCTCTCAGCACAGGCGCCACTTCAGTGCAGCGGTGTGTGAGGGGCATATTTATGCTGTAGGGGGCTGGTATCTGGACTCCCTGGTGACTCCTGATTCCAGCACAGGAGTATATACAGCGGTGGAGCGATATGACCCTTGGACAGATTCATGGGCTTTTGTCTCCCCTCTCCCTCTCTCGGACTTTCAGTTCACCCTTTCCCTCTCCCATGATTCCCCTCTCACCACCAGCTTAGGGACCTGCCTCTATGTGCTGGGGAACATCCAGAGAACTGGAGAGAAACTAGTACTATGCTATGATACCACACAAGGTACGGCAAATAGGTGACGTTACACATTATAAAGTCACTTTTTTGTATTCAACATCTGTCAACATTACCTGAACTATAAAGTAGAAACTACTTGAGTAGAAACATCTAGTGAACCTTTGTTCTGGGCTGAGACAGGAAGTCTGTTGGCCTGTACTAGCTTTTCAAATGTTTGTTTATTTATAATGTATACTCGTATACAGTATTTATAATCTAGACACATTCCGTCTAGCATGCTAAAGAGTTCTTTTGATTTTTTTTCCCTCTTGGGGGACCATCACTGGTTTAATGGAGAACCCACCAGTTCCCTTTCAGAAAAGGTTGCAAGTAGAGCTGCTTTAGAAAGGTAGAACCATTACACATCCAAAGACCCCTTTGGTAACCTTTTTTATAATAAGGTAATTGTAAACACCTGGGTTTGCATAGTCTAAGATTTGTGGAAAATAAGGGTTCTCCAAGGTTTCTTTTGGATAAATAAGGGTTCTTAGCGTTCTACAGCGGTTCTATACTCTCTGATAAAGAATATTTATGTTGTAGGGTTTTATATACAATATTCAAGGGTTTCCCCAGAGGAATAAACCAAAGAATCTTTTAGGATTCTTTGCCATGAGTGTAGTTATTTATAACCACTAGGTTTGAAAATAGGTTTTGGACACTCATTGTTTCACTCATTCACAATCTCTAAATAACTTTAATGCAATGCCATAACATTAATAACAATATATTCCACTTTATTGCTCCAAGGTCCTTGGTTCAGTCCTGGGCTTGGGCAACTGTATGTGTAGAGTTTTACATGTTCTTCCCATACCTGTGTGAGTTTCCTTTAGGTTCTCTAGCTTCCTCCCAAAAACAATGCAGTAGGTGGATTGGCTAATTGCCCTAGATATGAAAGAGTGTGAGGATGTGTGTGTGTGTGTGTGTGTGTGTGTGTGTGTGATTCACTGTGATTGACTGGTATCCCATCCAAGGTGTATTCCTACCTCACACCCAGTGTTCCTTGGATAAGCTCTGGATCCAGCATGACCCTGACCAGAATAAAATGGTTACCGAAATTGAATGAAACAAAAACTTGTCTTGCATCCTCTTAAAACCTTTTTCTCTTCCTCAGACTGCTGGAGTGAGTTGCTTCCTACCCTCACACGCACTGATGCAGATATACCCAGCCTCCACTTCCTGGGATCCACCGACAGGTTGATTGTGATTGGTGGAAACAATATTGAAACTGTGGCCACATCATTCTGTGTGGAGACGCGGAAGTGGGGTCAGATCAGAAGCATGGAGAAGACGGCTTTAATCGGCCAAGGCACAGTGTTCAACGAAGAAGTCTACATGTCCGGAAATCAGGAGGACACGATCTATCGGCTAAACATCCACTCTCTGTCTCTGTCCACCCTTCCATCACTTCCTGTCTGTACTTGCTACGAGAGCTTTTTCCATCTCTTTTTCTGAATCACTTATACCTTCTAGGGCCTGTGAATTTGGTACTGCAGTTTGGTAAATATCCTCTAGATTTGTCTGTCTGTTTAGAGATGCTCTAAGAACACCTACTGGAATGAAATATTACTTGTACTGTCCCATGACCACCTGGTAGCTAATTAAAATCATTTCATTCTCCAACCTCGCAAATTGTTTGCCAAGAGTGATTGTGCATGTTACCTAATACACTGACAAGCCTTATTTAGCATACAGCAGCTGAGAATACACCACATAACTAAGGATACATGGAAACTCTAGTATGTACTTTTCAGGCTCTTGCACCTGTACTGTGGAATATTAGTCTCAGCAGGTTCTTTGCAGCAACATTGTGAGATTTGGGAGTGAGTATGACTGCATGGCATACTGGACTGTGCAGTAACTAGCACAGTCTGAGCCACATAGGTGTCTGATTACAAACACACACTCACTCACACACACGCACATACAGAGTGAGCCAGAGAGAGCAGGAGCAAGAAGATAGTGAGAGAAGGCACAGAAGGTAGACATAGAGAACCTGAAAGACAGGACAGAGTCATTTGACCATAAGTGGGAGTTAAATTTTTTCCCACAGACTCCTTGAGGAAATTTTTGATTTGAAGGTCATCAGGGTCAACCTGTGGTACAGAAAGGAACCAAAAGGAGCCTGACCTACTCAGCTATTCTGATTCACTTCACCAGTACACTGCTTTAACTAAAGGTAAAGCTGCTGTGTTATTTTATTATCTTCTTCTTTTTTTTTTACTTTGCAGAAACATATTGCTTCACATATATTGACGATGTATTTTCTTTCTGTTTTATATTATAATCTTAAATCAGGTGACAGTTATTTATGTTTAGCATGCAGTTAATTTCTATTTAATTGTGGTGCATTTACAGGTCACCAATACTCAGTGCTTTTATTTTTGGCATCATTTTATCAATACACTTTTTACTGTATGGTGGACTGTGATGTCTAATTTCTGCAGAACCATGTTTCTATAAATGACATTATTAACTGTAAGCAGTTCCCACACTTGACTAATAGGAATATGTGTCATTACTTATTTATTATAATACACAGAATAATTAGGAGTAAAAGCTATTTTAGTGTGAGACAGCTTTTCATCTGTGTCTCCTCCAGCAGTTCTTTGTCCCCGGCATACGCGTCAGCTTCATCGCTATTTCTGACTGTTCAACTTTGTCCCAGTTTGCCGGCTTCCAGTCACATGACATGGAAAAAAACATGCTCATGATTTCCCCTATCACATAAAACGTAACCTGCAGTAACAACATATCTGAATGCAGGAAAATATTCATATTTATCACAGATTGTTGACTTTTTGCTCAACTTACTGTAGGCACTGTTATGTTAAAGGAAAGGTGACAGTGCTTCTTTCCACATAATGAAATGATCCTGGACTAGCCTGGACATCCAAGTGTTCAATCCAGATTCTACATAGCTGTGTTGTAAAAGTTATGTAATACAATGAACTTGATTTTGAATGAATTTTCATTTATATTTAATGCATTTTCTTTCTTTTTTTAAATCTTAACTCATTTATCACGTTCAGAGGTACCATCTAATGATTATATTTTATGGATGTTATAAAGGAGAATATTCTGTAATTCATTTTTTATTATCTTTTTTCCCCCAAATTCTGTTGCTGACCAAAATACTGTTTCTCCTACACTGTTCATTGTGTACTGCATTTTGGTCCATTGTACATTTTTTATGTTTAGTAGAGTATACAAAATGAGAAGATGAGTTAACACTTTATTTATCCAAGATGGAGAATTTATGAGGAGCAAAATGTTAAATGTTGCTTTGCTTAGTAATTACAAATGGGCAACAAACAAACAAAAAACCCTGAATAAATTAAGGGAGAAACATAACCAGTGCTTCCTGCATGATACTATTAAGCACTTAACCTTAACATGCTCTGTGGAATGTATAAGCGGCTGAGCAGGCCAAGGTGACCTCGAATTTGGCTCAAGATGACAAGAGGAAAAGATGTAAGGATTGTGAAAGAGGGTTCCTCATTGGTGCTTCATGAGATTCAGTCACACAGACTGTGTTAATTGGAACACTGACTAAACTGACATCTGCATTTAGATCTATGGGGAAAACCTCAATACGTAGGGTTAGAAATCTACTTTTTTTTTTTTTTTTTTTACCTCATGAGTGCATTTGGTATTCTACACTACACATTCAAGCATGATTTATACAATAACAAATGCACTATATAATGAATATTGTGTGGTTTCTGACATACCCCTGGACAGTTTTTGTCCCCTAGCATCCCACTGCACCCTTGTCACCTTTTGCTAAGCGAGCCTATAACTAATAACCATGTTGTGATTTATCCCAAGCACTCAGTTAATAGCTGTCCAATTTGTTCAGCACGTGTTATGGCAGAGGCGCACCAGGCGGTGGCCTTCCAGTTCACCGTCACACCAGAGGGCATCGACCTGCGCCTCAGCCGTGAGGCGCTCAAACACATCTACCTGGCTGGAGTGACATCATGGAGAAAACGTGCAATTCTGTTCCGAGTGAGTGGACTAATTAAGATCAATTGTGAAGCTAGCTTGTTGATGTACTATATTTTGGCATCATGGTTTATCCTGGTATAAACATTCTCTCTTCCTTTCATCATTAATTGTTGTACTATTACTATCATGCAATGCAAAGCAACAAAGCCTGACTGTATCCAAAACAGTATAACAATTACCTGTACTAAGATTTTGTGCATGTTTGAACAGAATGGCATCCGAATGGGGGTTTATCCGGCCAGTCCCTCTAGCTGGTTATTTGTGGTGATCGCGATAATGAGTTCCATGTACGCCAGAGTGGATCCATCCATGGGGATGATTAACAGCATCAAGAAGGTTTTACCTGCAAGGTCTGTATGTCAACATTACAACAGTATGATGAGTTACGCAAATTATGCCAGATTAGGCAAAAGCTCTACCAAGGCAAAAGCTCATTCATCCCAAAACAGGATGAAACCAATCTGATAAAATACACATTTCACAGTTACACTATCATAAGAGTAGAAGGGCTCTATAGTGTGACAATACTGGATAAACTGGTCTTGTTTAAGAAAGAACTTTTTTAGTCTGCGTTTTTGTTTTCTGTCTGTTTATCTCATTGCTAAAATATTGTTATTTGTACTACAACACTTGCAACTTTTCTTGCTACCTGCTAAAGAATAATAATAATATGCATAAATCTATGTTATCTGGTGTACTGAACACACAAATCCACGTTATCTGGTGTATCTAATAAACATAAGGGTTAACATTAGGCTTTCTTCAGATTTTCAAAAATTGTAATTCATAATCATTAGAGATGTGTATAATCTTTAAATGAATGTTACATTCAAACACACACATTTTTAAATCCATTTCATTTACTAAAGCTGTCTTTTAATGGTGCTTGTCTCCGTGTAGTGATCGTCTCACGGCTCAGACTCAGACGGTGTTGAGTGCTATCGTGTTTGCCACAGGACTGTGGTTCTCTCTGATTATGCTGCTGCGCTGCACTCTGAAAGTTCTGCTCTCCTACCATGGCTGGATCTTTGAGCCACATGGCAAAACGAGCATGTCTACCAAACTCTGGATAGTAAATACACACACACACACACACCCAGTACTGAGAAAACATTTGGAGAGGGAAAGTAACTTCTGACGTCTTCTGTTTCATTGTTTGAAGTAGATTTTTGCAGAGATGTCTTTGACCTAAAGTATGTTTCCTGCTTTAGAGTCTGTTAAAGATATTTTCGGGTCGTCGGCCATTACTCTACAGTTTCCAGGGCTCTTTGCCTAGACTGCCTGTGCCCAGCATTGATGAGACCATCCACAGGGTGAGAAGCTGCTCTTGGTCCACTCAGGGACTGGATATAATAATTCTGCACTTTACTGTATATAAGCAATACATTTTGCAAAAATCAAAACAACCCTGCCTCTCTCTCAGTATCTTGAGTCAGTGCGCCCCCTACTGGACAATGACCAATATAAACAGATGGAAATTGTGGCCAATGAGTTCAAAAAGGACCAAGCCCCTAAACTACAAAAATATCTTCAGCTAAAGTCCTGGTGGGCCAACAATTATGTAAGTACATCGAAATGTAAATTCTGATTAATGGAGCAGTTTGTAAATTTTTGAGGCTTCTACTGTCTGCAATTGCATTTGCAATGAAAATATGGACAAGCCTTCCCTTTCCCCCCAACAAGCCCCCATTGAAACTGTTTCATGCTGCATTTTACTTAACACAGAAGCAGAAAATCAAAACACAGAATATGTCATTTTTAACCTCCATGCATCCTAGTTACAAACGGTGGTGGGGGGGGGGGTGATTTGGGGGTACAATGGATGCCTCCATGTTTGTTTTTAGTTATCAGCAGTCTACCAGCTGACTGATGAGTGATACATATTTACTTCCTCAAAACAGCTAACTATATAGGGTGTTATAAATGTAATAATCTAACATGTCTGTATGTTGATTGTTCTATAGCACATACTAGTGTAAATATAACATAACTCATTTAAAAGTAAAGAAATGCTACTTACTTAATTGTTAATGCTGTGAGCAGACATGTTTATTTGACATCACCTGCTCAGCTCAGGGTGGAGGAGTCCTTCCTGACTTCCCAAGTAGGAATTCTGAGTTGAGGGGTGTTTCCTAGTCAGAGCTTTGAATGAAATTCCGAGTTATGAGTTTCAGTGGTACATAGCATATGTATGCTGAACGTCACTGTTCTGGCTGGGGGCGGGGCTAATTTCTGTGTAAAAAAAAAAAAAAAAAAAAAAAAAATGTAAACAGAAACGTAAATTGAAGAAATGAACAGGATCCATTGCATAGAATTATTGGGAATTACAGTTTTTTCGAAAATATTTTTATAATTATTATAAAACTAGAAACACTTTTAAACATTACAAACTGCACCTTTAATTAACTGCACTTTGGATGAGTGTAAAAATGCATAATGACTCCATGCTGTGTCTGTGTCAAGGTGAGTGACTGGTGGGAGGAGTACATCTACCTGAGGGGCCGAGGCCCAATCATGGTGAACAGCAACTTCTACACCATGGTGAGAAGAAGACCAAAACATACAGTAATTCATAAGCCTTGCTGTGACCTTTACAGTTACGCCATCTAACAGCTCACTTGTGTGTGTGTCAGGATCTGCTGTATGTGATCCCCACTCACAGGCAGGCAGCGCGAGCAGGAAACGTGGTCCATGCCATCCTGCAATATCGGCGCAAATTAGAGCGAGGAGAACATGCCCCGGTACACACACACACACAAAATTCCATAGCTGTCACGTCATCCAGTAGAGTTGGTTTAATGAGGTAATCATGTCTATATTTGACTGACTCTGTTTTGTCCTGGCAGATGAGAGCTGTAGGGGTGGTACCCATGTGCTCCTATCAGTATGAGAGAATGTTCAATACCACTCGAATCCCTGGCATTGAAACAGGTAAATGACCTATGCTCTCAATATGAGTGAAAGCCAATACTGCAGTCAGGTAAAATCATTAACTTGTGACCAGACCTGTTATTCTGTCATTATTCTATGAGTTAAACATCCCAGGACAGCATTATAAATAGGTAATAGGTGAGGATGTTAACCTCCTGCTCTGGTTAATGATGTTTGTTGTTTCTCTGTCCGGAATGTGTACATTGTTGTCCTCAAAGGTGTCCCTTGTCCTTCAGGTCTAGGTTTACAGCTGATTCCTGACATGAGGGATTTTCCCCCTTGTGTTGGGACACATGCTCATTCATTGCACGTTTCATTCATTCATTCATCTCAGTAACCACTTTACCCTGGTCAGGGTGGTTATAGGAAC
Organism: Gogo arcuatus; assembly: GCA_028570945.1. Classification (NCBI taxonomy): domain Eukaryota; kingdom Metazoa; phylum Chordata; class Actinopteri; order Siluriformes; family Anchariidae; genus Gogo; species Gogo arcuatus. Next base: position 6,143,970 of record JAOTRR010000034.1, read on the forward strand.
ACTGGGCATGATGCAGGACTACACCCTGGTTTTGGTGTCTAGCCTTTCAGATGTATCTGACTGTTCACCATGTTTGGTAGATGAGTTGGGGATGAGTGGTAAAATGTCTGCATGATCATACAGACACCAAAATGCACTACTATAACACATTCAACCAGACCTGGATTAAATAAACAAACAACAACAACAACAAAACCCATTATGTTCTCTTGTACAATACTGTCTCCTCAGACTGTGTTCAGCACCTGAGGAACAGGAAGCACCTGGTTGTGTATCACCGAGGACGCTTTTTTAAGGTGTGGCTGTACTACGGTGGTCGCCATCTTTTGCCTGCGGAGTTGGAGCAGCAGTTTCAGCATATTCTCAATGACACCACAGAGCCTCAGCCTGGAGAGCTCAAACTGGCCTCGCTCACTGCTGGGAAAAGGTAAACACAACACCCAGTCAAACTCAATAGCCACATATGTATAGTATTCACTGCAGTGTTTCACATTTGAGGCACCTTTTGAAGTTTGTAACCGCTTGTTTCCAGTCACACTACAGCCTAAATGATCTGTTCTGACCTAGACAATAGAAATGAAATATTTGTAAATTATGTCAATTATCCAGCCTGAAGCCATTTTATTATAGGCTGTACCAACATCCAAAGTGCTTTAGCATATTAGTTTAACATATTCCCTTGTTAAACACACCTCTGTAGAGTCCCATGGGCCAAAGCACGACAGAAGTACTTCAGTGACGGTGTAAATAAGACGTCTCTAGATGCCATCGAGACGGCTGCTTTTTTCCTCACTCTGGATGATGAAGCACATGAATATGACCCTGAAAAGCCAAGGTCAATGGATCTCTATGCCAAGTCCCTACTGCACGGAAAGTGCTATGACCGGTATGGGTGGATTTGGATGTTTGTGTTTTATGCTTCACAGGAGCTGAGTCATTTGGGTAAAAGGTCTCCTACAGTTAGCGTACTGTATTGCATTAAGCGAGAGGGAATATATTTAGACACACAACAATGGATGACCTCTTGTGCAAGTGCTGCAGCACACTAAGTCTCCTCTCACTGCATTTCTTTCTCAGGTGGTTTGATAAATCCTTCACTCTTGTTGTCTACAAGAATGGTAAAATAGGGGTGAATACTGAGCACACATGGGCAGACGCTCCCATTATTGGACACATGTGGGAGGTAAGTAGGACAGTGTGATAGGCATGATGGCCAAAATCATCCTGGAAAGCCTTCAAATATTGACTTCTAGGAAACTAATAAAATGGATGAAATATCCAGGAAATGTTAGCTGACATTCTGGCAAAGTGTACAGTAGATTTAGCAAATTAAGCAAGTGATTTCATACATTTTATAATATTTCCTACTCAGTTGACATGGTTTTTTTATTTATTTAATTAAACTATCTAAATCCTATCAGACACAGTCTACCTATTTTTAACTTTATTTTACCAAGTGAATCCAGTTCAGGTAGAATATTGTTTGTAAAGGGGACCTGCCCAAGACGTATACCTGTAAATGTAATCATATTTAAGATTTCATCAAGATGAAAATATGAATTTATATTATTTGGACCCAATTTACCCATAGCTATTTCCTACCCTTTAGCTAGTCGTCCCTTTATTAGAGAATAGTCACCAAACTAAGAGGGTTAGTTAACCTAATGTTAGCTAACTTGCTATTAAACCTGGCTACTTTTAACATAATATACACGTAGTCTAATGTTAATGTTAGTTGAAATGTTTGACATATAGTACTTGGTTTTATTGACATGATAGAATACTTAGCATTACATTAGCTAGCTTGTTTGCAAACATCTACCTAGCAAATAGTTACATCTGGAGATGTAACTATTATGTAACTAAACTATCTGCTTAGCTGGCAACAGTAGCACAGTGGTGTGTTTAGGTAGCTAACTAGTTAACATTGCTAATTAATGTTATGTATTGTGGTATGCACACTTCTGTGTTTTGTGTGTGTGTGTTTAAGGGTGCATATAGACTGTGAAAACAATATGTCTACTAAAAGAAGTGAGAAGCTTAAAAATGACTAAATATAAGATTATGAGATATGGCAAGTGATTAACAGCTGATAGTAAACATGTTCTGTGATATGTCCAGGATATTTTGGCTACTGACTTCCTCCACTTGGGTTACACTGAGGAGGGACACTGCAAAGGAGACATTAACAAAGGTCTGGTGCCCCCATCCAGGCTACACTGGGACATTCCATCAGTGGTATGATAACAATCTTACACAAGAGAACTAAAAGTGAAGAGAATAACAATTGAAGTTTGCTTTGGTATAGGTTGTAGGCTAACTTAGTGCTTTGACTCTCACCCTGTCAGTGTCAGGAGATTATTGAGGCGTCGTATACAGTAGCCAAGGAGCTTGCTGATGATGTGGATTTCTGTTTCTGTGTATTTGATGAGTTTGGAAAAGGCCTGATCAAGAAATGCAAAACAAGCCCTGATGCTTTCATCCAACTAGCACTACAGCTTGCTCACTACAGGGTACAACACACACACCTACACATACTGGTGCATTCTCTGTAGTATTTGCAGAAGGATGAGGGTGACTTGTGTCAAACTGGTTTCTTTTCTATGTATTGCCTTTGGAGTAGGATAAAGGTGAGTTCTGTCTTACGTACGAGTCCTCAATGACCCGCATGTTCCGGGAGGGACGGACAGAGACGGTGCGCTCCTGCACCATCGAATCCACAGCCTTTGTCCGAGCCATGGAGGACAAGACCTGCACGGTAAGACCAGGATTCTGACACATTCTCACATTACACTGACTGATTACATTCATCGTAATTAATTTGAGATTATAGACTTTGTTCAAGACCATGTACCAGCAAATGATAAAAATCCAAAACACAAAGATCAGTACTGTCACACTAATCACAAATGGAAAACACACACAAAAATATCCATCGTTAAATATATCCTCAAATATAGGCTATGATATACCTGTTGTCAAAAAATTATTATTTATTTGTTTGTTTGTTTTTGCATGTCAGTGGGATTTCAACCTGATCTGATAATGTCGATAATATAGTACAAGTTCTCAAGTATGGTGTGGAATAAGCTTGTGTTTACATCTAAAATGATTCCGTCAACGAACACAGAGAACTTTTTATGGAAAATACAGCTGTGTGTTTTGTGCTGTTCCTTGAGCAGAACGACCAGCGTCTGGCGCTATTCCGGACAGCAGCGGAAAAACACCAGAACATGTACCGTCTGGCCATGATAGGAGCCGGTATCGACCGCCATCTCTTCTGCCTTTACGTCGTCTCCAAATTACTGGATATAAAATCACCCTTCCTCAACCAAGTACAAGCAGTGAAATAAATGGATTTAATTTCCTTGTGAAAATGAATTGGTTAAAGATTAAGGGCTGAATGTGATTGTATGTCCTGCAGGTTCTTTCAGAGCCTTGGCGTCTCTCCACCAGTCAGACACCACAGCAGCAGCTCAACCTTGTTGATATCCAGAAGTTCCCAAAATATGTAGGAGCAGGTGGTGGCTTTGGCCCTGTGAGTGTTTCATTAATTGTTAACATGAATCTAACACAGTGTATGCTGTTGTCCACTTTACTGAAACTCACATAGACTGTGTGCTTGCAGGTTGCTGATGATGGATATGGAGTTTCTTATATTATCGTTGGGGAGAATCTCATCACATTCCACATCTCCAGCAAGTTCTCTAGTCCAGAAACAGTAAGACCACACACACACACACACACACGTCTGTCTTACTATCCTTGTGAGGACCATCCATTGACTCTGTTGGTGTAGCTAATAAATGCTATGCCTACACCTAAATCTAAAACTAACATTAACCTCAGTAACAACAAACAAACAAAAAAACCCTTTTGAATCTTATAGTAATTTAAATAAAAGCTGCATTTGTTGTAAGAAAGCAGTTTTCCTCATGGGGACCAGCTAAATATCCCTATAAGGTTAAAAACTCTGATATACTGTACCTATCCTTGTGGGGACATTTTATCCCCACCAAGATATAAACACATTCCCCCACACACGTAGTTTAGAGAAACACTTCTCTATCCTGACTAGCAATGCTACGGAACTAACATCAAACCTGAATCAGAACTGTGTTATATGACATGGCGGTTTATGTAGTGTGTGTTTTTGTGTGAGTTTAGTTTTGTTTCTGTTACATGCAGTACCAGTCAAACGTTTGTACACCCCTACTCATTCATAGGTTTTTCTGTATTTGGACTATTTTCTACA
>JAOTRR010000034.1:6148579-6160288 GCA_028570945.1 Gogo arcuatus
TGAAGTGACTTTTAATTAATAAAAATAAAGAAAAAACATTGAATTAGAAGGTGTGTTCAAACTATTCACTGGTACTGTATACTGTATTTTGCTTTGTTTATTACAAAAATACACACAAAAAATACACACTCACTTGTAAGATGATTTTTACTTGGGCCTAAAACACAATCTGTAAAGGTTTTAAATTAATCCAGTGTTCATCTGGAAGAAATTTTGCGAAACAAATAAACACACTGCATGATTTTTTTTTAAAGAAGTGGCACAGTTGGGCAGCAGGTAGTGTTGTTGCCTCACAGCTCCAGGTCCCTGATTCTATCTTGAGTTTGGTTTACTATCTGTGTGGAGTTTTGCATGTGGTCTCTGTGTGGGTTTCCTCCCAGTTCCAAAACAAACCAGTAGGTGGAGTGACTACTCTAAATTGCCCATGGGTGTGAACGTGTGTGTGTGCATGGTGCCCTGTGATGGACAGGTTTTCCATCCAGAGTGTACGGACGAATGCTTTTGTTCAAGTATCTCTACAGAACACAATGTGGCAGTGCTACACTGGATGAACCAGGCTGTTGCTCTGTCCACAGGACTCGCATCGTTTCGGCCAGAACATCAGAGAGGCCATGCTGGACATCAGAGTACTGTTCAACCAGAAGGAGAAGGCCATGTGAAGACGATTAGATTTCACAGACACACAGCTTAAAGCAATCAGAATGAACCTGAAAAAGCAATATGTAAAAATAATATTGTACAGACATTTTAAAACATTTCTTGCCATTTAAATTAATTTAATGAATCTATAGCTTAGAACATTTTGATGAAAATATTGTACAGACATTTTAAACCAATCTTAAATTGTTTTTTAAATTTTATTTAACTTAATGAATCTATTTCAATGCTCATCTAAACATCGAAAAAATATAAACTAGGGCTAAAATATTTTGAGAAAATCAGTAGTGGCATCAGGCTTACACAGTACTTTTGCAGCTTTGTGTAACATGCTGATACAGAAATGTTGTATAATTGTAAATATTTGTGTTATTAAGCACATTGATTTCTCTAACAGGTGACAAAATTTAGGTTCATGTTCCACTATTTCATTTATACATACTTATTAAATTATTGGATGTTGTACTAAAAGGCTTATGACTGTTTCTGTACTGAACTGAACATGATATAAAATCTTTACATTACATATCCATGTCAGCCTCAGAAACACAATAATGGAGTTTTGGGTTTTTTTCCCCATGAAGCCGTTTCTGTGGAAGTCATGTATGGCACTTAATTTTTACACCATCCGCTACTGGTTGAAGTCTCGTATTGCACTGTTACTATGAAAATAACAGCTAAGATGGTATTATGTTTTTTTTTGCCCTCACACACAAACAGAGGCACAAATTTCCAAGAAATTAAAAAAAGAGCAGATTTATTCAGGGGGCATAAAGATATATGTCACTGTTGGAGAGAGAGAGAGAGAGAGAGAGAGAGAGAGAGAGAGAGAAGAATGGGGTTTTCATAGGAGAATATAAAAACTCAACTCTATCACAGAAGAATTTACTGACTTCTGTACGAAACAGTGAATGTCCTATAATATATAAACTGCATCTCCACTGTTTACATTCGCTGACAAAATGTCAACACACTGCCATGATGGGTAGACATGGTACACCTTGAAATATAGGGGACGGTGTTTAATTACTTGATTCTTTCAGCCCATTCAAAAGCAGGCAAGGGTCACTTTATTTTGATTAGTCCAGGGACATATCGTACAAAAGTGAAAGTAGAAAAAAAAAAGTATATACTCACTTTTTCTATCGCTCAACATAATGGCTACAGTGTGTACTACTGCTAGCACATGGAGCGTCAAAAGCAAAACAATATATATTGCTTCAATGTACACATGTCGGAGGGTCGACTGGGGCATAATTTCCAATTGAAGAGGAGTAGAAGAGATTCATAATGAATCAACAGTATCAGATTATCATCATACTCTTCATTTACTGTAGAAGCTGCCTTAAAGTTGAGTGCTTCTGCAACATTTTGTAACACAAAACGTATCAACACAAAAAAGCAATGGATTCCCTGTTACTTTTTTAAACTCTTAAGTGTGTCCATGTGGTATCTGCCGTGAGGTCATGGTGGGCAGGTGGTGTGTGTTTCTACGCTGTGGTGGTGCTAGAGCGTGCTAAATGTTCAGGAGTCGTGGGCTCAGCTTTAGGATGTAGTTCCTGGGGTGGTGTTGACGTTCTGCGTGGCCACCTGGGGTGCAACCTCGATGATGCGGGGTTTGTCGATGATGCGAGCTGTGCGGTTGCCTTTCTCTACGATGCCGATGATCCAGGCCTGGTGGCCCTCGCCATATTTCGGTGATTTGATCTCGGCACAGAAGCGAGCAGCTTGCTCACGGGGAAGACAGATCAGCAGACCTCCTGCAGGAGAAAAAAAAACAGACAAGAACAAGAGAAAAGTGTGAACTGACACGAACTAAGCAGATTTATACTGACAAACATCATTAAAAAAGCTGAATGGAGTTAAGACTGTAGTGTTTACAGAGTCCATTGATATTACTGGAAAAATTATTATTTTACCAATAACACATTTACACACAAATAACGTAACAATATGGGAACTTCGGATCTACATGTGTAAATGTTAATTGTGGGTTTTCTCTTTCCTACATACATAAAATGTGCAACACACTAATCCTATATAAGTAAATGGTTGTGATGTAAACCTCAATCTACAGGCAAATATTCATTTGATGGTGTTTATGGTCTGCACATAATGCTCTTTTGAACTGTCACTATTTTAACCAAAAGATATTTCCAGAGTAAAAAGCTGTCATTGGACCCATCTTTGACTGAATTATTCTACAGTACAAACACCTAAGCTTTAGTAATAGTAAAAGATAGCAGATTACCCACCTACATGCACTAAAAAAACCTTATTATTGGGCCAAGTTCAGCTCAGATTTCTTGAAAGTCAATAACGGTGTTACTGCTTTAAGATACACTATATGGCCAAATGTTTGTGGACCTGGCTGTTACTCCCATATGTGCTTGTTGAACATCCCATTCCAGATTTAGCCCATCTTTGCTGTTATAATAATGGCTACTCTTCTAGGAAGGCTTGCCACTAGATTTTGGAGCATGGCTGTGGGGATGTGTGCTCATTCATCCACAAGAGCATTAGTGAGGTCAGGCACTGATGTTGGGTGAGGAGGCCTGGGGTTGAGGTCAGGGTTCTGTACAGGACATTCGAGTTCTTCCACTCCAACCTTATCAAACCATGTCTTCATGGACCACACTTTGTGCACAGGGGCATTGTCATGCTGGAAAAGGTTTGGGACCCTTAAGGCTAATTTACACCAGAACCGTTTTTCAGTTGTCCGTCTTTTGTTACGGGTAGAATTCCATTGGAATCAATGCAGCAGTTTACACCGAAAGTGCTTTAAGCACGTATTACATCCGTAAAAACATGACAGGAGCATATTTTTTACGCTTCAGTTCTATTTTTTTTTAACCATATAAGTGAGACATAATAGAAATCCACACAGAAAAAAACCTCTGCCTCCTATTTGCCTGTCACAATAAAACACTGTGTTCAAGGACTCGGGAATTGCTACTTTGCGACATTGATGTCTTTCTGAGTCATTGTTCATGCCATGAAGTTGTGATGGCATGAAAAGTGAAATAAAATATTATTACAAACTTGTGACCATTGTTTATGGCTCATTTGCTGCTCTTGAAATGTTCATGGCACAGGCGTCCCCAACACGTCTTTTCTGGTTTTCATCTTGCTTCCCGTGAAGATTTCTTAACCGTTTATACCCCATTAGCTTGGGGATTATGCCACTTTGGCCACTGATCCAGATCCCAGGTTAGTCATTTCCATCAACTTCAGGAGTTTTTGGGGGGCACAAGCCTGCTGTTGCATTCTCGAATCTTGAAAATCATGCTTCACTGACTTACATTTCGCTCATTCCTGCTCGTGTCTCGCTTGCTGTGTAAATTCTCTTTTACTTCCAGTGATGTGAAATTGTAACACTACAGCATACAAAGACATTCGATACAATTCTGTGCTTCCAGCTTTGTGGTAACAGTTTGGGGAAGAACCACATATGAGTGTGACAGTCCACAAACTTTTAGCCATATTGGTGTGTATATATATATATATATATATATATATAAAACACTGTTTGAATAACCACTTGTTTAATCTTCAATATAACATTTAGATTACTGTGCATGAGAGTGAGTATGTAGAGAGAGTCAGACTGAATATTATTTCAAAACCCATTGCGTCAGAGAGACAAAACGAAACTCAAACTATCTGAAAGCTAAAGATCTCTGACCTGAGGTCTCGGGGCAGGTGCCGTGCATTAGACCGAACATGTTCCCGCAGGCTTTGCTGACGGCGGCCATCTTGGCGAGGACGGGTAGGTTGTGGATGACGAAGGAGACCTCGCTGCGCTGCTGTCTGGCGAGGTTCTGAGCATGACCCAAAATACCAAAGCCTGTGATGTCCGTGGCAGCGTGTGCGTTGAACGTGTGCATCAGACCTGCCGCTGGAGGCGGAGACACAGCAGAAGGTAGATGAGTGTCAACGTGGATGTGTGTGATTGCACTCAGCGTGTGAATGCTGGGATTTGTAAGTGTCCTTTACTGACCTGTTCTGTTGAGTCTGGCCATGTTCAACATGGCCTCCTGATAGGCTAGCTCCACATCCTCTTGTGTCACTACTAACTTGATCTTGTTCCATTTCTCTGGCTGAGAGACACAGAGAGAAACACCACATAAATGTGACTCATTAGACTATTAGTTGCTTATCTAGGACTCGTATCTCTACAGTACATACGAGCCTAAAGGAAACAGACTCACAATGTCCAGCCACTGATGTACTGCGACTGCTACTTGAGTGCCGAGAGGTTTGGTGAGAACCAACACGTCACCTGGCACTGCATTATCTGGCCTTTAACACAAAAACACAGAACAAAACACATTTGATATCAGTGCATGGATCTAATAATAAGAACGCTCATCAGCTGAAACAGTGAGATGGAAAAGGAAGTGAAACAGATACAGAAAACTGGAAAGAAGGGAAAAAATTCTCACATGATGAACTCGTTCGGTTGGCAGACTGTTGTGGCAACGCCTCCGAGTACGATCCAGGGGTTCACAACTGTCTGACCACCGGTCACCGAAGTACCCGCCTCCTCTGCTGCATCCTTAAAACCCTGGATAATAAGCGGCATCACTTTGTCCCTCTCCTACACAAACACACATCAGAAATTACACCAGCAAAAGTAACTCTTCAGAACAATTTTAAATGTACTTCAACATTTCCACATCTTACCTTTTCTGATAGTTTGTTACTGACGCCCAACAACATCAACATGTTATCACACTCGGTCACTCCCATAGCGTACAGGTCACTCAAGACGTTAGCACATGCAATTCTGCCCTGGGGGGGAAAATAATACACTGTATGTATTACTTTGTATTTTACATAAACATTTACTATTTAACTATTATTTCTCTGACAAATAAATTAATTCCTTCAGTACAGGTGGGCAACGTGACAAAAATATAATATCACAATACTTTTCTAGATGTTTGTGATACATGATAACATATGATGACTTGTGTGCAAACTAACTGCCAGAAAAACAGTAGTTTTGCATTTAAAAATAAAATAAAAATCGAGTGTGATATCTCAGAAGAGTGTATTGTGACATAATTTCTCAGTCCAGTTTACCATCATGTAAGGGTCGTCCACTATAGGGTAGATGTAGTCTGTGGTCTGTATTAGTGAAAGGCCACCGTGTCTCAGAGGAATCACACAGGTGTCCATGCCGATGCCTGTAGAACACAAGAGTACACGCATGAACACACACACAACTTAGCATTTACTTTCCATCAACATGCAGTTAAAACTAACCTAAATTACAATAAATCCAACAGTGGATACTCTGCATAAAAATCTACTCCTTTGATTAGGGCTGAACAAAGTGAACAAACATAACATATTTCGATTATATTTCTACACTGTGGCTGTGACGTGACTTTCAATATGTTCAAATAAACCGGTAAAGCCAATATGTGTTACAATTAATCATTAGTCAGCAGTAACATTAACAAATGAACTGCGTTTTTATACCATATCAATGTTACAATTTGTCAAAACACCTCTGATGTCAGTCTAAATGCTCACAGAACACACTAAAAAATTATGGCTAAAGAAAGTTTGTACATTTCAGTCCTGCACAGGTAAATAAATAACAACTAATAAACAATATATTATGCAGCCATAATAGTGGCTAATCTACCAGGACTGCAAATGAGTAATGTGTACAACAATTACAAACCCAGTCTGGGCATAACTGCCCCGAGGAACTGCTCGTCCTCCTGATAATGGTTCTCCTGCAACGACTCCAGAAGTTTCTGAAGCACATCCTGAGGGACTTTGCAGCCGGTGCCTTTAAGCTCTGTGAAGCGTGTTAGTCTGAAGTTCTTGTCCAACTCGTAACTCTCTGGGTTAAAAGCCTCCCGCACTGACATGGTGGAGAGATTACTGGAGCCCGCACCAGTCCACACAACGCGTTAGAGAACAGCAGCTGGACAGAGAGAGAGAGAGAGAGAGAGAGAGAGAGAGAGAGAGGCGAGGGAACGACTATTTATAGGTGCTATAACTAAAATGATAACAGGAACTAACTTATTCTGCACATGTTCCACAACATTAAACATAACTGTATACAGAGACATAGCTAGAAGGGGCATTTGGGGATTTTCTAAATAAAATATTTTGTTATTTAATAAAAAAAAAGAAAAAAGAGAATCACTGGCAATTGACTGTAGTCTATGAGGAAATAAACACCTCAGGAAACGCTGTTCTAGAAACCACACCACCCCATGGGTGATTATTTTTCTACAGCAGCATACCCAATTGTTCCAAAAGTCTCCACACATAGGGGAAATTAACACTTTTTAGCAAAATGTAACATTATTTACAAAACAACCTCGACATTATTGTCATTTCTCTGTAAACACACACAGAGTTGTCTCTCCCGCTCGTGTTAACACATCTGCTGTTATGAATGTAATTACTCTTCGAACGCATTCCTTTTACACCATAACTTTTCCTGGTACACCATGGCCTTCACGTGCCCTCACAGGTAAAACTCAAGAGGGCTGAGTTCTGGGGATCTCGAAGGCCACTCCACAGGGCCACGGTGGCCAAAATAAGAACCGGAGAGAGTGTTGATCCAACCATCCTCTGTGTAGGAAGACTTTTGGGATTCCCTGTAGCCTAGTATTCATGTTAGAGATGTAACGGAATAAGAAAACATTTTTCAGAACGAACAGATATTTTGTTCTAAAACTTTTTTAGACATGTATTAATATGAATGTGGTTTAAATGAGGCTACTAGTCTGTTGATAATTTAGGAAATTCTAATAATTTGGAAAAACAAGTAAATTTGTCACAATATTATCCTGGACAGGTGAATGAATGAATGAATGAATGAATAAATGACCAAATAGCCCTACAACTATCTATATAGTGCATAGTGGTAGGGTTAATATTTAATTACAAACAAACAAACAAAGTTCCGTTTTTAAGCCACGCCCACATCGGGTTTAAATCCGGATACAGACACAGGTAGAGACTTTTTGCGTTACACTCCTAATTCACATAAATATTTAGGGCACAAATGGTGGGTGATTAAAGCGTACAGAATGTTAAGTCAGGAGGTTTGTTACATATAAATGTGTTTAAAGAAGTCGGTTGAAATGAAATGAATGATGTGATGAACAGTGAAGTCCAACCTCTAGTCTACTCCCCTTTAAAAAGGCGCGCGCACAGGGAGCCCCACACACACAGCTGCTTTAGCACTCTTTATGAACAAACACACACTTGCAAAGTGTGTGAAGAATACCTAATTATGTGTGAAGGACCTAATTATGCTATTTCACTTGTGTACGATATATAATTGTACATTAATTTACAGTGTAACTCTCAGGTCAGGCCTCACACACACACAGCAAAGCCAAAAGTTCCTAGTGGTGTTCAGACTGCTCATTTCATCTCAGCCCTGCAGGTTTCTCCTGTTATTAATGCAGGAGTGAAGTGAGGATGTAGAAGTTGCACTGTGTGTGAGCTGAGTCCCAATGCACCACACACACACACACACACACACACACACACACTCCCTGCTCTGCACAGCATTAAACTCATTTCTAATAATGCACACGATTTTTCTGCACACGCACTACACTATATATGTGCAATTATTTAAATAAAAATAACTTTTATTTGTCTCGTGCAGGCTGGCTGGACTATTTATAAAATGTCGGCGGCGGAAAAATTTAACCCTTAAGGCACCCCACGCCATTAGAGATGTGCTACAACACACATAATAACACAAAATAGCGCACATTCAATCCGTCCTGCGCCATTTTCACACATTAAGGCGCATTAGTGAACGGCTAAAGGAGCTCTCCTCGCACTTTAAGCACTGTGCCACAGTTTTATTTGTACCCCATTTCCCCTTTAATTGTGCAGCTACGTTTCTGCTTACCGGTTTCGCTTTAGCGGCGCCTCCCGATAGAAGAAAAGGCAACGCTCCCACAATGCAAAGCGAGCAAAACGAGCGCCCTTGGCAACCGCCTGATGAGAAATAAAACACGGTTTGTGGCGGATTCTGCAGTGACTCAGTGAATATCCAGTACACATAGCGTAAGGTTTAGTGCTGAGGAAGAGAGAAATACCTTTTAAAGTCAGGGTCACAGGCACACGGGTCGAGCTGAAGAAGAATTACAGTAAATAATGTGGAGCACAAAGGGTCCTAATATGGCGCTTTGGCGCCACGACTTCCCCTTTAAAGAGTTTGAAATGTGTCGACAGAAAGTCAAAAACGCTATGTACCTTTAATTAAGCCTTTTGTCCAATGTTTATTAGTTTCAGGCAGTGCTTGAGTGAGTGAGCAGGTTAAACAAACAACAAAATATAATAATAATAATAGGTTATTTTTGGTTTCAGTTTAGTATACTGCATTTCTAATAACATTTTATTGTTGTATTAAAGATTCCCCTCATGACCTCAGCAATATTTTTTTATAATGAGAAACCTCAGCAAATCCTAGATACATCAGACACAAATATGGACTATTAGACTTATTTACTGGGCCTTAGAGCTTTTTGTTTGTGAAAGTTTCACCCACAGAACACAAAGTGTATTATAATCTACAGACTAGTAACATTTTCCGTTTAGATTTATATCATATTTGTTGTGAAGTTGTTCAACTTCTCACTTAAAACCCTTCAATTAAAGTGGTCCAACTGGGCACATGAACTAAATAATAATAATAATAATAATAATAATAATAATGCATTTTGATGTTTTTAAGGAATAGGGACTAGGGCATAGAGCTAGACTTCCTGATTCTCTTGATTATATTCAACCTGTGGTGAATGGAGCTCCTCAGGCCTTGTGATTTTGGGAGGCCTGTGTTGCTTCTGCTAAACGATTTCCTTATTGTTTTCTAAAATAATATCTACATTGTACAGTATATAGATGTTTTACTTCAATTAAATAATTTTGACAAAAGTAAGAAAAAATATTTTCATCATCAACCTATTTATTTTACTTGGAAGCATTTTTTATACAAAAATATACATTTTTATTAAACGAAAGTCCATTTGAGTGTCAAATACTTCATTTGTCCAATTTGCTTTCTCTCTTGAACAAAAGAAAACAATTTTTGGCATGTGATCTTGTTCTTCAAATGTTAATGAATACTGCATTACTTGTAAACGCTCATAGTCAAACAACTGCGTTGTTATGTAGAAATCCAGTGTGTGTCTTGTCTTCTGTGCTGAACGTTCTTTTCATGCTACAGGTCAATGAGAATGCTGTGCTTGATCAAGGCTAGGTGTAAATTACATCAGCACTGCTACCAGCCACAAGTTATGCTTCTTAATTGGCAAAACAAAGCTGAATAAAGATTAAAGGTCCACTTGTGAAAAGTGTGTGAAGCATAAAAAGGTAAACATAGCATCATAAAATGGTGTTACTGAGCACAAAATCCTCTGTCCTGATGACTTTCCTGTGACTGTTGTAAGTCAGTGAGTGACTGGAGTCTCCTCACTTCACCATATCAGCAATTAAACATTCTCCTTTGTTAAACTACAACACATTTTGATCTGTTTATCTGTTTATTAGCCCTAAATTATGTAGATCACACACCATACAAGTCCCTGTGTAAACTGTTACTATAGTAATTATATCATACTAGACACTATATCATATTAGACACACAGAGCCATCACTGTATCATTTGAATGAGCTTTATTTATTTTTAACCAATAAAATGAACGACGTTTCTGCACACTGTTGTTATCCTGTTTGTGTAGCCTTCTCCCGAATCATGTTCCGGAAACAAGCTGCCTTAACGCTCCCACGTACGTTGTGTAGCGCTTTCTCTCCCGCACCACATATTCGAATGTACGATCCCAAAAAGGCAATGACATATAGTAAAGCAAATGTTCTGAAATCCTCTGTAACCGGTCCTCGTGGTGCTCGAGCTGCTGCTCTATAGACAGAGGGGTGGGATATGAAGGTAGGGCCTGAGGGCAATGTTCACTGATGCTGTGTGAAGCAGAAGTCAGTGGAGGAGCAGAGTAACGAGCAGCGATGAGGTTAATCATCCCAGTCCATGATGTCTGCTCTACTTCACTCTCAGCCTGGAAGTAGAACAATCTGGAGTCTGCAGTCCTGAGGCACAGCACATGGGGCCTGTTTTTGTAATCTACTTGGTAGGCTATGGCATGATGCAGTCTAATGGCGTTCTTGCTGTCTGCCTTGCGCAAGTCAGATGCGTCTTTTTCTAAATGCAGAACCATGCCTTTTAGAACTGCAGTAAACGACTTCCATGACCTCTGACCCTTTCTGGTTTTTCTCCCATTCTCATCCATAACTCTTTTGCAGATGAGATTTCCTGTTTTGTGGACAGTGGTGGCCGGGTTGTCATCAGCCGAAGGTATCGATGTTTCATTTTTGCCCACAGTCTGACATCTAGTTCTTACTGTAAACACTTCAAGCGGCTTCATTTTGATTGATATATAGATATTCCACAAGTAGTTCTCATAATACCGATACCTTAAATTCGCATAATTCAGGTTCACTACATATTCTTTCCAAGTCATTTTCCTCCCTTTATGTCCGCCATTAAGATCAGCATTTAATATGATCATGGACCAGCACAGGCTGTATATTGCAGGCTGGAAGGCGAGCGATTGTCCTGCAACCAGAAGATACCAACGAGAAAAGTGAGTTATAAGTATATGCTGAATTTCACGGTTATCCTCTGGCCAAAACACTTTGAGGACCGATCGGAAAGACATAGACAGAGACATTGCTCTAAAATTAAAGTGCGTCATGTACACTTTCATTGTTATCTCAGCTAATTCCAGATCCTCACTCAGCTGCTGGATAGTCTCCGGACATCTGAAACTCTCATCGTGGTACAGCTGCTTGGCGAGGTTTCGTGCTCTCAAAATGGTTTCTCGTTGCTTCATATTAGTGCAGACTTTCTTGTGGAAGTTTACCTTTTTTGTTGATTCGTTCACATCTTCTTCCTGCTCGGTTCCTCTGACTGCAGCTTCATGCTGCTCGGTTCCTCTGACTGCAGCTTCATCCTGCTCGGTTCCTCTGACTGCAGCT
>JAOTRR010000034.1:6190075-6197575 GCA_028570945.1 Gogo arcuatus
GTATATTTACAAAAAACAATAAAGTTTATCAGTTTGAACATTAAATATCTTGTCTGCATTGTATTCAATTGAATGTAGGTTGAAAAAGACTTGCAAATCATTGTATTCAGTTTTTATTTATGTTTTACACAGCGTCTCAACTTTTTTGGAATCAGGGTTATTAGCATGATCCCATGGTGTCATTAAAACTTATTTATGTCACCCATCACAGTAAAAAAAAAAAAAAAAAAAAAAAAGCTTTAATGTATAATCTGCATTTAGTTGTTTTAGTAAGTACTTTATCTTGGTCAGGGTTGTGGTGGATCTGGAGGATATCCCAGAACACTAGATGTGGAATGGGAATACACCCTGGAGGGGACATCAGTCTAATTGCAGTGCACCATGCACACTCATTTACACCTAGAAGCCATTTAATGTAGCTGCATGTTTTGGGGAGGTCGATGGACACCAAAGAACCTTGAGGAAACCCAAATGGACATGGATAGAACATGCAGAACTCCATATAAACTGTAAAACAAACTCAAGATGTGAAAACCAATCTACGGACAAGAAGTTTTCAAGAGATAATTGTGGAAACGAATTGATTTTTGTTGTTGTTGCTATGACTAATTACTGATGATGAAAGCTTCACTGTTGACTCAAACGGTATAGACTGAGCCAGTGACCGAACCAACATTTGCCAGGTGCAGAGTTTACTTTTCCACATGTATCTAGTGACAGAGGAAAGCCTCTGCTATTGTATGAAGAGTAAATATTTTTCTGGAAGCTGATCAGACAAACAGGAAGAAAGAAGCAGGGGAAGACAATGACAACTCACGGAGTTCTCTGAGTGGTGATGGTTAAAGTGAAATTCCTCTGAGTCACCCAGATGCTATTGTCCTCATAGTGACACTGCAACTTCAGGAAGTGAGAAAGCCACTGAGAATGTAAAAAGATACACTACAGGTGAACTGATAAGGATTTAAATCAGGCTGTTCCTAAACTAGGGGTCGTGATTTACAGATGGGATCGCCACAGAATCCATTCTTTTGTTTCTTTCATTTATTTTACAAATTAATATTAGAAATATCGAAGACGGATTTTGTGTGCTAGTATTTTAAAATGTTACTGGGAGTCACATTCAGACAAGCCATGTTTAACTAAATAAGGTACATGTTATTTTAGTCTTTTAAAATCCTCTCATGTTACCTTCAAACCTACCAAAACATCGGTTTTGTGTACCAGCCTTCTGGTTTTTCTAGATTAGTAAATTCTTTTGAATGTAAGGTCAGAGTTTTCGATTTGAGACTCAGCTCATGACAATAATCACGACGACAGTGGAAAGTTTTAAGACAGACAGAGCTTGTCAGTGTGTTTAACATCACTATGTATAAAAATCAATAAACAGTTTACAGTTTGATTTGGAAATCTGATCGGAAAGGATGTTTTGACTCTAATGTGCCATCTAGTTAATGTCGCTTTGAAATTTTCTGGATGTACTTAAGATACTCAGAGAGTGTGAACAATGGCATGATGTTACCACTGCTTCTCTAGTCATGTCCCAAGTATAAACCAGACCCTTGTGCTTCATGTAGGATCATATTCCTTTGGTTTTTACACATACGCATGTTACTGATCTAATACAATGTTCAAATGTGACAGTAGTCCTATACTAAGTCTAGATTTTAAAAAAAAAATGTAACATGGCCAAGGCTTGGGGTCACTGAAACTTCATAATGCCCATTTGGGGTTGTTTCCCCCCAAAAGTTTTGGGAACCTCAAATTTAAAGGGAACTGGGCTGAGTGTGTGTAAACACTTTAATATTCAGCAGCTTTATCTTTACGCTGAGGACAGATTTTTATTTTTTCATTTTAAGAATGACCCGATGAGGAATTGGATGCTCGATTGGTCAATTGGTAACAGTGAGCAGGCAAATAAATCGACCTGAAAACCAGTAAAACAGTGAAAATTTGGTTTAAATGAGCCGATATGTGTATGATGACAAAATTGTGGATGTTGGTAATGTCTCAGCAGCTGGTGCAAACACACACACACTAATCTAAATGACTAACCAAGTATGTACAGCTATTATCACGAGGCCACAGGGTCCTAAAAACTTCCAGTAGAGCACACTGACCTCAATCAGCCGAGCAATATCAAGTGACATAACTGTTGTTAAAATGTACATAAACTTCAAAATAAACCTAGTAAAATTGGGTAAGTCACTGAGATTAGACATGAAAATAGTTCGTGTAAATTCTGTAATGTATTCATTCAGCAATGCAGTTTTTAACTGTGTATATATAATTCATGATTAAATCAAAAATATGTTCATTTTGCTCATTTAAAGGTTTTACTTTATCATGTAGACACCATACTGAATTTATCACTCAGCCACTCACTTTCAGGAACTGCTTCATCCTTGTGCTATCCTACATATCCTGGCTTGTTTTTGAGTTATTTATTATGTTGCAGGAATCTAATTTGTCTCATGTTTTGCAGATTCGGCTCTATGATGATGATGACTATAATATTTATTAGAGTCTTACTGATGTGTATCAGGGCACTGCTGAGAGCAGAGGCACAGATGCAAGTGCAGGATTATTGCTGAAGCC
This sequence comes from Gogo arcuatus, assembly GCA_028570945.1. Taxonomy (NCBI): domain Eukaryota; kingdom Metazoa; phylum Chordata; class Actinopteri; order Siluriformes; family Anchariidae; genus Gogo; species Gogo arcuatus. Next base: position 6,192,671 of record JAOTRR010000034.1, read on the forward strand.
AGAAACAGCAAAATAAATAACAAAATAATGATTAATCATTAAAAACAATGTATGCAAAATAAGTAAGCGTACTAAAAACTTCAGTGTGCATAATGCGTATGCATAATTAAAAAATAAATGAGCAAAATATGCATGCATCCTTAAAAATCCTAGATCTTTTTTTTCTTTTTTCAGAATCCTAACTCGTAGATAAGCAAGCGTTAATTTATTGCATTTTGGTATTTAAAAGCTATTACATTTCACTTATCCAGATCATCCATTCACATTACACAAGTACTCTTCTTGTTACAGCTGTGGGCATCAGAGTCTTGTGTCTGTGTGCTGCATGTGCGAGATAGCTGATGGTAGTAGTATTTTAGTCCTTTCTTTTTGCCCATTCAGCCATTCACTGTTTAAGGAGCCAAGTTATAGCAGTACTTCAGCTCTTACTGATTTAAGACAGCGGTCAAGAGTGTCTTCGCTGTCCTGTTTTTCTTTGTAATGAATTTCTAAGCTTTACTGCCCCCTCGATGTCACCTCCAGTGTTAGCATTGTTAGCTGCATGGAAGTTAGCTAGCATTACATACAGATGTGATCCATCCACATGATTTCCTTACCTGGCTCTCTGTGTGATAAATGGGTATCTATGTAATATTTATTATGAAAAGCAGGCTTTTCAAATACAGTAGTTCACAGCTTTCTACACACTGAGTTTACATACCAGTCCAGGAGCAATGTCACTGATTAATCGTCCAGTTTCATTCCAATTACTAGTAATAAATTACTCCGTATTGGAAAAGTGCTGCAGGTGTTTCTTCTGGTTTTATGGCATTTCTTGTCATTAGGTTTTCTTTGTTTGTTTGTTTTTGAAGCACATCATGCTTTTTTGTTCACTGTGAAAGTATTTGATGATGCTGGGCAGCCATGTATGCTGGAACATACAGTACATTGTGACCAAATTTACAAACACTCCAGCGTTTCTTCCTGGTTTGTGTCAGATTCGGACCCAATGGTTTTACTACAGAAACTGCTCCAGATTCACTCTAGCAGTGTGTAAACCTGCTGCACAAATTAGTTAAAGAAAGCCCAATATTATAACACACTGCTTAGGGCTAAAATGGTTCGAAAATTTCAATTAGGATCAAAGCATGCTGTTTTTTTCCCCCCCTTCAAACTCAGCAACACATCCAGGCAGCATCCTCTCTCAAGTCCTTACATATTCATATGTACAATTTCCCAAATTAATATTCATGAAGAAAGTCATTTCAGTATGACCTTGGGGAACATGCTGAAGAAGGAGAAGGCTGCCATCTTCCTCTTGGTCTTCTCTGATGAATAATAATAACTTTTACACATTAAGCATTCGTAATATTCTGCACTTTACATGCTTGAACCATATTAATAGCTTTTTTTTTTGCAACTTCTTTACGAAATCCCAAAAAACTGAAGAAGAAAGAAAAGAAAAGCCACACTTAGGTTTAGAGAACATTCAGCAATAATTTATTTTCATAATCTCAAGAACCACCACATTTCTCATCTGGAAAATTCAGATTCAGTTGCCAACAACACGGTTTTTGAAAAATGTAAAGTTACTATACAAATTCTTAATAGAAAAAGAATAAATTAACTGTGGAATTCATTGTTATTCTCCTCAACAACTCCACATTTGTTTTTCTACAACACCGTTATAACGTGTGCAGTTATTTTTGATTTGAACTCCATAAAGTGAGGAAAACATGCTCTATTGTCAGGAATGAGGGAGTGAGCGACACGGTTTAGTAACTAACATCCTTCATTTTGCACGACTCGTATTAAAACTATTGACAACGGTTAGGAAAAGTCTACAGCTAGGAAACAACGCAGTAACTGGTCATCCTGTAGCACCTGAAAGGGTTACTTTGTCCTGACATAGTGAAAAAGAAAAATGGAAATAAAACAAATACTGTTTGATTAAAAAAAATATTAAAACATCTGAACATTTCTTCAGTTTTTTTTCTTCTTCTTGTAAAATAACCCAGACAGGATTCCATAGTCCTTTTCCATATATGCTGATAAATGTGTTAGTTTATTCTTTTGTATAAAAAGTTTAGGCTTGTTATTAAATACAGGTAGGAAGAAGGGCACGAGGAGACAATACACGTTTTCTCAGTGATTTCTCAGTGGAGATACACATGAGGCCTGAATCACAGCACTGTGGGAATGAGACGGTTACGGATGTCTTCAGCTCTGTTTCTATGGATTCATTTTAACACCAGAGAGCTGAATTTGCCTCTGAACCGTCGTTTGAGTTTGAACTCAGGCCTATGATGACCTGGAAGTATAAGACACATTAACAAACCAAAAAGGCAAAAATAAATCAGAAAATACAACCAAAAAATGGAAAATGCAGCAAAACCAAAAACAAACAAAACGCAATAGCAAATCAGAAAACACCTTAACATTATCTCAAAACAGAAAGGGAGGTCCTTAAAGAACACGACATGCTTGTTGCTGATTGGCTACAGCGTACGTCAGTCCTGGCGATGGTGGAAAACAGAGCACTGGAGGACGTTTACAGTTAGAGGAAATATGAAATGAATCTACTCATGCTTTTATTCCTGCTGATGTTTTTTATTCAGGGGCTTTTGGATGATATTTTAATTGAGCCAGCTTACTCAGGAGAACTGAACTCCTCACTATAATAACAAACGTACAAAGTTCGCATTCAAATGTTGATGCTAGGCTAATGAGCTAACAGACTGAAAAAGTGCAATTTGTTTTCCTTGTGATAGTCACAGGCCATGTCCAATCAGAAATGAGCATGTGATGGTTAATAAGGACCGCCCCTTTGCATTTTGAGTTAATACTGACGTGATTTTCCTGTTGCTTTTAGTTTTTCTGTTGTGTTTTCTGATTTGCTGTCGCGATTGTAGTTTTGTTGTGTTTTCTGATTTGTTATGACTTTCATTTTGTTGTTTTTTGATTTGCTGTTGTGATTTTAGTTTTGTTTAATTTTCTCATTTGTTGTTACATTTCTTTTTACTTCTGTTGATGTGGTTTCTGATTTGCTGTGACATTTTTTGATTTGTTAACATGTTTTGCACTTATGGGACACCATTCAGGCATGGAAAAGAGGCAGCATTACACTATTCTGGGTAAGAGGCTGAATTTGAATCCCTAAAGGTAACACACAAACAGCAACTGATTTCACATTGCAGGGTGTTAGGTTTGGACTCATGAAGGGTCTGATGGCACATAATGCACTTACACTATAGTAATGGAAATACATATACTTTTTAAAAAAAGGGTGTGCTTTTAGATATCTCTGTAGGTCCTTTGCTGCAGAGTCCACTTCCGAGTGCGTGTGATGTCGTAGCATGTGGAGTGTGTAGTATATAGATGTGGTTGTTACCGTATGGCTTGCCGTGTTTCCCCATCACATGAGACAGATTGAGGAGAAGAGCACCATCGTTTTATGTTAAAATCTCGCTGCCTAGAAAAAAACAAACACCATGTGTTTTTTCCTCTCCGTCTGAGAGCCTACGGTGAGTGTGGAGGTTTTTCTGCTTTCAGAACCGAGGTCCGGATGTGTGTATTCTGCTCGTATACTGGAATGCTTAGGCTGTCTCTTGAAATGGCACAGAGGTAAGATCAATTAGAGAGAAGTTTGTTGGTTAGTGGCTCTTTTGTATGATGTGTGCCCCTTTATGTTGTGCTCTTATAGTTTCACCCAGTCACTAACCCGAGTACGAACAGTCTGGTGCTAACTGCATGCAGTACAGAAAAACTCCATCAGTAAGGAAATTGTAAAAAATAAGGTCCCTATGTTGAAGATGCCAGGTACGAGGATTACTTGTGGGCTCAGAGCAGAGGGCTTATGGGATTTGTAATTTATCGGTGTACAGTACAGTAGAGGCTCAGAGCACCATGGCGGCTAGCAGGCTGGTGGAGCTGCCCGAGAGAGTGAGTGACACATACAGTACTTCAGCGTTCAGCGTCTGAGAAGGTTAAACTAACACACAGCTAGCGTTCTGGGAGGAGTTTCCCCTAAAACAGCAGATCAAATATGGCACCACATGGCTTTTGGGAAACTTTACAGCTATTGTATGATACGTGATAGAACTTCTAAATGAAATGCAGATAAATGAAAAAAAAAAGACAAATACATGGAGACCACAATCCTCAAAATCATCACCCTTTGCAAAAATGATTGAGAATGACGTCAACTGGTGAGTTTCTACACGTCTACATGCAGCCGTGCAACGACAACATATGCAAAAGTGACAAAGTTTCTGCTTCAGTTTTCTTTTAGGGCTTGATCACTTTGCCAGAATTACATTCCACAGACTTATCAGGATCAGTGGAAATGATTTTAAAGCGCCAATAATCTCTTTTATTCATATTATTGATCTTTTATTCATATTATTGATCATGATTTTGATGTAACACAATGCCACTACTTGTATGTGTATTTATTTAGCGCTTATTCAGATTTAAACCCAATGTAGGCGTGGCCTGTTCTGGATGTTCTGGCTCTCAACCTTTAAAAGTTCCTCTCAAAAAGTTCCCCAACCTTAGTTCATAATTGGTCTCAACTAGAGATGTCCACGGGACTGTTTTTAATCCTGTTCACGCAGTTCTTATTTTTATTTCTACCTGCCTGCTCTATTGTCTAATGAATTTAATTCCAAACTATACAACTAACTAGCAGTCTAATTTAAACTAACCCACATGAAAGTAAAAACCATTCACTTGCACGATTTGTTTGTTTTCATCCCATGGGGTCCTGGTCCCAGCACTCACCTAGGATTAAATATTTAACTGTCACTTTGTAAGCAGAAATACATATCGCTGACCACCTCTAAAATTGTACATGGACTGATGTCAGAATTTTCATGTATTATTTATTGTAACCATATATTTTGGAGTAGTGTAAAGATTTTCAAG
>JAOTRR010000034.1:6201292-6213461 GCA_028570945.1 Gogo arcuatus
GGATGTAGTTCGTATGAAAAATACGAGTGGTGTATTTCCCACTAAAACACTTGTGTCTATATAATAAATTATGTTATATTACATCATGTTACATTGTTATATCACGTTACGCTATGTTACATTACATTATGTTACATTACGTTATGTTACATTATGTTGTTACATTATCTTATATTAGGTAATGTTACGTTTGTTATGTTACGTTACATTACGTTACGCTGTTGTTACGTTACGTTAAATTGTTATATTACATCATGTTACATCACATTACGCTGTTATATTACATTGTTACATTATGTTATACTACATTATATTACACTATGTTGTTACATTGCTACATCATATTACATTACGTTACACTATGTTCTGTTACATTACATTGTTACATTACATTATTCTGTGTTATGTTATATGTTACATTATGTTATGGCCATCAATTAATTTCAAATTCGATCTGAAAGATTATTGAATCTTACTGTAATATTCATATGTATCTAATTTAAATGGAAAAAAGGCCCAAAAACCCAAACAACAACAACAACAATAAAAACTATTCAACCGATCCTATGTTCTACTTCTAGTCATGTAACACAGACCTATTCTTTAACTTCTTGGCCAAAAGACCCTTGTTGCTAGACTTACAACATGGGGCTGAATGAGTGTGTGTAATTTAAGACTTATATTTGATTCCCCATTTTATAAAGATTTTTCAGATTAGATTTAAACCAACCAAAGGGAATACATGTCCTATCTGCAATATTACACTCAATATTTAACAACTGCCAAGCGAACATTTGAATAAAAAAGTCATTTGGTGTGTTGGAGGCTAAATCTAGATAAATGTCAGTGCTAAAAAAATAAAGAAATAGAAAAAAAAAATGAATGACTCAATTAAAAAATGAATCTAAACCATTAAAGTATATGATTACAGTATGATTAACTTAATGGTGAGATCATTCACGGTTTATAGAAAATAAATGCAGTTTAATAAACCTACAAGCTGATTAATATTGGCTACTAAATGGTTGAATTCGAATACAGTTTTGAAGTAATGTGACAGCCATGTGGCAATATGGAATAACCCTAAGACATCATGCCATATGAAGATGAAACAATCTATATAGAGAGCAGGATGTCTTACTCGGTGAGCCCTTAGCGAGTGTGCCAACTCTCCCTGTGTTCGAACTGGTGTGCGTGAGACGTGCGTGCTCTTTGAGCGATCCGGACGAACGCTGGTACCAGCACCGTAGCTCCTCAGACACGGCCGCTCTGTTCCCTCCTCCCTCCCTCCCTACAGACGGAGTCCTCACTATCTGAGACCTAGATGGTGTGAGCCTGGCACTACCACTGGCACTGCTGCCCTCACCATCCTCCCCTGCTGACCCCCAGCCCTCCTTGTAAAGGCCTCCGGCCGTGTACGAGTTGGACGTCTTAAACTGTGCTTTGACACTGTAGTGGCCTTCCTGGTCACTCTCCAGACTGCGGACCACCACAGCGCCCGGGCTGCTGCCTGCCGGGTACAGCGGATACTCCTTAATGCGGTACTGTGATGATGGCTGGCTCTGGCTGTTCAGGTAGACGCCCTGGTTGGCTGTTCCAGGAGTCCCACCATTACGTGCGGCCAAGTTGGGCATGCTGCCCGAGCTCGAGGTGCCCAGGTGGCCGGCGGATTTGTGGCGCTGGCGCTGACGTTGGCGTGCTCTAGAAGGCGAGTCCTCAGCTAGGGTGCGGTAGTTGGGGTTGGTGCCTGCCGGTGGGCAGCAGTGCTCGGAACTCGAGTGGCTGGTGCACGATGAGCAGTCATCTGGCACTACCGAGCCGCTGCTTCCTGCACGCTGTGGCCCTGACAGGAAGAGGTCTGGGCTAAGCTCCGCCTCTGGTCCTGCCTCTAGGCTCAGCAACTTCCCCTGAGACTCCAGGCTGGAGCTCCGCCCACGGAAAGGCTGAGATAGGCTGAGAGAAAGAGGTTTAAATCTTAGTAAGATCACCAAACAACTGTGTCACAAATGTGTGTGTGTGTGTGTGTGTGTGTGTATATACCTGGCTGAATGGACATAGCTCCTGGTCCTCAGGTCAGGAGTAGAGGGCATGCTGGATTGGCTGTTCCAATGAGGCAGCGTGCGCACTGGGCTGTTCTGCAAAGAGTTACTACCTCCAGTCTCGCAGCTGCCTGTGCTGGGGAACCGCCTGTGACTGCTACACACATACAGAGCATGAGAGAATGAGAAAAACACAGAGGATACCTGAAAATTCATCAAAATTTAAATCCACTACCCAACACTTTTTTAATCACTTACTATAGTCTCCAAAGATTTCTGTCAATGCAAATGAATTCACTCAGATTCCAAATAAACTGTTCATATTTACTCAAAACTCGGCAATCTGCAATTACATGTTTATTGTCCATATAATCTGAACCTAATGAATACATAAGAACTGAGATTTAGTGCCAGTGTTACCACATGTACCATATGCAAAATGTCCTTAATGAATACAAAGCAAGGAATATTCACGTTCCACATCACTTTACTTCTGAATATAAGCTGGATGCCCACTCTATATGAGCTATGCAATATTATTTGGTATTTCTTTTTAAAATAAAGCACACAGTATATAGCAATATGCTATACTCTTGTGCTAGCATGCCAGTGGCAACCGCGACTACAGTTCCAGATGTCTGATTGGTGCACACCTGGAGTGGGAGGAGCGTTTCTTCACCCTCTCATAGGGCTCGTCGAGTGAGCTTTCACTCCACATGCGGGGTTTGATGGGAGATTTGTCGTAGTCGCTGCGCTGGTAGTGCAGGTGCCTGAGACCCTCCAGAGACTGAGGAGGAGGAGGCCTGCTGTGCGACGGAGGCCGAGGAGGAAGGCCTTTATGAGGGGAGGAAACTGGAGAAAAGGTGGGCGTCCCTGCTACCTGGGGGTCATCTGGGGGGAAAAAAGGCATCAAAAGAATGTGTGGTGTGTGCTGGAAGGTACTTTCGGTTTTATGTGCAGAAGTATTACAACTGTAGGTACAGATATCGAGGTATGCTTTTCTTTTACAGTGCCTTGCATAAGTATTTACTCCCCTTGTACTTCTACAACCTGGAACTGAAATGGCTTTAATTCAAAAGTCAGTGACTGGGTAAGGAGGAGATCAATCAGAGAAGCAGCCAAGAGGCCAAGAGCAACTCTCAATATGATGCTACCACCATCATGCTTCACTGAGTTATAGTGATTTCAGAGTGATGTGCGGTTCTTTGTGTTAAAGCCAGAAAGTTCAGTGTTGGTCTCATCATATCAGAAAACTCTTTTCCATGTTTCCAACATGTCTTGAACAGTTTCTCTCATCTGAGCTGTGGATCTCTTCAGCGTTAGCGTTCTCTTACTAATGCTCTCTTAACCCGCTCACTGACTTCTGGTGGACAGCCTCCTTTAGGCAGAGTCCTTGTAATTTTCTTTGACTTAGAAAGCTTTTAGCTTTAGGGGTTATGTAAATAAAATACATGGTGTACTATTGCTAATGCTCACTCTGTCTTAGGCTGTATAGGCTCATTAATATTTAATTGCAATGCAATACTACATTCTTTAAGTTAATAAAACTTGAATGTCATTTTAACAGGTGTTGACAGCCCTGTTAGAGGCTGATGGATGACGACGATAGACCGTATGACAGGTGTGTGGATAATTGTATGGATATAAAGTGAAATTCAATATGCACAGTATTGTTGCTATGGAAACATCCCATCAGGAGACACCTGCCTCGGTAAAAGCAGCATCCAGAGGTCCAGACTGATCCACTGGAATGGCAACATATTCTACTTGTTATTGTTTATTAGCCAGCTCACACTTCTGTGGGTTCTGTATGTACGCGTGTGTGTGTGTGTGTGTGTGTGTGTGTGAGAGAGAGAGAGAGACTCACCATCATCTAGCACCAGAGCGTCAGAGAGAGAGCTGTCCTCTGAGCCGATATTCGCCTCTGCAGGAGAGAGACAGAAACACACAGCGCTTGACATCACTCAACACATTCCCACCCACACACACACACACACACTTCGAGCAGGCTGCTAATGATTAGGCGAACATGTCTTTATCCATGTAGTGTGGAGCAGAGCACTCTTATTTATGTGTGTGTATGGATTAAATTAATTTCACACCCCGTCCCGACCCTAGTGGAGGTCACACACGCTGTTTTACAGCAACTGCACTTCCTCTTGCTCTCAGCAGGGCAGAGTTTCTGCAGGGGGACACTTTGTTCACTCACTTAATGAAGCTTCATAAACACAGAAAAGAGCTCAGAGAGCAACAGCCCCACCTTCACCCCAGCATATCCATCTCACACACACACACACACACACACGCACAAACATTTATAGTGCAGTGGCTGCCATCAACAGTGTAATTATCCCCGTGTTCTTCTGTTTACTTCATATAGAAAAAGATGTCTGAGTCACCCTGACCAACTGTTTAGCTTCTAATAAAAAATTGTATAAGTAAATAAGGCCTAGTTTATACTTATATATGTGTCATATGCATCCATATACTGTATCTGTAACCATGTGAAGGCAGGTGCATAACGTGAATGTTCCCACTAGGGGGCGGAAAATGAAAAACTGATTCAAAATCTCTCAAAATACTCTGAGGAATTTGGAGGTGTTACTCTGGATACTGTGCTTACCCATAACCCCCCATCTGTGCATCATGACACAGACATGCAAATGTGCTTGAAAGCAAAAGTATAAACCAGCATAAAGAGATACATACAGGGTATAAGCCAAGGTTTATAATTTTTTAAATCATTTTTATAACTGTGTTATAATTACAAAAATATAGTCTGAAGTTTCATGTTGAAAAATAATTTTTGGCAAAATCTTTAGTACATTTTTAGTACCGTTTTTAGGGAAAGCGGGTCATTTTGAACTAGATATGAGTTCATGTGGGTTTGTGTTCAGTCTCAGATGTGTATGACGTGTGTGTGTGTGTTTTTCCACACCCTCTATGATGAGTGAGGCTCGTTGCGTGGGTTTCTTGCCCGAGCGTATACGGTACTCGTTGATGCCGTTCTCGATATCCTGCAGCTTCTTTAGTGCGTTCAGGTACGACGTCTTCCTCTGCTTCTTCAGCTTTTTACTGCTCACGTGAGGATCGCTGGCTAAACGCCGCGCTGCCTCCGTGATCTGAGACTGGATAGCAAACTCCCTCTCCAAACGCTCCAGCTCTTCCTCCTTACACACACACACACACACAAGCAGGTAAGAACACACATTAGCACATTCAAAACCACATAAAAGCCAGTCATGCAGGCCAAAAAAAACACATAATCCTTCATATCACCCTCTAAAACACATCCAAAATACACAACAACACAGCTATAGTAACTGAGTGTTCCACCCCCTCCCCCCCACACTTTCCTCACTGTCTACTATTGTTTCAAAGAGAAGTGAGTTGCTGTGATGAGACCCTGAGGCTTTGATGAACCTTCTCTTATAGCTATATTTTATTAGTCTCTTTCAACTTCTCTCTCACACACACTCGGGCAATAGCGACTTCAAATCCTGACGATGTGACAGTCATCCTTGGCTGGGAGTCTAGAAAGCAAAATTAGCTGGGTAGGAGGGATGAAATTACTCTCTCTCCCCTGTCAATCACAGCAAAACTAGCCAATCACGGGTGTCTGTGAACTCATGTATGTGGAAGTGGGGGGGATAGTGCTTTCCTCCGAGTGTGTTACTCTGCTAGAAAAACACAAAGATTTGAAAAACATTGAAAAGCGAAACACACCCTCTTTTTCTCCACGCCCAAACTGCTCATTTGGCTTGCACTCTACATACACGTGCTATCACCAGTTCCACTGAATCATGCAAGACAAGAAACTAGTTCTATTTATGGAAACACACTCACACACACGCACAGCTCTGGAACATTTGATTCAGGAAATATTTGTATAATCCTCAGAGGTCAGCTGTGTGAGTCCTCCAAGCGTGTGTTGGGAAAATGGATGAGTCCTGATATGTTCATCACTCTTCAAAAATGCCAGAGGTCAGAGGTCAAGGTTTAACTCATTAACTCACCTCTCCTTTGGGGAGGATCTTCTGTTCGTCCAGTTTGAAGGCCGTGCCGATTTTGCGCCGTACTGTAGGCGGCTCCTCTCCTGGGTCTAAAGGATATTCTTTAGGAAGCTTACCAGTCAGCTCCTAAAACAGAAAACACAGACACACTCGTTTCTGTTCGTCTGGGCTGAATATGTGCTGTGAATGTGCTGCTATCCCCATTCCCAGGTACCATTAGTTCCTGTAGGTACCAATTAATATGACCAATAGAAAAAAAGCACGTTTCTTGTTTTCTGTTAGTTTGAGTAAAAAGATTGTGTGGTGGTGGACCTGATAAAGGGATGTGTGTGTGTGTGTGTGTGTATGTGTATGTCTGACCGCTTCTCTAATGCAGATGCTCTTGAGCTCCTCTATCCTCTGCCTGAGTGTTTCTTCCAGAGCCTCCTGCCGAGCACGCAGAGCCGCCAACATGTCCTTCTTAGCTGTCTGAGAGCTGTCTGACTCCTGAGAGCCTACACACACACACACACACATCACAAACATCAATAAGACATTCTACCTTGTGCTGAGATCCATGCGTGTGGAGAAAAACGAAGCAACAAGAAGGTACAAGACCTTATTATTGTAAAGGGCACACAACAAGTTTGACCTTTTCACACAAAGATTGTGTGTGTGTATTTTGGTGGGTGGGGGCGGGGGCAGGGGTGGGGTTGGTTGGGAGTTTGGGACATAGTGTGCATGTGCATGAGCGTGTTTCCGGATAGAGATGAAGGGCTTTGAAAGTGATAAAGCTTTAAAAGCTTTGAAAGCTTTTCTCATTGTTGGCCAGGACACTTTTATTTTTGTATGTGTGTGTATGTGTGTGCGTGTGTATTAGTGTATGAGTGTACCTATTCTAAGAGTTTAAAAGGAAGTGAGTGGAATATTTTGATAAGGTGGTTTAACAGCAGTTGTGCCCCTAGTGCACTTTTATAATACAGCTGAGTGAGCTGTAATATCTGAAGCTGCTGTGTGTTACTTCTCTTTACTGGATCTGTGCTAACCAGCAGTGTGTGTGGGGTGGTTAGGGGTCAGGCAGTGTCTTTCATGTCTGCAGACCAGGACTGAGGTCAGCCAGATCTGGAGTGTGTCTTTGTACGTAGAGAGCAGCAGGCAGAAAATGAGTAACATGTCAATTTCAATAACAGTGCATGCAAATGACATGCACACGACCTGTTCGGACACCCCCCCCCCCCCCCGTGCATGTGTGTGTGTGTGTGTGAGCTGAGATTGTGAGGGCCATGGTGCTACTCAGGAAAGCCTGAAAACTGTTCTATATACAGATAAATAGAGTGATAAATACATTGGGTAACAGAAACAGTGGTTTAAATTGGAAATAAATGGTCCATATTACTACCAACTGGAGTTTGCTATTTCACCTGATGTCTACATTTGCGTGGAAAACAACTTGCATCACTTTCAATCAAAGAACTGAGATGGCGAGATGCTCTAGATTAGATAGTCCACGCTGAATTTCATTCTGCTCGCTACTCTGAAATGATTCATGTCTCAATTCCTGAATCAGTGATATCCCTGAAACGGCAGATTTCCTAAACTTAAAAAAACAAAACAAAACTCATTCTTTAGTTCTAAAGCTTTCATGAGTGTCAGAGAGAGAGAGAGAGAGAGGGAGAAGTGAAGTTTCCACTCTTTTACCAGTTAATAGACAAAAAAATCTTTTACCAGTTAATATAAGGCCTCGTTTTTGCTTGGAAAATCAAACTGTGTGAGTGAGACTGTTTCTCCTTCTGTCTCTTTTATAGAGAAATATGCCTATGTCTATGTGTATACGTCTATATGAACTTACAAGATAAGAAAGACCCCCCACTCTTTCCCTGTCGTTAGAACAGAGGGCTATTGTTTTTGAAAAGTAAGGACAAAGCTGGTATATCCCTTCTGTCCCTCACTCACTTGGCTCTAAATCAGCCCTTTCTTCCAGGCAGTAAATATAGAGCAGGGCCTCCGAGCTCCCACACCAGGGGCGAGCTGGGATTAGAGCAGCTGTGGGTGTAACATGGGATATACAGTATACTGTATACACACACCACGACTCTCTTCTATCATTAACGTCCCTGGGGCCAAGAGCTCATGCTCCAGTGAACCCCTTTAAATCCTGGATAGTTGTTCAGTTATTCTTCCTAAAACATGTTATTCAGTAACTAGAGTCATACTCATTAAATACAGCATGTAGTTATGAGAATAAAGCATGGAAGTCTGGTTCTACATACCGATTCAATAAACATTTTAAAAATGCTGATTTGATTTGACTTAGGTGGGTTTGCATTGTTTGCATTGTTGACTCAGGTGGGTTTGCATTGCATTGTTCCAGGCACTGAAAACAAAATCTTTGGAGTTGAATCCACACGCCGAAAACACGCTGCATGTTAACATTTATACAATGCAATGAAAGCTTCCCATAGAGGAATTTGTCTTCATTTTCTTTATGCAGAATTTATTATTTAAGCAGTTTATTATAAAAAAAAATCAAACGAGCCATGTAATGAGCGATAATAAAATTCAAAGCAGTACTACATCACAGTTCTTGTAACTGAAAAGATTGTTTTCTATGAAACGAGAGACAGGATCATGAGGAAACCTCAGTTTTCCCATGTGGAGGATTTCCTCATTCATCATGCTGCTATGTAACTGTAAAATCACTATTCAGTTATCCAGCTGCCTAGTGGTCCATGAGGAATAAAGTGTCAATTCAGACGGTTTTTGCCTCTACAGGGATATTCAACTAAAATTTATAAAGATCCAGTTACACCAGGTGGGTTTGATTTGCAGTTTTGCGCAAAAAAGAAGAGATCAAAAAAAAAAAAAAGTTGACCAACCCCAATAGCGAATGGTTTGTGTTTCCACTGAGTGATGTTATGCAATTAAAGCTGGGTCTTCTCCTCTCGCTAAAGTCACTCCAATTAAACATGGTGACGGATCACCAAGACTTGATAAGTGTTGGCACGGTGAGTTCATGTCATATCATGTGACTTAAATGCAAAAAATGTGTTTCGATTTCAATATTTTGTCGAATCGTCTGAAAACCACCTCATGTGAGCACATAAACTTTCCTGTTGTATTCTTTCTAAATTCATGTTTCCATTACTTGTTTTTTAGTTCGCAATTTCAAATTGCATATTAAACAGTTTAATGGAAACCTGCCTACAGACTCCCTGCTTACAAATGTCCAGATAAACAACCAACATGACTGAATGGTTACAACAGTTACCTTCTAATGCTTAACCATTTGTTTTGTTTTGTAGTGGTGCTTCATGGTACCACTTCCAGAGTTCCCACTCTAAGTCAAATGTCAAGTTCCCTGACTTTTCCCTGACTTTCACTGACTAAAAAGCTGAATTTCCATGACCTATAATGAATCGAAAAACAGACCACCTTTATGCTGAGCAGACAAAAACCAGCCGCCGTATTTTAAACCAATCAATTTACAAGCTTTATTTACTAATTCACACGTTTTCAGTACAAAAATTAGTTTTCACTGCTTAAACCTAGTGAAATACCGCATGAAAAAGATTGCCATTTTGCCAAAATGATAACTAAAATTTAAACATGCTACAAACAAAATTCCATGATATTCCAGAAATTCCATGACCTGTGGGAACCCTGCACTTCTGACTAGCAGAATAGAATATGACACAGGAAGAATAAACACTTTCTAAAACCAATCCTCTTTAAACTTTCACGTCACTTTGCTAATTAGACAACAGAGGGGAAAAAAGGGACAAACGACATCCCTGGCTTCTGTGAAAAGTTTCCTTCCTGACCTAATATCTCTAGCCCTGTAGCTAGTAGCTCTGATTGGATGAGCTGCCTTCAGCTAAACAGTTTACATAAATGTGTGTGACTGGATTTGCTGCAACAGAGAATCTGCTACAGAAGTCGAGCTGGTTTGTGCTTAGAAAATTACTGAACTACGGCTGTTTTTTTTACACGCATTTATTGGTTCTACTACAATATTTTTTCAAGCACTCGGTTCAGTCCGCTGAAATACTGATTCCATGGTTCGCCAGTTAATGACCCCTGCTCTGATGAGTCCCAGTGAATCAGAGCTCTGACAGGAGAAATGTTCTGGTTGTTTCTGAGACATCGCTGTCTTTCTGCAGCTTACACACAAATATTAAGGCCTTAATGTAAGTCTGAAAGGGTTAAACACATAAATTAGGAGTACAGAAGAGATGAATTGTAGCACAGTGGCCTGAGCGAGCTTCCACATCAGTGATCTCATCTCTCAACTCTTTGGCCTGTACGTGAAAGGCTGATGACCGTCTTTCCCTTCCTCCCTCTTTCCCTTCTCTTGTATTGCTCTCGCTTTCTGTCCATGATAATTGATACTGTGGCAAGTTTCCAAAACCAACAGCGTGGAGAGCTGTTCTCACTCTAACTCACACTTTCACACACACACACACACACACACACAGAACTGCATACATGAAAAATCCCTTCAGAGACACTGAAATTAAGTATCAGACATACATCTATATAAATTGTGTGTGTGTGTGTGTGTGTGTGCGTGTGCGTGCGCACACTAACCTGAGGACAGAAGGCTCCCGCTGCTGCCGCTGATGATCTTGCCCTTGCTGCCCATGTTGGCGAGTTTAGAGGTCTTCAGCGTGCCCGTCTCTGTGAGGTCAATGGCTATTTCATTCAGGCTGCGTGCTGCGTGGATCTTTGACTGCAAGAAAGAAAGCGAGTGAGAGAAACAGAAAGAAGAGAGAGAAAGAAATAAAGGCAGGGAGACGCAGAGAGATATATAGAGAGACACAGTGAATGTGCTAGCCAGCTGTATAGTGAGCAACAGGATTTTCCGAGAGACGAACATTTCCCAGCTTTTAAAAGTGTAACTCAATCCTCCTGCTCGCTTTAAGGAGTCACACAGTGAAGAAAGTGTGTGCATGCGTATGTGTATGTGTGTGTGTGTGTGCATGTGTGAAGTACTAGACAAATTGTGAAATGAATTAACACCATTCAGTTGCACATGATGTAATCACTGATATACATAAAAAGCTCTAGACAGCTAATGAAATCATTCTTGACAGAGTGATGTGAAGCCACTTGGACTTTTTGCACAGTAGATTGAATATCTGTCTGTGGAAGAAATTTAAATATACTGTATTCCCAAACAATATATTCCCCAATACTCTAAATAAACTATCATGCATGTGTCATCTTAAAAGTATTATTTTATTGCTTTAAAGTTAAGTTAATTTCACGGATCTTTAGCAAAATTTGCAAGCCAGTTATTTTCTTGGCTAACATTAGCTACATACATTATCTTCTTAGATCAGGCTATTTATTTGACAACAGTTAAACAAGTAATGCGACTCAGTCATATTAGAGAAAAGCTGCTATTGTTACGTACAAGAAACTACAGTATATACAGTAAGTGTATCACGGACACTTGGAAAACATTCAACATTAAGCTTTTCTATGTACGTATGTTTCTTAACAAAAAATGCTCTATATCAAGAAATCAAAAACATCTTCGATTCTGTCATCTATCTTAAAGAAACCAGATTTTAAAATGAGCATGAATAAATACAATTGATTTCCATACTGATTTCATTAGTGTGCACTCTGACACCTATATACATCTCTAACATGTATATCTATGGACACAAATACATGTTCAAATGCACACACATATGTCTAAGACACACACATTTGTGTTACTATTCTTGAGAAAACCTATGAACAGAATTATTACTGCAAATAATTAATGCTATGCCTACAACTAGATCCACAACTATCAGATATTCCTATCCTTCTGGGGACATGTCATCCTTGTGAGTCCCCACTAAGCTATAAAAACATGCACATACACATACACTGACCTTGCTCTGCTTGCGGTCCAGGTAGAACTGGTGCTGGCTGATGGCCATGGCCCAGATGGATTTGATGAGGGCGGGGCAGGCGTACCAGGTGTGCACAGCGATACCGCTGTGTCCGAACGTCCTTCGCGTTACCGACGCCCTACAGTTGGAGCAAACACAAACCGACTTTATATTCACTGAATTTCATTACACTGTACAATCTATCTATCTATCTATCTATCTATCTATCTATCTATCTATCTATCTATCT
>JAOTRR010000034.1:6409486-6420372 GCA_028570945.1 Gogo arcuatus
CACACACACACACACATACACACACACACACACACACACACACACACATACACAGCTGGCTGTTACTGCAGGCCAAGTTTCTTAGCGTGACTTAAATGAAAATAAGTACCAATGGAATAGAGAGCCCAACTTTCCCATTATATTATTGCAGAGCACTACAACTGGTGAACTGCAAAAAATTAGTGCACAAGTGTTTAATATTATTACTGATTTGTTATTGTTCATTTGCTTTTGTGTTGGGACTCAGTGATACAGAGGGTTCAAATGTCGGTTCTGACATAAGACCAGTTGCAGGCAAGTTGAATTTTGTAATTGACTTTTTTTTTTTTTAAAAAAGAATTATCCAACATTTGACATTTTTAGAATTACCGAAGCCGAACAAAGTGTTTGCCTTGTGCTGGTAAAAGCTAGCTGTAGGAACAGCACTCATCACACACTCATATTGTTATTTATTCATGTAAAGATAATGGTGTATATACTGTATATCTGTCTTTTTACCATCTTCTCTAATTAACCTCTCTTTTATCTGATGTCTGCGGCTCAGTGATTTCCTCATCCTGCCTGGTTTCATTGACTTCACTTCAGACGAAGTGGTAAGTATCTATGTACGAAAACAGCTCAGCATCAGTTATTGATCTTTCCCTTATTCAGTATGCCACATTTAATAACGACTTACTGAGCGCGAACTTGTCTAATTAAATTGTGAGGCTGAAAGGCTCCACCACACGCACTGAGATGGAACAGCTGCGTCAGTCGCTGTGTACTTTGGAAGCAAACTGAAGCAGGAAGTGGAGCGTAAGATAAACAGCAGGTTAAGGGACAGTCGATAGGGGTGAAGGAGCGCAAATGAGATGTGCAAATGAGAGGCTCAGCTGGAGCCAGCATCCCAGGTGCATAGGGCATGTTCTCACAAGCAGGGTGGCACGTGAACTTGTGTGTATATGCATGTATTTGTATACACATGGTGGTGTCAGAGAGGGGAAGAACCAAGCTGAGGGGAAAAAAATACCTTTATATTTAGTCAGTAATTAGTTTTGAATGTTTCTAGTTCGTGTTCATTGCAAAGATGCTTTATAAGATTTATTAGATTCTTATTAAACCAGGCGGAACTCGGGCTGAGCTGGTGCCGAGCTGTTTCTGATTGTTCAGTAATAATTTCATGATGAACTTAGTCAAGCATTTACAGTATGTTTGTGTAGTGTGTATGTATGCGTGTATTCTCTGGAGGGAGGAATTGGAAGAGAGTGGAAGATGTTTTCTTGTTTCCTACCACAGGGATGTTAATAATGAATGCATGTTGATCCAGATAGTGAAAAACACCTGAGTTTGTGTTTTGTATGACCACTTTATAGCTGGAGTAATGCTAGTAATGCGATAAAGCTTTGTGTGTGCGCGCAGTCTGAAGCACGATCTCAGAGGAAAAATAGGGGTCAGTAACACTAGCCACCAGGCCTGCAATGGAATTAAACGTTCATACAATGCAATAATATCGTTATCAGTATATCTGCTTACTTTGCATGTTCAACCTGAAATATCATTCAACACTGAGACAGTGCACTTGTTCAAATAACCCTGGACATTTAATTTTAAAGCCTTAAGAATAATCGTTGCTAAATAATAAAATGATAAATAAAATTGCTAAAAATAAATAAATATTCTTACCCCCAAGAAACCTGCCACATATAGCATGCAAATGACTTCCGTAAAGAGTAAAATGTTTTATGAAAATACACAATGTGCTGCAAATTAGAAAGCTCCCAGTGTGTTAATGCATTTCGTACCTTTTTGCTGACCTGACAAACTGAGCATATGCACAGGGTTTTTTTTTAAATTTATTTTTATTTATTTATTTATTTTTTAAATGGACACTTAAGTAGACTACAACATTTTCAAAATCTTCAAGCATATTTAAAGGGAAATATTTTAGTCTAGTGTAATTATCTGTACTGATATAGCATAAATATTAACCCAGCAACTATTTCAGAGTTTCTTATTATGGTATAGTCGTACCAATATCTCATGAAAACCCTACTCAAGATCTTTTCTAATCACCATCCAGCTCTTTTCCCTGTGAAACGTACAGTCAAGGTGGCCACATCCATATAAATATTATGCTGTACAATATTTTCATAGCATCTTGTAGCCTTTTATCAGTGTGTGATGCTCATGTTTGGGTTGATGCCGTTGTTAAGGATCTGACCTCAGCCCTGACCCGGAAGATAACCTTGAAGACGCCTCTTATTTCATCTCCCATGGACACTGTGACTGAGTCGTCCATGGCCATTGCTATGGCTGTGAGTATCCCACACAACTGCAAACATGCACCCTGGTCCAATCTGAAGTGATGAAGCTTATGCAGGCCATGTTGAGATTTCTTGCGCTGTTTTTATATTGATTCCAAAAATAGCCACTAGCTTACCTATTAATGTTGGTTCAAGTTCAAGTATGAAACATTACATTTAGAAATATGCTGTGGCAAATAAGATCTTTGATTTGTGTTTGTTGCTAGTTCAGGTAACAGCACATGCTTGTGCTTGCATTTGTATTTGATTGTCCCTCTAAATTTACAAACTCATTAAGTGAGCAGAGACTCTAACTGAAGTTGGTGGCAGTTTTGGTAAATTTCAGGTCATAATCAGCTTTGAAAAATGATTTGTTCCTAATAGTTCTCAGTGAACGATGTAGCCTTCAGAGGCAGTAGGGCACAGTCATGGTCACTTCAGAATGGATTACAGCCAAGATGTCATATGGCTCCTGGCTTTGACCTTTTTTCTGATTTGTGTGTTAGCTCATGGGTGGAATTGGCATCATCCATCACAACTGCACACCAGAGTTCCAAGCAAATGAAGTTCGGAAAGTTAAGGTGAATCTCAAACTTTTAATTACTCTTGACATTCATAATACACTTCCTGATGAGGTCTCTAACCATTAAAATGTTGAATTTGATTACGGCAGAAATTTGAGCAGGGCTTTATCACTGATCCAGTAGTGATGAGCCCTCGGCACACGGTTGGTGATGTGTTCGAGGCTAAGGTACGGCACGGCTTCTCTGGCATCCCTGTAACCGAGACTGGTAAAATGGGCAGCAAGCTGGTGGGAATCGTCACATCACGGGACATTGATTTTTTGTCAGAGAAAGACTATGACAGACCATTGGAGGAGGTTTGTAAACCAATGACAATCATATCAGTACAACTGTATATAAAGAATATAAAATTGACTGATACTATCCCTGTGTTTCCAGCTTCTTAAGCTCTAATTTGTAGTAAGATTACTTTATGTAAAGCCTTGTAAACGTATTAAAGCTGCGATTGTGATTTGAATCTGCCAGGCGATGACTAAGCGAGATGATTTAGTGGTTGCGCCAGCAGGAGTTACTCTAAAAGAGGCGAACGACATACTGCAGCGTAGCAAGAAAGGTCTGGTTCCTTGTTTTTTCTTGTAAAGTGCATACAGTGGTGGTGTTTTTTTGTTCTTCACTGATCTTGATCCTGTTTGATGGTGAGTTTTGTTGTTGACAGGTAAACTGCCCATAGTGAATGACAGTGATGAACTGGTGGCTATAATTGCTCGCACGGATCTGAAGAAGAACAGAGAATACCCTCTGGCCTCTAAAGACTCACGTAAACAGCTGCTCTGTGGTGCCGCCATCGGCACGCGTGAGGACGACAAATACCGACTGGACCTGCTCATGCAGGCTGGCGTGGACGTTGTGGTACTGGTATGTCTCGGGGGGGGGGGGGGGGGGGGGGGGTTAGGCAGCACATGTGACTCTATTGCCCATTTTCTGGACTTTTCACACTTAAAGTGATTCTGTTCAAAGTTGAACATAGTATTAATTTTGTTTATTTTTAAAAGACGGTTTGCCATCCCATGTTAAACATCGAAATTGTAAATGTATTTGGCTGAGCTTCTTGAATGCTCTTCTTTATAACACTGAAAAAGCGCTGCTTATAATCTTATGTACCTTATATATTTTTTTATTAAAAATGAAGTTCTATAAAAATAACCCCCCCCCGTTCTTAACTTAGTCTGGAACATTCTTTATTCCAAGATTTAAATTCCAACATATTTTCTTGTTGTATACTCCATGACTGATTGTCTCTGTGTTTGTCTTTCAGGACTCGTCTCAGGGAAACTCCGTGTTTCAGATCAGCATGATCAACTACATTAAACAGAAGTACCCTGAGCTACAGGTGGTGGGAGGAAATGGTGGGTCGCCAAGTTTTGGTTTGGTTTGTAGGTTTTTTTTTTTTCCCCTCTTTTCTGCTGTTGACATTCAAGTCAAATCCAAAACTTGTACTTGTACTGGAGGCCAGAATTGTTTCTATATTTAATAATAAATTGCTCAGTGTGGTTCCAAGGGTTTGAATGTGGGTCACACCAGCTCACTTAGGACCTTTGTAGTAAAACATTCAGCAACAGCTATTTACATGAATACATGTTGCAGATTATCCTTAGGGTTTCTTAATCCAGCTTGAAAGTTCCTACACACTCCAACCAACTCAAAAATGTGCAATTTAAATGGGAAACATGCTTCAGTTACATTGTGTTCACTGTAATTTCCAGGGGTGCCAATAATAGTGGCATGTGTTTTTGTTGAAAATAATAATTTTTTTGATGAGGGATTTGTTTTTCTCTGAATAAATTAATTTCAATTAAATGTTAGATTTTTCAAATTTTTTCAATGTGAGATGAAGCTACTTCACCAAAAGGTGAATTTTCTCTAGCCCTTTTTACTAATCTTTACAAGGGGTGCAAATAATTGTGGAGGACACTGTATATCCATTGACTCCCTTATGAACACAGCATACATTTATTTCTCAATCTTAATTCAGGTTTTCAGATATTTGGCAGATTAGACCAAACATATACAATGGTTTATTTCATAAAATAATTATGCCTTTTTATTTCTAAACTTGCCACACAGAGAACTCAAAACAGTCACAGGGTTAAAATGTGCATTTAAAACATTTCCCCATTACATTTACAGCACTTTATCTAGTTGTATGAAAATTACATTTTGAGATTTGTACTCATTTTTAAATTCTTGATGATGACTACGTTATTATAGCTATAATGCTAATTGGTTTTTCTAATTAAATTCCCTGACATGCTCAGCGTTGTAATAAGAAAATCAATTGCTGTAAGTTTAGGGTGAAAAGAAGATTGAGGCAGCTGATTAATTATTGTTTGAGTCATTTTATTTATGACTTGATGTTTTATTTATAACTCCCGTTCCTTTCTCCCTCTCTGTAGTTGTGACAGCTGCACAGGCGAAGAATCTGATTGACGCAGGCGTGGATGCTCTGAGAGTGGGCATGGGCTGTGGATCCATCTGCATCACACAGGAAGGTGTGTGTGAGATCATAAAATGTTTGAATACTTGCATTAATGTGTGTATGATAGACTTGTTATCATGTGTTTTTCCTGCAGTGATGGCGTGTGGGAGACCCCAAGGCACTTCTGTGTATAAAGTGGCGGAGTACGCCCGCCGTTTCGGAGTGCCAGTAATCGCAGATGGTGGGATTCAGACAGTTGGACATGTAGTGAAGGCTCTCGCTTTGGGAGCTTCCACAGGTAGCCATCACAGGCTGATCAGACCTGTAATGTGAACACTCCACTTGTACGATTCTTTACTGTACCACTTTTCTTACGTGCTTGTTCTGGTGTAGTGATGATGGGCTCCTTGCTTGCGGCAACCACAGAAGCTCCTGGGGAGTATTTTTTCTCAGATGGTGTAAGACTGAAGAAGTACCGTGGTATGGGCTCTTTGGATGCCATGGAGAAAAACAGCAGCAGTCAAAAACGCTATTTCAGGTATATGTCTTAATACATACAAACACAAATATGCTTACATTATTATTCTTACAGTTGAATTGCCCATGCTATTACTTTACATTATATAATGATTGTAGCATGTTTTATTTATAACTCGTCTTAATCTCCATTATTAGCAATATTGAGGTAGGCAAAATTTATAGGTCTTAGCCTTTACTCAGGCTTGATGGCCAATGTGTAGGGAGGAAATATGTAAGAAATTTAAGTCACCTTTTTACCTCCTGTTTAACATCCAGTTATTGTTTTACACTTTTATTGCTTCTTGTTAAAAAATGGTCTGACCATGATGTAATATTAGCATGATTTGTCATTTTATTTATGATTTATTAATGACTTATTGTCATTAAGTTTAGCCTGGCACATAATGGAGGGAAAAATGACTTGCATTTTTTAAAATTAAAAATATAAAATGTCTTTTTAACCTTTTGTTTTTTTCTGTCCTCTCTGCATAGCTGAATGTTTGTTTGTATTTCTGTGTTTCTGTGTGTGTTTCAGTGAGGGTGATAAGGTGAAGGTAGCTCAGGGAGTATCAGGCTCGGTTCAAGATAAAGGCTCCATCCACAAGTTCGTGCCATACCTCATTGCTGGAATCCAACATGGCTGCCAGGATATTGGTGCAAAGAGCCTGTCCATCCTACGGCAAGTCCATGGCTCATGTAATCTTTTTAGAGCACTGGAAATGCTAACGGAGGATAGTATACATTGTAGGAATGGCAACATCTGTAGATGTGTTACATGCCTGTCTACCTGAACAAACACCAGTGTTTTATTGCTGTCAAATAGCATCAGTGTGAGTTTTTTTTCTCCCCAGGCTTGATGACTAGAATTAGGTGGTCTGTTATTATAACCTCTACTCAGTATAAGTGCTTTGAGAGGTACAGTCTCCTCAGTACATACACAGTAAAGGGGAAATCAGAAAATGGTACTAATTGCTCCTTGATCTTATTTGAGGTTCCAGAAACCCCACTAATCCTGGCCAGACGGAAAAAGGAAACCCGATGTAGTCTTTTTTTTTTCTTTTTTTTCTTTCTTTCTTTCTTTGTAGCCCATGCGCCTTGATGTTTGGTGGAGATGCTTTTCAGCCCACCACGGTTGTAATGAGCGTTTGTTTATTGATTTATCGTAGCCTTCCTGTCAGCTCGAACCAGTCTGGCCATTCTTCTCTAACCTGCTCTTCTGTTTTTGCCTCCAGAAACTTATGTAACTATAAAAGTAATTCCACCAACTCCCTCAGTCTAGATTTATTTTATAAACCTAGTCCAACTATTCACATATGGGGCTCATTATTTAAATTTATACTTTAATATTCTGGCTGTTTATTGGAGCTAAAGCGCTTTATTCCTGGACTTTTTTACTAACAAGACACATTATTTGATGTTAATATTAGGCCTACTTGTTTGAGTTATTGAGCTTTGGATTAAACCCTTTCAAGTGAACAGTCAAACTGGCTAATATCTATAAGAGCTCTGTCATAAATATGACCATGATGGGTTGTGCTTTCAACGACTGTAACAAAATATAAAAATGATGGTCCCCTAGCCTAGGGAGTCGTCGGACCCCACTTTGAGAATATAAAGGTATTACAAATCATGTGTCTGTAATGCCTGTTTTCTATGTTGTGTAGCTCTATGATGTACTCTGGAGAGCTGAAGTTCGAGAAGAGGACCATGTCTGCTCAGGTGGAGGGCGGCGTCCATGGCCTGCACTCGTAAGTCTCCGCCCACTCTGCTCACTTCCACTCGGGCCGCCTGAGCCGTCAGTCACCCTGTCTCTGTGGCTCTTTCTCAGTGCCCCTTACGCAATGCTGGCGTGCTCAGTGACGGCTCCAGCAGCTGTCAGGCAGAGCCTCACAGAGCGCTCAGGACACACAGGTGCTGAGACTGACAAATAGCCTGTATCTCTTGTTTCTCACGCTTTGTGGACCATTTTCACATACACAGTGATAAGTCACTCCACTGACTCCCACTAACACCAAGCCGTCTTTTGTGGTTTTTATCTTTCACGTAGGCAAGAGAAACTCAAACGGTTCTCTGTGAACAATGTGAGTGACCCTTAATATATTCGTTATTAATCAGAATATTTCACAGAGATTTTATAATCGTAATGCCAGTTAATTAGAAAGGCTTGTCTTTGCTGATCTCTCTCATCTTAATACTTTTGTTAATACTTGTTCTCTTCACTAGTTATCTTCAAATCACCAGATTTTGCATCAGTATAATTGCAAAATCTATTTTTAAGTATCCAGTCTATCTTCACTTAAAGTTAACTTGAAATATAAACAATATATTACAGTGAAAGAAAACATCAAAACACGTAAAGGCCTGTGAGAAAATACATGAATCCTTGTCGTCTAGTCTTTAATTAGAGAATATTACTGTGTGTCAGAACGTCTACTTTAAGATAATTATACTTGAAAATGAATTTATCCCAGGTCAAAAGCAGTGCCATATAGCCAGGTTCATGAGGCTGGTCGTACCTACCCCTCCTTTTTCTAGTCACAGAGTCATTAACATGCACAGTAGCAATTAAACTAGCATTAATTAAACCACTAAGCTAAAATTTAAGCAGCAAATCATCAGACTTGTAATATTAGCAGAAGTCCACATAAAACCATTGTAAGACTTTGAATAGATTTTTTTTTTACTCGTTTATTGATCATCTTGTAGAAACGTTTCATCATGGAGTGAAATTATATTGAGTGGCATTTTATAGTCCTCTGACACCAGGGTAAAAAAAAATGCCCTGAACTACGACATGAATGCAAAATGATCTGTTTTAGTGATGGACCGAAAACACACAATCTTTTGGCCCTGTAGTGTAACTGTAACATGCTAAATATAAGCCCTGGTTTCTATGTTCTCTTTTGCTTTAATGGAAATAGACCCAACAACCCATTCCTGTCTTTGGGGATCCTCCTGGTCTCATGTAAATAATAAATGGAGGGATTGTGACAGGTACCAAAATCACTTCTATTTCATCAATTTCATCTTCAAAAACACTTTTATTTCATCTTTATTACTCTCAACTCAGATTGACCTGAATATAATATCTGTAATATAAATATTTTTTGTGTGTTCATTGGAGGAGTTGAGCCAAAAATGTTTGTCTGCTATTTTTTTAAGAACTTGAGTAGTACTAAATTGGCCTTCTCCTGCTGTGTTCATGCTGTCACCAAACAGTTGTGAAGCTAAAGGTTAAACCTGATGTCCACTGAGCTGCATCTGATTGTGTATTAAGTGCTATTCTAGATGTTTGAATGTAAGACAGCAGGCGTACTGTCCTTTACAGTTGACTTAGATGTCAGTTATTTATTACAAAAAATGGTCCATTAACATAACATGATTATGTACAGCATAACAGTACAGGAAATGGCATCTCTTGAACCTGAAAGTTACCACACGTACCTAATATTATGGCCATTTTAGTGATTTTGACCAACAGTTTTAAATGGTTATTTAAACACAATTACAGACCTGCCAAACTTTACGCATTTTGTGTAGGAACTCCACATTTTAACATTGGAGCTGTTTTAATGTCGGAGCACCCCAAATCCCCCCCCACACACACACCCCTTGAGGAAAAAAAAAAAAAAAGGTAAATGAGGCGATCCACATGTGAATCTGGAATGATTGTGCAGCTGTTTTGAAGTCTCTAATATTAACCGACCCACTGGAAATCCCCTCTTTTCTTTCATCTGACATTTGTAATCTCTCGTTTTATCGTAATTTTCCTGGTTGAAAGATGCCGCATTCTCGCTTTCTGTCAGGCTAAATGGAGAATGTTTTTAGTTGATTAATGTGA
This sequence comes from Gogo arcuatus, assembly GCA_028570945.1. Classification (NCBI taxonomy): domain Eukaryota; kingdom Metazoa; phylum Chordata; class Actinopteri; order Siluriformes; family Anchariidae; genus Gogo; species Gogo arcuatus. Next base: position 6,419,129 of record JAOTRR010000034.1, read on the forward strand.
AATATAATCTATGTGTTTGACTTGGCTAACATTTAGAAAAGTTTATAGTTAACATTAGTTAAATATATTTATTAGGGATGCCACTTAACCATTTTGTCCAAAATAATAAATAAAAAAACGGCACTTTTTCACCTGTCAAATCTCACGCTTTACAAATAATTTTAATGGGAATGATCATTAGAGTGATTTAAAGGGACTTAAAAACCCCAGTCAACAACCAACAAATATTTTCATAGGGGAAGAACACCTTTCTGTTCCTTCTAGAATAATAAAAAAGGAAGTAAACTTTTCCACTGTAAATATTTCTACTTTCCAGCATGTAAAAAAAATCATCCCAAACTTGTCTACAAAGACTGTACATTATTCCTCTTCAGGGTTGGCAGGTCTGTTTCCAGTACCAGTTTTGTCTGGATTTTTCTTAACACCTTTACTTAGATGTCAGACACTCAGCAATCCCCTCTTAGTTCATACAGTCCTCCCAAAACACTATCTTTTCCCTCATATCTTCATATGGAATGATGTGAAATTCTCTTCTTCTCCTCTCTTTTATGCACTCATCGTAGATATACTTTTGTGCCATGTAAGTACTCAGTCCTCATGTCTGTGTTTTTTATGTAAATCATGGTGGAGGGGATTGTGAGTTGAAGGATCTTTAGTGAAAAATTAAGTTTACTTTTTTTCTTCCTTTAGGAATTTATTTTTATTTTTATTTTTTATTTTTTTAGGAATTTTAAGCCTAGGTTCCTTTCTCTGTTTAATTTCTACATCCTAACATCCTTTTGCAGCTCGTAAGCCCTGTACCTACCCTGTGTGCAAACCATAAGAAAATAAAGGCATAGTGCGTCAAAAATGCTAAATGTGCTGACACTGAGTAAGTCCTACCAGATTACATTTATTGATATTGCTGTTAGCATTTTTGGCAGATCTATACCTTCAAGTTTCAAGTAGAGATAGGGCTGAATGAGGATATTGGGGAAATATTGAAACCTAAATAATATTGTTTTATTGATTGGGATTTAAGTGGTGATTGTTTTCTAGCAGTTAAGTGTTTCCAACTGAAATACATGATTGGGACTCTGGGGGTGTTGTCGTCAATGGTGGTAGGGTTTATGGATCTGAATCTCATCGTTCACTACGCCCAGCTCGCGTGCTGACTCCTGGAACTAACAATTAACAGTTATTCGCTGACGGCGAAGTGAATATTGGTGAATAATAACCTCGACTTTGTCTCGGTTATTATTCAC
>JAOTRR010000034.1:6454784-6464939 GCA_028570945.1 Gogo arcuatus
GTGTGTGTCTGTGTGTGTCTGTGTGTGTGTGTGTGTGTGTGTGTGTGTGTGTGTGCGCGCGCGCACAAAATAATTGGCGCATCGTTTACTAAGCTAGCCGGCTACCTATGCTGCTGCAGCACTATGTTAATCATAACTAGCCACGTAGTTTGCTTAGCTAATGTTACATCTCCAGCTCTAGCTATAAGGGCTTGGGAATCAGTCACATTGCACTGCAGTATGGGATCATTCAAACATTTTATTAACCTCCCCCTCCCCCCCCCATTTACATGCTACACAGCCATCCACACACACTGCATAAGTTTAGAGGTTACCGTTTAATTTACTTTTTATGAGCGAATCAGAAGACATGGGATTATACATTTATATGGCCAAAAGGATGTGGACACCTGACCATCACACACTTGTGTAGGCCTTCCCCAAACTGTTGCCACAAAGTTGGAAGCACACAATTGTCTTTTTATGCTGTAGCATTACAATTTTTCTTAACCAAGGCCCAAACCTGTTCCAGCATGACAATGCAGCTATGCTCCAAAATCTAGTGGAAAGCCTTCCCAGAATAGTGGAGGTTATTATAGGAGCAAAAGGGGGCTAAATCTGGAAGGTTCAACACACATGGTCAGGTGTACACAAAGTTTTGGCTGTAGTGTATCAACACAGAATCCAGATGGATCTTGGTGTGTCATGTCCTACCAAAAAACAGATGCCATGTCAGGGAAAAAAGATGGAGATATCAGATTTTTTCCACTGATGCACACACATAAACAGGTCTCTGCTTTCTCCGTGTCAGGTTTTTGAATAATGTTTTGAAAATCCTACTAATAGGCACATTAGTTTAGTTTATTTCTGCATGCCAAAATCAGTAGCCAAACTTCATAACCAACCTGTAGACGCAATATAATGGAGAGAATACGAAGGAGTTTATTATATTGTTTTTTTTCCCCCCTAAGTAGGGGTCAAATATGGCGATGGTCACTTGATTCTATGTTTCTTTAACCATTTCTGTGTTGGTTTGGAAGTATGTTTGGAGGTATGAACCTCTTGGGAGAAGCAGTCAGGTTTTTGGCTGAAATATCCTGGTACTTAGCAGAATTCATGATGCCATAAACATCCACAAGGGGGCCACCAGCTGCAGCACAACCCCAATCATCCATCACCACTATCGAACACTGAATAACGTTCTTCCTGCCATGCAGTCCTCTCATGTTGTGAAACATGCTGACTGTGTGCTTGACCAAAAATATTGATTTTGGTCTCATCTGAGTACAACGCACCATGCCGATTATTGTTGTAATGGCGGTTGGTGTATGTCAGGTGCTGCGTTTTTATAGATGCTCTCAGGAGGGGCTTCTTTCTTGCAGTGCTTTCCAACAGCTTGTTGTTATGAAAGTGGCAGTTAACATTTTGAAACTTGACAAGCACAAGAATCAGCTAAACTGCAATTTTACAATAGTGATTTCTGGGGATGATGATTTTCTTCGCCATCATCCTCACTGGGTTGAGGGCCAGTGCAGTCATGAGTCCACTTAGTCAATAATTTTGGCACATATTTTGACAGAAAATACTATTATTTTAAAAGGTACTTTTAATGACAGAGGTTTTTTATTTTATTTTAAGTTTTCTCCTATTATTTGGGTGGAAATTTTCAATTATCAGGTTTATGAAGGATGCCAATACTTCTGCATGACACAATAGTATAAAATCAGTTTATTTGTTTGTATCTCTAACTTGGTATCAATTATCAAATCACAGAAAAAAGTGAACAGAGTTGGCTGTCAGGAAGATGGAAGTAAGCAGCATCAGCAGAGATCTCCTAAAAAGGCCTCTGCTGCAGTTCAGCAGTCAGCGGGGGCTCAGAAAGGCAGCGAGAAGAAAGAGGGAGCTCTGAGCAGCCATTACTTGGGCTTCAGAACAACACCGGAAGTGGAGCATGTCGAGCTGGGCGACGGCAAAAAACGCCAGAAGATTCTTCCCATGCCTTCACATCTCGGTCCAAAGATCAGGTACTGATTTGATCTCTGATTTTTTTTTTTTTTTTTTTTTTTTTTTTTTTAAACAACATGCTGATTAAGCAGTACTGACTCTTTCACATGGTTTGATCTAAGCTGATATGTTCTTTTTAATGGAACAGGAAACGGGATAAAGGTAAACAGACTGCCCAGGTGAGGAAAGTGAAGACAGTCCCCAGCAGGAAGGAGAGAAAGGGACTCCCCTCGATGGAGAAACCCAGTCAAAATAAGAAACAGGTGAACATGTTACTCTACCTATACTGCATAACTAGGAGAGATACAGCTCTGTGAATAACATTGGGGGGTGGGGGGTAGTGGGGGAGGATGATCTTTCATAGATCTTTTCATAGGTAAGTCTCTCTGAAAGAGCAATGCTATGTTGTACAGCACTTTAAAACATTTTCCTTACAGCCACCGGGATCATCATATGGTGGCCCAAACCCATTCTCCATAACATAACATCTGAAGCAGTGTGATTTTAGTACAGATGTACCAACACCTACTGAAATCTATATCTACATATAGGCTCACATATGTACTCACCTGGAAGTGTGTGTATGTGTATGCGAGTGTGTGCGCAGGTGAGTAGGACTCCACAGCAAAAAACATACTTGTTAACATCAGAGGTGCTTTTTGGTCCAAATATAAAATCTAACTGATGACCTCTGCCCTATTAAGACATCCCAAAAGAACCCCTAAGTGCAATGATGCAGGTATCAGAAGGTTTCTCAGCATGTACCAAGGTGTCCATGGGTCTCTAAAAGACTTAAATTGTCTGAAAATGCCTTGTATGTATGAATGAAAGGCTTTATGTAGTAAATTGCCCTAAAATCTAATTTACAGCCTTAAATTTAAGGCATTTTAGAACACTCTTAATGTGGCTTTGCTTAAACTTGCATCTGTCAGCGACTCCAGATCTGTTTTAAATTTTTAGCATGCTTCAGTGGTGTGAAAAATGTTTCAAAGAGTTTTCAGAGTTTTTTTTTTTTGTTTGTTTGTTTGTTTTTAATTTTTTAGGATGCCTGCAGACACCCTGCTCTCACTGTCCATGAACATGTGTACAAAAAACCACAGCAGTCAAACAAAACCATTGTGCCTTAGTTGTACGTAAATGCTTTCGTAGGCTAAACGATACTACACAGTTGTACAAGTTTCAGTAAAGCTGAGTTTGTACTCGTGTGCTAGTAAATACCACTGGTCTGTAAATTACCAGTCGCGTCCACAGCACAGCTTTTAGTGGTGCTCACAAAACGTCTTAAAAGCCAGAGAACCACATAAAAGCCACAGCTCACAGAGAGCTGAAAGCGACAAGATAACTAAATGAGTGACTTGTAAACATGGCATGTTGGTTATCATAGACATGCCTCCTCTTTTTATACAGCGTCATTTTTGTTTGTCTTAATTGGATGGCTAGTCTTGTCTTTAATTTATGGATTTTTTTAATTGCTTTCTTTCAAGTTAGTAATATGAAACCGAGCTTCACAAGATTTTCATTAAATTCATGTGTGCTTTTCAGTTGAAATAAATAACCTATAAAACTTAACAAGGCAATCAATGTAAAAAAAAAAAATTTCACCAACTCATGACAGTAGATTTTTGATAATTCAAGGCTCACCTTAGTGTGGTTCCTAATGTATAAGTTTACACACATTCGTGAGCTTCTATCTTCTCCTTAAAACAATTTATAGAGCTTGTAACGTATAAAACTTGATAAACGTGTGCATCTTCTTTATAACCCGAATCATTTGTAGTGTGGTTATTACCTCCACCAAGGGGGTAATGTTTTCGGTGCGGTTTGTTCATCTGTTTATCTGACTATAAGCAGGATCGCGCTAAATAAAACTGCCAACCCGATTTTCATGAAACTTGGTGGAAAGGTGTAGCATGGGCCAAGGAAGAACCCATTAAATTTTGGAGCAGATCCGACTCACGGGACGGCTCGATGAATTTAGTTCCTCTTTCAATAACATTGCGAGATACAGCATTTGGCCTTGGCAGAGGTGTGCGCTCTCCGAGTGCCCTTCTAGTTATGTATGTTTTTGTGTTTTATTTGATTTCAGAATGCTAAACCAGTGAAGAAGTTCCAGAACAGAGAGGACGATCACTTTGACCGTCTGGTCGAACAGTACAAGAAGAAACTCACAGGCACGTCAAACTCTAAGGACTCGCTTGTTAAGAAGAGCAAGTGGTTCAGTTGAAAGTGGATGTAAATATTGCTGTGCGTATGTGAGTGAGAACATGCCAGAGAAAGACTGAATTTTACTTGGAGTCTCTAGTGTGATACGTTTTATATTAAAGATTAAAAAAAAAAGCTTACTAATAATGTAATATTTCACGTTTCAACATTTTTTGTTGTTGGGACTGCTTTACTTTTAGGTGTAGCAGAATACACCAGTCTGTGGGAAATAAATATTTGAGTAAACATGGGTTTACAGGGTTTTTTTTTTTTTTTAACAGGTGAGTGCAAAAGTTTTGATCCCCTTCTTTGCTTTCAAAAAAAGAATTCCCTTCGATCCCTAATCAGCAAAAACATTCTTAACATCTACAAATGAGAGGCCATTGTCATATAAGAAGATTTTTTATTCATACAGGCTGGGACGAATCTTTCAAATACAGCTGACAGAGTGGGTTTCTTTCTTTTTGGCTTTAGCTTGATACTGATCAACTGTTCGAGTGAAGCTTTTGAGTTCTGCTCACGTGTATATAAAAACAATTTAAGAGTTGTGGCCATTTGTGCTTGAGTGCCTTTCTCCTGTTGTCCTGTACTCTGCTGACCATAACAAACCCTTCCCCACTATCACGAAACCTGAAATAGGAAGTAACATGACAAGTTGGACCAGTCACATTATTTGGCGCATAGTGCTCAGGGTAGTTAACTTCCACATCCAATATGGACCGCACCAGGGTTCGGCTGATGCGAGCCCCTGACTATTGTCAAGAATTCACTCAACCAAACGTTCAGAACTCTCGGGACAAAAAGCCTCAAATGTGCAAATGACCTTAATCTGTAAAAGAATAGAATTCCAAAAAATTCCAAAATTCCAGTGTGGGTATATCCTGCAACAAGACAACAATCCAAAACATACGAAAAAATTCAACAAAAACATCTTTTGAAAAGAAATGTCATGTCATAAATAACCCTCTCAGTCTCCAGGCTTGATGTGAACGTGGTAGAGGTACAACAGAGATATCAGGAATAATGTGCCTAATATTACACCTGAGAGGATACAAAGGTGAACTAATGATGGATATTTTGGCTCATTGGCTCATCGGAGCTGAAGATGGAGGTCAGGGTTCAGTTACATGCATACTTTGAAAGCATGTGCTCCTTTTCTTTACCAGAGCAAGCCGATAATTTTGCATTCACAAACATTGCCCTTCCAGGGAATTAGATCAAGTATAACAGGTGGGTGAGTCAATATTTACTATGCTGGAGTTACACATGCATGCTTTTTGGTGCGTCATTCTTTTATTTGTTTTGTTTCTCGGGAAAAGAATAGTTACTCTCCTTCATGTTTTATCTGGTAAGTAACAAATGACAAATTTTTATCTGGTAAGTAACAAATGTTTTTGTCCCATAAAACACAGTTAAAGGCACTGTATGGAGATTTAGCCTTTTTTATTTTGGGAGAGTCTTGTGCTTATACAATCCTCTTGTGCCTTTAAAGCCTTAAATGCACGTCTCATTAAGCCCCAATACACAGGGCTTTCAGCTGGCAAGACAATTTTGCTGCAACATCAAGCAGCCAGATGGCCGTACAATATAAATGATTGCTAATAAACTGGATTTGTCGTGTTCCCTATTTGAGGCTGAAAATATCTTGGAAACAGTCACGGCTTAGAGAACTGTGCTTTTTATTTCAGTGAATTTATGAATATATAAGAAATAAATGCCTTCTAAACTCCCATCCATAACATAGTTTACAGATGCAAATAACCTCAAATTAAGCTACTGATCTATCTACAAAAGATCATAGTGCATTCAGGCCCATAGTGATTGTCTGCTGGTGGACAGAAGAGGGCAAGAGGATTTGTGCTTCCCAGCACGATCAGTCAGGAGTCTTCTGGTAAGACAGTGACATCACTGGGAGTACTTGGCTGGTGGTGATGTCAGCATGTATAACGTGTGTGCATGTCTGAACGTGAGGCCCGATGGGAATGTCTAGTCTGGTTCTCAAATGCATTAATTAAACATCTTAAAACATATTTTAAAAAAATAGGAAATAGTTACTTGGTCTATAAATACATTAATATAAATAAATATAACAAAAAATACAGTAATAAAAAGCAACACAGATCACTTGGCATGTTCAGCATGTTCTCAGCTGGTCTAGATTGTGGTTGATTCTCTGTAAATATTTCTGCAGTCTATCCAGAGCCATGTGTCCCAGGGTGATGTGGAACATGCTGTTGTTTTTCACAAAGACCTCCAGGTTCTTCTCTGTGCCTGTTTTCCTGTGTGTGCACTGCAGTGAGCTCATCCTGTCTTCCAGGTAGTGCAGCAGTGTGCTTACATCATTGTGCAGTTGGCTCATGTGACCCTTGGGCAGGCTGTGAAGAACTCGCTGGAAGTTGTTCAGCATCTCCACCATGGAGCTCAGACCCTCGATGGGCTTATCGGACTGCAGCTCGGGCAGTTGCTCAGGACTATCCAGGATCATCTTATGATCTATTTGGAGCTGTGAGAGTACATTGGAGCTCAGGACAGGTTCAAGGAAACGGATGGTTTCTGCATAGTATGCAAGCACACCATACATGACATAAAACCTATGTTTCTGATTCACATATTCTGATCAGTAGGCCTATTTAACACATCAGCGGAGCCCGGAAACAACTTCCACTATTCTAACGATGGTACTGACAGTATGGAGAACTTCATTTATGTGAGGAATAAAACATTTGGTGGTATGCGGTTATAGGCAAATAATAAACGACGGGATGGTGTGATACAACCTGAACCCAAAGTTGAACCATTACTAATTGCAGTGTCATGAATGATTAATATAGTGTTTGTTTATTTTTCTAAAATTCAGCTGCCACAGTTTAAGGTTTTGTCACAGAATGTTTTGGCCTAAAATAAACAGTTATTGCTTAATGTCTGTGTAACTTTCCATTTGGGGGGGGGGGGGGGGTTCCCCCAGTCATGTTGACATGATGCACCTGCACTATTGAAAACAAATCGGATTATCAGATGATATAAATAAGCTATAGATGATAATACTTGAATTTGTCAGTAAATAACAATGTTGATAAGTTTCCTATAACGGTGCATCCTGAAGTATTTTATCCTTCTTATAACAATTATAATTTTTAACTTATTAATGAATAACTTTTTGAACTGGTTATAGTTACATTTAATGTTATGGAACGTCCATGAAACAAGTTAGTTCCTGTTATCATGTAAAATATAGCAGCTATAAACAGTCTTTCCATCACATGAAGACTGAACTAGACTGAAGAGCCAGAACTACTGTCAGAGGTGTTACTGAAAATTAATCAGCAACTCAACAGTGCTATGATATACAGTAGGTATATATGACATGTAAAAAACCTTGAACAAGGAAAGAGCAGAAGGAATAATTTGTTCTCTTGGTACTTACCTCATCTTTGTGTTTCTGGATTCTGGAGATGATGTTCTCGACTTGTAGTTTGACAGAGTTTTTTATGCTGTCCGTAGGAAGAACACGGCCATGGGCGAGTGTGAGCACCATCACTACACAGGAGCAAAAAAGTGCAGGACACACAGCCATAATGCCTTCTTTGGGTGCGAGTGGTTTTGTACCTTGAGAATAGAACAACACCTACCTACAGAAAAAAAAAAGTTTTAACATCTTTATCGTACTTGTATTAAAAGAATACTCCAGCATTTTTAAACTTAATCTCAAGCTTCCACAAATATAGCATGTGTGTGATTTATATGAGCAAGAGTTCAACCGCAATCTGAGAAAAGAACAAAAAAAAAAAAACATGCTCAAAACTCACTCATTGTGGAAATGGAAAGAAATTTTTTTTGTTTTCTCAGTATATGGAAACCTCATGTCTCAGTAATCACATATACACTCCAGATACCACGGATAGACAGTAGCTTGAAGAATCGTGGAATATTTCATTAAAAAATTAAATAGCAAAAGGGAATCAGACGGATAAAATCAATTCGATTTTAATTGATTGCTGCATTGAATATACGAAGTGCATTAAAAGTAAACTAACAAGTACACTACTTAATGGCTTGATCGATGCTGTTCTAATAAATTGCTTAAGTGCTGCCAATGCTGTTGTAATTACAAGTTCTTCAACTTGTACAAACAAATCAAAGATTTTTTTTAACTCCAGAAAGTCCTTATTTTCACAAACTACAATGTTACAACTAGTTAACATTAGTCAGGATTTACTTTGCTCAAACTCAGTTGAACATTTATTTTCTTCCCAAATTGCCTCTAAACATTTTTGCTGTGTATATACAGTTCTTACATAACTTTTGTGTAACTTTCTCTAGAAATAAAAGAAATAAAATAGAATATTAGATAATAGAAGAAGTGGATTTTTAAGTAAAACAATCACTGAGTGCTCTAATTAGTCATTAAATAGCAGATGCAGTGGAGCCACACAACCAGAGAAAAAACTGGGGGTCTTACCTTTAGGTGAGTGAGCAGTGTCATGTTGGGCTCCATCAGTGCTGTGGCTTTATAGCTCGTAGTTGCTGACTCATCAATGAATCACTTCAGACTTTCCTGATGTGATGCCCCAGAGTACAGATATGGTTAAAAAAAATAGTGCTTAATACATTGTTTTAAATCAAGCTTCTACTGTTAAAAGTGGCACAACATCTTTAAAAGTAGAAGAGCGAAATCTGATGAAGTGTTTGTGCTCTTGAAATCCTGATTCATGTCTCCAGGATGAATATTTACAAGATATATTGTGTCTAAACATTACACACTCGTACGGTTGTTTCGTGAATTGCGAAAGAACATCTGTTTGTCTCTTTACTCAATAATATGTAATGTTGTGTCACTCTGAGGAACAGTCTTATTGTAAACACTGACCCTCACATGTTGATTCACTCAGGATGTTATTTACTTGCCTTTATTAAGCCACTGGTCCCTGATTTAGCATCTTGAGCTTTAGATTCAAAGCCTACGTTTGGAGAATATACTTCATTATTGGGGTGCCATGTTTATGCCACTGATGTTACATTTACAAACATTACTTGATGTACATAAGACATTTTAAACATGGTTAAAGTCTCTTTCGGGACAGCCTACACTATATGCACGTCTATAGGTGTCCCAGTCCACTTTTCCTTGAAATAACTTGGTACCTGTATAATTAAAATACTTCAAACATCTTTTTGCATTAATGTGTGAATGCATTTAACTTCACATGCTTAGACATCCTTTTCCATGAGTCATGTATTACAGATTATGAAAAATGTATTTTTGTCATGTCCCACAACATCCCTTCATAAATATTTTGAACATTACTACAAATCACAGCAGGAAGTTACATAATTTCCTGAAGAAAGTGCTCTCATTAGTTTCAGAGAAAATTGTAGCCAATATCAGCAAATGGTTAAGGTTCTTAGGTTTTATGTTCTAGGGTTCAATGTTGAAAAATTATATTTTCTTTTTAAGTTCATTTTTGTTTTATTAAGAGTTGGCACCCAAAGTGTGGATTCACCCGTACAGAATAGTACATCAGTACAGTTCATCAAGAAACCATCAAGACATTTTCAGAAATCAGACTGGGCAGCACAATGGTTCAGCCGACATCGTTGCTGCCTTACAGCTTCAGCGTAGTGAGTGACACTTGGCGGGTAATTAGGATCCACGTGCAAGAAGTTTATTAGCAAGAGCCAATCATTGTAGAACTAGTAGTGAATATCCAGATCATACACAAAACAGCCACTGGTGAATACAGTCCAAATCACAATTCCAAGAATCAGGGTGATAACACAGGCAACTATAGCTACACAGTAATCCACAGCAGACCAAGACAAGGGCAAATCCAGAAACAGGAAGATCAGTCAAGGTAACAGCCATTCACACACTCATTCACATTCAGAGACAAACAGCCATTCACACTCTCACCTATACACCTATGGGCAATTTAGAGTAGCCAGTTGACCTAATCTGCATGTCTTTGGACT
>JAOTRR010000034.1:6836982-6848260 GCA_028570945.1 Gogo arcuatus
TATATATATGTATATGTATGTATGTATGTATAAGTGAATATATATGCATACTGTACCTACACAGAATATGAACTAATATATGCACTGAAATGCATATACAGACAATGTGTACATCTCTCTCTCTCTCTCTCTCTCTCTCTCTCTCTCTCTCTCTCTGTGTGCAGCACCACATTTCCACACCCAAGCAACAAAGGACATATTGGATATATTGATTTTACTAAATGTAATGCAGTTATATTGGTGGTTCTAATCCATCAAACCCCTTTAACCTCAATCAGTAGAGACAAAAAAAAAACTATCAGTGTTGCCTTTTTCACAGGTGAAAATATCAAATATACTAGATATCACACTAGATATCAATATGTATTTTGTTTTTTCCAAGTGTGTGTGTATGTGTTGGTTGGTTGGCATGAGTTTGGAAGCAGACGCTCCTGGAGGAGCGAAAACTCATCTGAGTGCTTATTTGGCACAACACCTCCAGAGTGATTCAGCCTATTACTCAAAGGGTGTTAATTACACTAAGCGTGACTGTTTGCATGTGTGTGTGGCTACATTTCATAAGCTGAGAACACAATAAGTAGAGAGTGAATATGGAAACCTACTGCTCTCCTTCCATACCCTATAAATGTGTTCTGTTTAGCATTAATACCGATCCTGGTATCAGGTATGTATCTGATACCAGTATCAGGTATGTATCTGATACTGGCATCTGATACCATACTAATTCACTCATACTTGTACTCGTAAAAAAAATCTGATGCCAAACATCCAATACTCACTGTTGAACCAGACAACACAAAATGACAGTGATCTAGGGTTATTTCTTGATTAATGATAGCAATTAAATCAAAGCAGACTGCAAACTGTGTTCTGCAAAAATATCAAGAGGAGGTAGGCGTACTACAGCATTTTCCAACAATAAAACATCTTAAACATAAAACTCAGCATGAGGAGTTCATTGCTAGCAGTAGCAACTAACACTGCAGCAATGCTGGCTAGGTGAGAGAAAATGCCTACAAACTGTGCTAGGTGAGTGTAAATGATAGCTCTTAACCAGTAGTTTGATGATCAGTTTCTATCAATCATTGACAACAAGGGATTCTGATGCACTGAAAACAAAAACATCCTTTACAGAAGTACCGCTGTACAGAGGTGCTTTTCCAAAGTGAAATGCCTGCACTCCACTGCAGCCCTACTTGATACAAGGTAACTAATGTAGCTAGCTAAAGCTACATCATTTAAAATTAATTAGCTAACATCATAAAGAACAAGACTAGTAGCCTGAACATGTGCATGTGCTCTTTGCATGGCCAGGGGAAAAATAAACGGAGCAAAGTAGCATGCTCTGTGATGCCACTGACTGATTAATATTAAGTAGGTTGCTTATTTTGGTTTTGGTATGGATATCCAAAAAACAAAACAAAAACAAAAAAAACAACACCCACATACTCATAATGGTAAATCATCTCTAGTTCTGTTAGTCACAGGCTCAATGTATATCTGTCAGGGATTTCAGAGTCACTGAAGCAGAGAGGATTAAGGGCCTTGCTCAAGCACCCAACAGTGGCAGCTTGGCAGTGCTGGCACTAGAACCCCTGAACCCAGAGCCTTAACCACTGAGCCACCACTGCACAGGCTGTTAGCATCACACATGAACAGTAAGTAACACATGACAATGTTAGACAAAAGAAAGATTGTTATTATTCAAACTCAACAGCCAAACAAACACACACCTACTTTCAGTGCTCTTTCAGAAGATCCACCCCCCAAATTCATGGACATGTGTTGCCAAGGCAACAACACTACCAAACTGGCCTAGCTGACCAAAAGATAAATAAGGCGAAATCCAGTCTTTCTGAAGCAAAACAAACATTATAATATAAAACATCATCAAATGACATGCATGCACACAAACATCCAAACCACAAGGAAGTGAAAACTAGCAAGAGTCAGATGTTTAGATTGGTTTTACAAAATGACAGTGACCAAAGAGAGAACCTTAGGTTTGTTGCTAAGCTAACATGGAAGGTAACGTTACCTAGCATACTTTAGCTAGTCGAATTTTGCATCAATTCAAATAATAAAACTTGTGGTTTTATGTCTATGTGACTGTAAAACTCTCGCAAACATTGTACGAACAAATACCATGATCAAGTCAAGTGGCCTTATTGTCATTTCAAACATATTCAGCTGGTACAGTACACAGTGAAATGAAACAACATTCCTCCAGGGCTATGGTACTACATAAAACAACACAGAATTACATGAGACTACAAAGAATTACATGAGACTATACAGACCTACACAGGACTACAAAAAGTGCATATATGCAAACGTGCAAGCATTGCAAGATCGTGCAATAATTACTAAAACAGGGCAATATTTAAAAAAAAAAATTGTAAAAGAAAGAGTGCAATGCTGACCAGTGCACAGTTCTGGTGTGGATAACGTGATGAGCAGTAACTAGAAACTATCACCAAGTTCTTGCATCATTCCGTGTTGACGTAAACACGCAAGCAACCACCATGAGCCTTACCGCAGAGGGAAACATTTCTGTCAACATGAAATGAGGCGAGCCTGTCTAGCTGAATGATAGTGTCTGGAACTCTGATGCTGAGCCATGTTGAATGTAGTCCAGGTTTTTGTCCAGGAAGCAGCCATTGGAAAGCAGAATGGACAGAAAAGCTGGTCAGCTACTTTTTTTTCTGTTTCCTCACACACTGCTTAAGATGCTCTCTCTCCCAGCCAATGGCCCGCTCTTCTTTCTTCTTCTTTGAGGTTTATTGGTGATTGGAAAAGAATGAATTGTTGTATTACTGCCACCAACTGCTATGGAGCGTGAATCACGTCCCTCTCGCTCCCACTGCCCCGTTTCCCCCATCTCCCCCTCCCCTTCCTTCTATCCTGTGCATGAGCACAAATGCCCCGCCTTCTGTTGGTGATTGCCTGGAATATTATGTGGCTTGGTCCGAGCCTCTTTGTTTGTTTCCCATTTACAGAGCCAGGGCTGTGTGTGAACACTATTTTTTTCAGCGCACACACAGAATGGACAGCTAGTGGACCATAAGGAGATATTCACTGAATTTGACAAAAACTGTATTGGATTAGAATCAAGGACTGCACCTTTAAATACGGTGCTCATTAGGTACAATCAGGGACAGGTTTATGTTATCAATCGGGGTCATGTGATGTGCAGGAGCTGATGGGCAGTGTAGTCTGGCACTGATTTCAGCGCTAACATGACAATATCATGCAATAGTCTCTCTGATTTAAGCAAATTATCATGGTATATATAATAAGTCAAAATTTTTCGTTTGTTGGTGATATAAAAATGTCACTCATCCTCGTTGCACTCATACATCAGTTTCTTTATTGTTTTCTAGCTCTAGTCACCTGCTAGAAACATGTTTGTGGGAGTCTAGTCCTAAAAATTCTTTTTTTTATTGCGCCAGAACAAACATTTCATATTTTTTTGTTCTGTATCTGTATACATCACCAAAGAGAATTAAGCGACTTGGCAGTTCTTTTGATAGGGCAATCAGGAATACTCTAGATGCTGCCAAATACAGTACAAATCATTATATCCAAACACACACTCCCACAAACACACAAGCCTTCGCATAGAGTGTCTCACAGTGGCGCTTTATTAAACTGTGATTTAGAGGCCGGAGTCTCCAGCAGTTTGAAGTCCATTTCAGTGTTTATACAAGACACTCTCCCTGGGTGGAGGGAAAGTTTATGGAAGATTGTGAACCTCAATCAGCCTTCGTTTAACAACTGTCATCGTGTATACAGATCGGGGTTTTTTGATTTTCATGGAGGCTGGGTCATATCAATTTGAGTTATTGTCATGAAGATGTCACAGTGACTGACAAACATGTCATTGGCTTTAGGCAGGGAGAAAACACAGGCTGGAAATTATTTTTCCAAGAAAAACTATCTGTCAGAAAAGGTAATAGATGTATTATTTTATGCTGCTTACTTCATGCTGCATTGACATCACTGGCAACAAAGAGACAAAGGTCTATGTTATCAGGAAAAAAACAAAAACAGAAAGAAAGAAAGAAAAATGTATAAAACACATACTGTTCCCCTGTTTGCACATACATTCAACCTTTCACAGTGGCACAGCTGAAGCATTTAATTCTGTCAGATACATCTGACCTACTAGGACATTGTTAGCATGGCTGTACCATGCCAGTACCATTGCCAATATCTGTAGGCACATAGGAGGAAAAGTATCACAAACCTGAGAAGGGATTGTTAAATAAACAAGCAAACAATAAAAAAAAAAATCTGGAGAATAAAAGGACTGCATAAACAAAGAGAACAGAGAAAGGCGGCCAAGTGGAGAAAGCAATCGTTCTATGGATTACAGTCTCACTGGAAGATAGAGCCATCTGATTGCAATCGATGACTCTCGATGGATGATATGGAGGGGTGGGGGAAGAATGAGAGAGAGAGAGAGAGAGAGAGAGAAGACAAACTTAGGGAAGAGTTACAGTTGGCCACAGCCTGATGTACAGCAGGAGTTCAATGTGAGCTGTAGCTCACAACTGTACACACACACACACACACACACACACACACACACACACACACACAGATATGGCTTCTTATAACAATGGTTCTCTAATACCCCATTTCCACCAACACATTACTGCAGTGTCTAGCTTCGTGGCTCCAAAGGAAGTAGGTTACTCTAAGGGGCAACATCTAACTTCTGATGTAATCTAAAACCTGATTGGTTGAAATTAATTTATGGGAATAAAAACTCTCCCAAGTCTCCCCGTTCTCCCCTAGAGTTCTCCACCGCTAGGCTAATGGAAAAGATGAGGCTAACATCAGAGATGAAAGCAGATGCTTTTTGTAGCTAATTTTTTGTTGCTTCATCTCCCATTCATGTATAAGTTTCATTAGCGGACCATGCAATCAAAACATTTGAATCAACCAGTGCAGTTACATGATGAAGGATCCATGGTACATTTCTACCTGAAAACAAATGCAGCAGAAGACTGGTATAATAAATGTGCACGACAGCCTTCCTCCAGTGGAAATGATGTATGAAATCCAATCCCATGTGGTCACTAGAGACCCATTCAAAATGCCAGGTGTGAACGGCCATGCATTTTGGCTGTCCACTTGTGATCCAATCACTTGAGATGGATGTTAATACCACGTGTTTTGCAAGCTAGAATGAAAAAAAAGTGCATGCCACATATCTTAAAATTGCTATTTACTCAGATAGAACTCAGATGGACCTTGTTCAAGCTGCCTACACTGTACTAAAACAGATCACATTAACAATGTTACCAAACACTGTTAATTTACTTATACATTTATCCACACACACACCTACACACATACAGACATACACATATAAAGAGGGATTTGGGTCATTTACTTGTCAGGAGAACACAAAGCAGCAGAGTGGCCTCTAGTATTACACAGATTGAACAGCAGATCAATAGACCAAGTGTGGAACAGAGCTATGGCATACACATGATCAGAAGCACTCCATGCGTACCTTTGAGATCTCAGTTTAAAACGCAGAGGGAATGCATGTCTGCATGGAGACCATAAAAATAAAGTCAAATTAAACTAGAGTGCTTTTTATAGGTACAGGACAAAAAAAGACTACAGTGTCTCCTTACTGTCAGAGATATAAAGTACAGAAAGATTGTAATCAAGTATAGACATAGTGCCCAGAGTCTAGCCGTTGAAAAGGGCAGACAGCAAAAGCCCTGGATGTCTCAGGAGAAATAAATGTGTCATCACTGCATGACAGGTGGAGGCTGAGGTGCACTTTAGTCGATAGTGTAAAAAGAAAATAACAAAAGATACACAATAAATTACAAAACCTATACCAAACTTTAACAAAATGACTGAAAAATGACAATTTGTCATGGGCAATAACAAATGACCAAACAGCAAAATCACTTGAATTGTCACAAAACAGTTAACAGAAATATGACTGCAGATCTAATTGCTAATCAGCAAAACAAAGGCGATGTTGACAAGACAAAAGTCCATTTATTTAAGAAACCTTGAGAGGGACCGGACTCAAAAAGGAACCCATCCTCTTCTGGGTTCCACCAGATAGTGGGATTATTCTTCTACATTAGTACTCTTCTACAGTATACTACTATGAAGGCAAACTGTACTAAGTGTGTTGGAAGGATGTCTAGTATGAGCAGATTGTGAATACACCTCCTGGGATTAGCGCAAAACAGTTTTCATGAGTACAGCAGCCGTTCTTAGGTGCAAATCTACAGTATCCATGTGAGATTATCCACTGAAGCAAGGATGAGACTTGGGCATACAGAGTTTTTGGCATACACAGATTTACGGTATCTATATGGAACCATCCACAACAGAAGAAAGGGAGCCACACGTGCAGAAAGCTTTAAACGGAAGTAGAGCATCAAGATGAATCAGGCAGGTCCGGAGGGTGAGAGGAATCACAGCAGCAGAAGTATGTCAGGATCTGGCACCTGCATCACATCATGAGTGCACATATAGCTCAACACACACACACACACACACACACACAGACAGAGAGAGAGAGAGCGCATATTATTTGGTATGTTTTATCATACCATGGCTGGTCCAACTTAGTGGTCAAAAGCATGAGCTAGTTTTTACATCATGTACTGACAGTATATTTCTTAGCTTAGTAAAGTTATCGCCATTGACTTGCGTTAATATTCATACCAAGACTTTCACTGCTCCAAATGATGTAATTGAAAGGCCACTGAGAGTTACTACATAATCGCTTATTTATAGCAATCTAGCAATTCTACTAGCCCTAGTAGTAGTACGTCTGACATTAGAATTAAGTAGGAGCAAGTTACTCATCCTCCAGTGTCTAATGTCCTTTGCACATTCCTCAACTATATTAATGGTGTCTGTCATCTGGCTTTGTTGAAGCATATAGCTGCATCTCTTCAGCATATCATGGCAGTGAAAGGTAATACGTTTACTAATAATTGTACCCAGAGGTAGCATACAGTATATAGGGAAAAAGGCAGTGGCCCTAATACTGAGCCTTAAGGAACACCAAATGTTATTTTTGTATGTGTAAAGAAGTCACCATTAACATGTACACACTGATAGCAGTCAGTCAGGTAAGACCTGATTCAGGAAAGTGCTGTTCCAAAATGTTCTAGAGGAATATTAGCTCTCATTAAACAGCTACACTGAATATAACACGCCTACAAAGCCCTGTTAAAATTACAGGGTTTTGTGATATTAAAAAAAAAAAATCATGCCAGATCTTTTTCCACTTTTAATGTGATATGAGTTTGAATGTGATGCACACTTATGCAACTAAAACATTTCTATTTGTTTTGTTTTGTTTTGAATTTCCATTTCTCACTTCAATTAAGTGAATGCTATATCATATTAAACATGGAAAACGATCTGACATGATTGAGCTTGGTTTCATTTTTTTTTACATCACAAAACCTTGTGGGTTTAACAGGGGTGTGTAGACTTATCTACTGTACAGTTACTGGTGCCCCTAAAGGCCCCTTAAATTGGAAGAAAGTATAATTCATATGAACAAAATCAGAGGAGGATGGCATGGTGGTGCAGTGGTTATCACTGTTGTCTCACAGGAAGAAGGTTCTGGGTTTGAACCTTGTGACCGATTGGGGACTTTCTGTGTGGAGTTTGCATGTTCTCCCCGTACCTGTGTGGGTTTCCTCTTGGTGCTTGGGTTTCCTCCCACAGTCCAAAGACATGCAGATTAGGTCAACTGGCTACTCTAATTTGCCCATAAGTGTGAATGTTCATCTCCTTTGTTAGCCCTGTGATAAATTGGCATCCTCCCAGGTATACCCACTTCTTGCCTGAAGTTAGCTGGGATTGGCTCCAGCTTCCCCTGTGACCCTCACAGATAAGCCGAACAGATAGTGGATGGATGGAAAAACAGAGGAACAATGTGGAAAAAAGTAATAAATAGTAATAAGGAAAGATAAGCACTGAAAGAGGGACACAGAGTTGCAAAATGATATAGAGAAATATGGAAATGTGAGGAAAAAATGTGATATGGATAGAAATATAGAGAGACACAATTGGCTCTGTATTTGTGCAGTGGCAAGTGAAATCTGCTGGTATAACATTGGCATATTGCTAATTTGCACTCATCTGCTATTTTCAATTTCCTGGTCAGAAATGAAGGCATCTGTGCTGGTGTAAGTTGAGTTGTGTCAGAGGGGGTATGACACTTGAAATTTGCTGGCACAGGGGAATTTCAAACACACTTTGATCCAAAATTGTGCTGATATTACTGACTACTGAAAATCCGTTTTGTTCCAAGAGCAACACTAGCCAATAGGGATCTATGAGCTCATGCATGCAGAAACTGGAGGATAGCGCTTTCCTCCGAGTGTGTTACGCTGCCCTGTGACACAGCATGAGCAGCAGTTCAAGAGGCTGTATCTCGGAGCAAGCATGTATTAGCTGTCAGCTTACTTGTTTGCCAGCTGTTGTATGATGTCGAAGAACTGGCTGGTGACAATAAATTAGCTACTTCCCCCAACTACTTACTAAATACAACTGAGTGAATTATTTTATGTGTGACAAAAAAGAAATGACTCAGTTTTAGCTATTAAATGTGAATCAGACAGTTGACGGGACAATCATTGGAATGTCTGTCAAAGCTAATCAACCCATTTACATAATGATTATGGTTTTGTATTTTGTATGTCAGTTGCAGACAGATAATTACAGAACCAAGCAGATTCCCCTGTCAGTCATTAACACCTAAACACTAGAATTACTGTTTTTCCAGTATCAGAGCCAATAAATAAACAGCTCTAGTTTTCTAACTAAGACCTGAATTTCTGTAGTGTGACATACCATAACCAAAATGCTCTGCATCATCATTCTTTACACCACTAGCAAAGGTGGCAGACAATGATCTATATACCAAATGGGACAAGGCATTTACATGATAGTTTGTTGACAGAAATCATCAGTTTACACTGACAAACTCATTATACTGATGTCTTTTCATAGGAAAAAAACACCCTCTCATGCTCAAAAATCTTGAATATGAGGAATAAGCAGACATAAACATAATATCCTAACTAAATGACCCGCCACAAAAGTTCATGAGAAAACAGAAAATGCATTTATTGTCAATTTTTTCCAGCCAGTCATTTTCTTAGTGTTAATACTGATGTGAAATGTATAAATGAAATCTAATCATGTGTCATTATGGAAATATCACAGTGCCGTGCTACTGGTTTTTGAAGGGAATGAGAGGAGCTGATAAAAAAAGATCAATGAGATATGGAGATATGGAAAGTGTGATAAAAAAGAATTATGGAGAGAGAAATTATGCAGGGAAAAATTGATACAGATAAGACACAGAAATACAGAGAAATATTGGTAGTGAGAGAAAAATGAAAAAGGGAGATGTATGGAGAGATGAAGATGAAAAACAGTGATACACACAGACACAGAGAAATAAAGAAAGAGACCAACATAGAGAGTTAGAAATAACATAGAGAGATAGAGAGAGAAGCACAGAGAAGCTTGTCGAGTACTGGACCGGGAATTCTGGTGTGTGTGCCACTCCAGGGTCTCTGTATGAGGACACGCAGGGACACAGGGGGTTAGGAGAACACAGCCAGAGGGTGAGGTACACAGCCCATTTGTCACAGCAGGGCCCAGTGACACACACACACACATAGCTGGAAGACATATGCCACACTGTATTACACATCATGGTCCAGACACACACACAACACACAGTACATTGAGAGCTGTGACATCACTACAGTCACCAGGAAGTGTTTGCTCGTGTCAGTTTAATACACACAGCGCTCTGTTATGGATGCAATCACAGGTTTTTATAAAAGCGAGATGAAAGGCGAACAAGGAGTGTGAGAGGGCGATTCAGCTCTGTGTGTGTTTATTCACAGCCCTGTGAGGATCAATCATTTAATTCAACACTCGTCATGTGCGCTTATAGTTTCCCCGCAATAAAGTCAGCTCACACATTTTGACATCATCCAGGGTAATTTTGCATCCTGTGGACTCCTTCAAAAACAGAGATCTACTCATTGTAGAATACATTAACTTTCCTCAGTGCTCAATAGCTCTCAATTCAGGTGAGGAAAAAAAAACCCACACTTCCCTCCATTTTGATTTCTTGATTGCAGCTTGCTGTGGTTTGGCACTGTTGGTGTACATATTCCTGAGTGCAATTCTCTATTTTTACTCCCTCTTCTGGCCTCAGGCTCTTTCCACCAACTGCTAGTTCAATTTAAACCTCAACATGCAAGCACTCCCAATTAGCTCCTTCATGAGAGTGGGCCTTTTTTCTGCACCGCCTGCTCCATTAGAGTCATATCCAAGCTTGAAAGACATGAATCAGCTGGCATGGTGGGAAAGAGGATGCTAAGGTCAGACAAGGCTGCTTGCTATAACCAATAACAGCACAAACTAGCATATTGCTGTTATATTAAATTAGCCTAAATCTTGTTTTACACCTTTAGGCCAGTTTGAGGGGTCATCATGAGTCAGCATCATATCAGCTCAAATTAGCCACGGCTGAACGTGGGGGCATAGACAAGAGCAAGCACGCACGCATATACACAGTAGACTAATCCTATATAGCAAAGATTTTGTGGAGATAATCAGAACTGAGATGCAAGGGCACCGGATTAAAAGACCATTGTAGACAAGAATAAATGTCACCCTCATGTCTATTTGGTTGTCCGTAATTTGTTTAAAACACAAAATGAAATCACAATATTGATCAGCGTGATGTGCTCACCTTCAGATTAAGGTTGGGGATAGATTGCAGCATGCTGTCATGGAAAATTACAGGACAATCACACTAATAGAAAAGAGAGAAATGTAACACGGCTGTCCCTTTTATCATGATCAAGGTGCAAGTGCAAAAATAAAACATTGCAAAAACAAAGATTGTGTTAAATATTGTTGATATATTCATGACCATCAGTACAGATTATAAGCAGATGAACAGCAGCATGATTGTATAACGTTGGAGATTACAGGTAATAGAGGTAATGTCCAGTTAAATAATTTCATTTCAAGTTGTATTTGATTTCAATAAAAATATTTATTTGATTTATTTATTTGATTTTTTAAAACAGTATCAAGTACTAGAATATGGTTACCTCTTATTATTATTATTATTATTATTATTATTATTAGAAGAAGAAGAAGAAGAAGAACCAAGGTCGAAGCCTTTATTTTCGTCACATGTACTCTCGCACAGTGAAATTCCTCCTCTGCA
>JAOTRR010000034.1:6922392-6939300 GCA_028570945.1 Gogo arcuatus
TGAAGCTGGTTAAGATAATGCCAATAGTGTACAAAGCGTCATCAAGGTAAACGCTTGCTACTTTGAAGAATCTAAAATATGAATCATATTTTCATTTTTTAAACACTTTTTTGTTTACCACATAATTCCATATATGTTCAATGTGTTATTTCGTAGTTTTGATGTCTTCAGTATTGTTCTAGAATGTAGAAAATAGTCAAAATACAGAACAACCTATGAATGAGTAGGTGTGCCCAAACCTTTGACTGGTACTGTATATATCTATATTATAAAGGTTATGTTCATATTATTAAAACTGAATGAATCAGGTGAAATTAAGGTGTTAAAAATGTTTGGTCTGAGTACGAATGATTAAAAATGTACATAAATATGAAACAAAAATTGTGATTGTAGTTGCAAATATGTGAAGAAGTTAGTTTATTTCTATAAATATTGTTTATACTGCTAATATCTAAGAAGAAAATCATACATAGAAGTAATTTTAAGATTTACTTACAAAATATCCTTCTATAACATAATGAGACGTCTGCTGCTAAGTAGCGAGGGTTAACCTCAGGTTCTCACACCTACACACCTGAGTGACCTTTGACCTAGCCGTGATGTCTCGCGGAGTGTAGGTCAAATTAAGAATCAGACCTGCTTTGATGTGCGTATGGCAAGACGTCTGAGTAAGGACTGAGCATAGGGAGGTCAGAGGTCAGCCGTAAAGCTTGCTGTTCCAGCTGCAAGAGCCTGCTGTTAATTCTTGGAGAATTAAGTCACTCTGACTGCTGCACACTGCCATCAATTAGAACACTCTCAAAAAGAGGTTTCTCCACTAAACTGTGTTTTTCTTCCACAAAAAAAGTGCAAAGAGCTTATATTCTCAAGCAAGACAAATACACCCTGGCAATCCAGAGACCCCTGTGCTTTGTTTCATTGAGTTAGTGGGGTTGTGCAAAGGGAGGGGGGAGTGAACTTTGACCTGGAACTTGCTCATGAAAACAAGGAAGTTATTTAACGCCACACATTTCGGGGTTAGTGTAGACAACAGAAACATCACTGCATTGTTTCAATCAGAGAAATGCAAACATGGATTGAAAATGCTACCTTTAATAGAAAGTAGTACTGCCACTCTTAACTAATACCAAAATGAATTTCTAGATGCTGTGTTTTTTGGAATGTAAAGACGTATGAATTATCCATGACTCACTGAAATACATCATAAGGAAACTACATATGTTCACGTTTGTTGTCTACAAATCACTCAAATATGAAGATGTTCACTAAAGGCCATATAATTCATTTATTTTTAAAAGCTAAGCTACAATATGCTTAATTTTTTATTATTTTAGATGATATTGCACATGCATGATACACTACATGAAAGCATTTTTGGCATGATCTTGGAATTATTTTTTTTCTCGAGAAATGTTCTCATTTTCAATGCATTACTATCATTAGGCAGCAGCTTTGACCTTATAAATAGCTAAATGGCTGCCTGCATACAAACAAATCAATGCATTCCCACACAGAAAGATGTTTATCATAGATTAACACTGCAAATGGGAATGTTTCCTGCGTTTTTACTGCCATTTTTCATTTCAGATTCTCCGTTGATATTTGTGTAGTCACACTCAGCTTAAAAATCAAAGCCCAGAAACGTGTGGGTGTGAGCTATTTCTGCTATCCTATTAATTTTGCTACCAAGCTTTACCCTTGAACCACAAAGATAATAGATCATTCAAGCAGCACAAGGAATCAAGGAACTGTCCTTGAGATCCCGCAACACACAAAGTGTTAATAAGCAGACTCGAATCTGTGTCCATGGAAACTAAATAGCTGAAAAGATGTGCTGCACGAACATAAATATATTTTGTAGTATCTTATTGTATGATTGGGCAGGTTTTATAGAAAAGAGTTCAATGAAGTATGTATCCAGGTTCAGGTGTTTGTGCTTAAGGGTTAGTTTTTGAAGAAAGCTTGTTTTTATGGCCTGAGTGCCCTCAGTATGATTGAGGGGGTGTTTCTACTGAATTTGAGGCTTCAGGATCTCACCTCTCAATCTGGTCATTCCATGGTGCACAGGGGATGCCTGAACGAGTCTTCATCTGCCTCCCTCTGTACATCTCACCACTTCCTATATAACACTCTGAAACACAAGATGAAAATAGAGGAATATGGTTATACAGACCTGCCAAATTTGAAAAGGAATAATGCATAGTCGCACGTCATTTCTGCATTGACGAGACTAAACATGATGTTATGTACATAACACAGTACATTGTCAATAGAACCTTTTTACAAATTGTCCCTCATTGAAACTGTGAAATGGTTCCACATGGCTGACAATTTTCACTCTTGATCTGATGCTACTCAAATTGACTGGACACAGTGTTTTTATCCATTTTCTAGTTTTCATAACTGTTAGAATTACTCTAAAATATTAGATTTGACACTTCTTTTTAAGGTGTATTTAATTTACTTTTTATTTTCAGTCAAATTTTTAGGCCCTTTTTTTCAAAATATTGGAAGGACAGCAACAAATAGCAGCAAAAAGCAAGCAAACAAACAAACAAACAAATAAATAAACAAACAAAAACAGAAGTTTCTTCAGCCAAAAAATTTCAGTGTCATCCCTAATAAATATTGTTCAATTTTATTTCACATAAATACACTCAAAACATTCAACATTTACAATATTTCAGAAGGCAAGGAAGCTGCGTGAATGCATTTTTAAAGCAGGAAAATTGAGCACCAGATCGGAATGGGGTAAGGCTACCAGGGGACCAACTAATATAAAACAGTTCAAAACACCTACATAATCATTACAAGGTCATATGTTGACTGGCTCATCTGCTGGTTGTATAGGGGAAAAAAACAAGGCTCTTTTGGAGTATTTTTGTGTGATACTCAATTTTTTTTCACTGACTCATACACATATACTCTGTTAAAATGCAAAGCTTCTATGCAAAATGAGTAAAGGTTGGTGCATCTGGATTATATAAATCTTGCACTATGTACATCAATGTTCCTACAAAGAAAATAACATGCAAAGACAATACATCCAATATGTCTACACATGAAGTAAACAATGAGCTAACAGTGCTTACAGAAAAGCACCACAGCTCCATTTACCCCATATGCCCTGATCCCAGATCCCAGTGGCCCCAATCAGAACTGCAGCTAAATTGATTTTAGCATCAGCACCTAAGCATGTCCTCCCATGCGCCCTCCCTGGCATTGTTAGACACACAAGGAATGGTGATTAATGTCTGAGCCTTACTGTCATATTCCCACACTACCGTTCACTCCCATTGTGCATGCCTCAAACTGGAGCCTATTTTAGTGGCTACCGAGATCAGACCACTGGGAGCAGTCTGCACAAATGCCAAACATCAGTAATGGAAGAATGAGAGTACCTCAGAAAATGCTGCATTACAGACGAACAGCTTATGATTCATGAGGACAAATGAGCCCAAAAGAGCAAGAGGTATCAAAAGCCAAAAAAAATAAAAATAAAAAATAATAAAAAAATAAAAAGCCCACCAAGCTTTTACTGAGACTGTTTAACATTTTTTTGGAAAGACAACAATCACAATGTTGAGGGAAAATTACTAAAAGGTCTTGTTTTCTTTTTTCAATCACATACGGAAATTTCACAGCACATTTGTCTGCCCGTTAATTAAGCCCCATTAATGCTGCATGGAATGCACAAAAAATAATACATTGCAATTATGCTGCTACATGTTTGATGTCTGATGCAATATATACAAATAGCATAACATTTAAACAAACTACTAATGCTATAAAATAAAATTGTCTTGTATACATTGAATACAATTCAATTTGTAGATTGTAAAAATATGGACTGCTCATTTGAACTGGAAATATCAATATCTTTGTGAATCTTTTGAGTGTTTTAATTTTCACTACTCCTCACAATGTCGCTAATCCCCCCATCCTCCAACCCTCACACTGTGGTTGCACTCAAATCAACATACAACACTGCAGTTTGCACACGCACATCCCTACTTCAGCACATGGACTAAACTTAAACAGTTTGCACAGTACTACCGCCATTCCACTTGCACCTTTGTTCATTGCCCTGTACTATCTTCATTACTGTAATCCATGTCTCCAGACTCATTTACACACATCATGCCATTTTGTTTCCTTGCCACAGATTTTTATTTCTTGCCTATATGTCATTTGAACATGTCACTTGCACTTTATTGCCACCCTACCTTATTGTCTCTTTACACTTTACACCTAATACGACTTACTGTTTTGCACTTCTGGTTAGACGCTAATTACATTTCATTGGCTTTGTACGTGTACTCTGCTCTAATCTGATCTAAACTAATCTAATCCAATCTAAATGTGAGCAAGAACCACCTACATTTATAGACCAACTATATTTACTCACCACTAACTACTGTATTTCAGACAAAACTCTTGAATACATTTTTAAAAACAGGGACCTATTAACATTTTCAATCCACGGACTACACCTTGCCCTGAAAACACCTTGTCATTGTGGTTTTTTTTTGTTTGTTTGGGGTTTTTTTAAGTTTGAAATGTTTGTTCAGTCATGGACAAGCACGGAAGTTTGAATAAACATGTTGCACCCTACATTATTCTGAAGCCTGTGTCCAGAAAAGTGTGCACAACATTTTAGGCTGAAACTGAGAGTTATATGATGATAACAATTGACAAATGATATATTGTGCAGACCTAAGCACTGTGTATACATCGGTTACCTTTTAAGGCAATGCTGACACAGACGTAGGTTGTGATTATTAGACACATGGGAGCCATAAACATTAGATTTTTGATCCATTAAAAAAACAATATACCAAAGAGGTGAACTGAATGTAAACTGGAGCTCACCGTCAGGTTCAGCTGTTCTTGCTTCACAGCCTGGGATGCTCGTGCAGAAGACCCAAGGCACATTAGGGTCAGTAGTGAAGCACCACGGGGCATCACGGCCATCAGGATTCCTGCAGTAGTTCTCCCTCAGGTCCCTGCAATGCACACATACATACAACAGTGTATACCATTATATAGATTTGACTAATGTAATGGGTTTTATATGACTGTATAACCAATCTGATCCAAACAAATAAGCAGAGTTTGAACGATACTAGTGATGTGTTTTTTGTGATCGAGTCAGCTAGTTGAGCCAGTTCTTCTAGATGAATGTTGAGAGCTGAACTATGTGAGAACTTTTTTTTTCAGCATCTGAGCTGTTCATTAGTGTGAAGAGT
This sequence comes from Gogo arcuatus, assembly GCA_028570945.1. Taxonomy (NCBI): domain Eukaryota; kingdom Metazoa; phylum Chordata; class Actinopteri; order Siluriformes; family Anchariidae; genus Gogo; species Gogo arcuatus. The sequence continues at coordinate 6,927,642 of JAOTRR010000034.1, forward strand.
GGGATGTGTGTTTGACTCAGCTGTGAGTATGAGGCAGCATAATGGAAGTTCCACTGCACTGCTGCTTGTTAAAGATGTACTGCATGGAGTCAGTGGATTAGGGGAGGTGATCAGTTATCAAGATAAATAGAAATAAATCTTCTCAATGAAGCACAGACACAGTAGGCACGATAACTTTAATGTAATCATGCTCACTGTATTCATCATTGCACACTGCTGATTTTAACAATTGTCTGGTTTATGTTACAGCACTTCAATAAGCTATTTGAAAACCAAAAGAGTCATGTCTTATTGGTAAGCTGAGCTAAAAAAAAAAAAAAAATCATTTCCATCACTAAATTAAGAAATGTATAGATCAGAAATATTTAGGAAAAACATTATGTTGTGTTACATGCACTTTGTTTAATTTCAAATGGAGGAGTTGTACTAACTGAGCAGTCTGTGATATTTAGAGCCCTTTAGAGTAGCTGGTAAGATGAAATGCATTGTCAAGCTTTCCCCTCACTCTAAATCAACCCTCCCTATTGAAATGATGTAAGCCTCACAGGTTGCCTCTTAATGAAAAAGCATGGTGCTGAGCAGTTGTCTTCAGGATGGGGATGGAGTTAATTTCTGGGCTGGAAATTTTTTTAAACAAACTATCACAACTTTTTTTGCATGAAAATATAAACATCAGTTTATATAAGGTTTATTTGAACAAGGTACTGTATATGATTTTATCGATTCTGATAATCTGTAATTTGACTTTCCAAACTGTCTAGAAACAGACTAGGACGCCTTATTTGTCTTTGCAAAGCTGGGACATTAAAGGTTTCACTTCCCATGTCAATAATTTGGCCTGACTTGGCAATTATAATTGTTGTTTCTTGTTGCCCAGTGTTTCTGTCCAGAATTTTCAAATATGAAATGATTAATGATTAATAAACATGGACAGCTGCAAAATCTTTTCTAATTATTGTGCAAATCTGCAGTGTTGTACGTCAAGGAAAGTTAATCGAATGGCAGTGAAGTGTGTCTGGCAGCACTGGGATTAGGACAAGGCTCAAACTCCACCAAAAACCTAAAAATAATTCAAAAGCAAAATGGAGAAGGTTGAGGATTGGTTCGGTGAAGAGACAAAACAATATAATCACTTATTATACAGCCCATCATAAAGCATTACACAAAGGTGAAGTGACACTGAATTCTTTCTGAGAGATAACAATACAAACTTTGTTCAAGGTTCTGGAGTTGTGTATGAAAAAAAAAATGCAATGCTAAAGAAATGTTAGCATAATATTTTCTTGGTACATGCAACACTGCCACCCAGAGCATACATTCACATTATGTGCAGGTATGTTGCCACCTACTATGACACCTATAAAATGTCTGGGCATGACATACACACATGCTTGAAAAATTTGCCCTAAGGGTGTATAGAGTTGGTGGAGATACTATGGTGGAGAGTTATACTAGCAACAAGGCTATGAGGTGTAGATAGGTATTATAATGTACAGTATATACACTGTATTTAGGAGGTGTCTTTAGGAGGTGCACTCACTTGCAGCGGTACTTCTCTGGCGTGAAGGAGTGCGAATGAGGAAACTGGGCATCCCATCTCTGACAAGTCAAACCATCCTTGGAAACTGCCACCGTCCCACGATATCCTTCCCCATTCCCCCGAAAACATGTCGTAGTCGTTTCAACATCACTGTGGCTGTCAGATTCTATGAAAGAGGAAAAACACAGACATAGAATGACATACAAAATAAATAAACACCATTACTCATTGAGCATGACGAACAATGAGTCAGACGCATTCTCTCTACAACTGTGCAAGTTCATAATGCAACAACAGTAGTTCTGTATTTTTGGTTTTTTTTCGTATTGAGTGAGTCAAAGCAGCTGCTGAAGGCAAACAATAAAAACATGCGACAGTTCTGGTAAAACAACTGCCAATTATCTCTTAAACAAACACTTTTTGCACCAGTTAGCTCTCACTGTTTAATCACAATGACTAAATGAATAAAGTAGGGGCATGTTTATATTCCTATAGTGAAGAGTAGGAGTGTAATGTAATGCCACTAACCATCTGTTTATCTGTACCTGTATCTGTAAATATCAGTAACTGTATTCATATTTAAACCTGAAGTGGGCATGACCTAAACTGGAAAGGGTGAGGTTTTTTGAAAAAGACTGGAAAAATCTGGCTTTGACTGTTCCTCAACCTCAGCTACATCATTCAAGTTCATAAACTGCAGATACACAGTACTGTTTTTTCATTATTCTGTTTGTACAATTATTATTTTTGTTTGTATCTGCCCATGATATTTTCTAAGGTAGTTCTATTTCTGAATATAAACTAGTTGCTTAATTTAAACTTATAAATAATAATGAATTTAAAATAAAATAATGAATGCTGTAATTCCTTTAATTTTTAATAACTTTTGATGTTTTTCCCCCCACACAAGCTTCATATTTCATATTTGTCCCGCAAGGTTCATATATCACCGTATGAATATACGTATACTGACTTGCTGGAGGGTGGCACAGTGGTGCAATGGTTAGCAATGTCGCCACACAGCAAGAAGGTTCCGGGTTGCGGCTGACTGGGGTCTTTCTGAGTGGAGTTTACATGTTCTCTTTGCGTGTACTGTTGGTGTGGGTTTCCTCCAATTTCCTCCCACAGTCCAAAGACATGTGGATTAAGTCAACTGGCTACTCTAAACTGCCCATAGTTGTGAATGTGAATGGATGTTCATCTCTGTGTTAGCCCTGCAATAGACTAGCCACCTGTCCAAGGTGTACCCCGCTTCTCGTCCAAAGTCAGCTGGGATTGGTTCCAGTTTACCCCGCGACCCTGATGGATAACGGGTCCAGGATGGATGGATGATCCCAGTTCTGACCCACACCTCTCATATCTACGAGATACTTGGGGAAGCTTACTGCTAAGCATTCTTGAAAAAAAAAGAATAGTATGCCTAATATACAGATCTGTATTTCATTCCAAATAATGCATTCATATTCAGTTATACCACTACTTCAGAGGTGCAGTGCCCTCTACACCTGAATGTCAAACTCACTCTCTTGAATTGGAACAGCATATGACATTCAATTCAAGCAAATCTGCTTCTACTATACAGGGCTTTCTAATGTCATGTTAACATTATTTATCATTGCATACTCAGGCAGTATCATGTAGGATCAGCTTCATTAGCAGCGAGGCAGAGTTGGAACAACAACACAATACATTGCTTTAGAGCAACAGCCTAGGTTTTAAGAGCATTTTCTGGCCTTAAGACCAGGGTTCAGATAGACAGGAGGTTCACTTTCCAAGTGGATCTATGCCATCTAAATCTGCACACAGATGCTCTGATCGTTTCTGCAGATCATTTCTGCATCAGTATCCACACAGATGGGACGCACATGGCTGAAGAATTGTGCGGAGATTTTGTAAAGAGAGAGATGTAAAGAGATTCTACAAGTTGTAGATCCACAGTGTCTGAGAGAACTAGTAAATCAGCTCTGTTTAAAAAAATGTACAGCACAGAAAGCAACTGTGATACAAGCACGAGCACAGTTCCACCAGGCAGTAAGTATTATTTATAAAATGTTCGCCAAAGCTAAGCCTGATATCCTGCTTCATTGCTTCCCCAGTCATTAAAATATCCTCAGGCAGAGTGAGAAGGAGCTAAAGCAGGACGAGGAAAAGGTGAGGAACTCTAAGGCTAGTCATTAACGTAACTGGTTACAGTGCTGTGTGGAAAAGCCTGTCTGAAAATGTGTGTGCGTGTGTGTGTGTTTGTGTGTAAAGCTGAAACCCACACGTGTCTTATGTCTGCAGAGCAGACACAGGGTTTACAAAGCAATCCAAAACACAGGGCCCCAGCTTCCATTCAGATAAGGCCATGCACTAGTGCGCTGATGAAGAAAAACAAACACTTGGAGACTCTTGCGAACACCAGGAGTGAGGCAGCGTAATGGAGGAAGAAGAAGAAGGTTTTTTTTTTGTTTTTTGTTTTTTTAAGGACAAACCGTCCTCTTCTCTGTTCGCCACAAACAACATTCCTGTGAGGGTCCCAAATGAGTGGGGAGCTGCAGGAAGAGGAAGCTGTAAATTTGGCAAATTCCTTTTTTTTTTGGTCTCCTTGACTTGCCTATACACACCCAGAGAGAACCTGTATATACTCACACACAGAGACAATCACACTCACCACACTGTTTGACATTGCAGTACTCCCATGGAGTGTTAGAATCAGTGGTGAAGCACCAGGGTCTCTGGCGTCCATCTGGGTTCCTGCAGTAGTTATCCTTAAGTCCTTTATCTGGGTACCTAACAGAGAGAGTAGAGTGATCAAAACTGTGCAACCTGATTTACAACAAGAAGTACCCACAATCACCTCCAGGCATTGCTGCATAAACCAATTCGTGCTACAGATGTGGTCAGCTTCTGTGGAATCTCTGTGAATTGCTTGGGCTGTGAACCTTAAAGCCTCTAAAGCTTAAAACAACATGGCCAAAATTTGCCTCTTTGACAGGATCGTGGAAAACGGTCACTTTTTAAGGATACACCATTTCCCACACTGCAAAGTACTGAGAATATACTTTATTGATTTCATTAATGCTTTTCAAACATCGCTGGCAAATGCCATTCCTCATGAGCTGAATGTACTTGAAGTATTTCCAATGTCCGATTAAAGTGCTCTTGTGAGTTTATCCACTCAAGGGAGAGTAGCTAAACAACTTGCGTCCATTTTTCAACCCCTATCCCTATGATTTCTCAAGACTTGCTATGGGTTGAAGTTAAGCAGTATATCAGCTTGATGTTAATTGAATGCAATGTTGATGAATATGATGTTCATGTAGAAATACAGAAATACAGATTGCACACATATACTGCAGTAGGGATCACATACCAAAGTGGACATAAGCTTTCCGCCAGAACTTTCCAGATTTATTTCTTGTGCATAGTTCAACCAGCAGAACAGACACGTCATAATGTACTCCAGAAGTGTGATTCCCAAAGGGGTGAATAAGGATGAAACATCGATTTTCAGGTAACTTTTCTTTAACAAAGCGTTGTTTGGAAGTTTGGACTGAGCTTTTAGACATATCTTGCAACAAGTTGCCAGTGAGGAATTTACACAGTATTGTTCATGATGTAACTATTTAAAGTGAGCGATAAATTGTGAACACACTCAAAGTCATGTGTACAGTTGTAGATACGTACAGCAAGGTTTCATTTTATTGATGCAGACAGGCTCTGATCCATTACTCAAAATTGCTTAGTACACTGTCCCCAAATGAATATAACACATGTCCCTATGGACCATGTTCTCACCAGGAAGGTTCGTACCTTTTGGGGTGGAAGAGATGTTTGTGAGGTTCATCTAAGTCCCAGCGCTGGCACTCTCTGCCACTCTCCGTGTGGTCCATGGGCCCGCGGTAGCTTTCTCCATTACACATCATACATTCCACTGTGGATGAGGAACATGGCTGGTAAGAATTTTAGTCTTGAGGAGCAAGCCCAAAGGAATACTCACACACATACACATGCACAGCTGAGAGACTTTAGCATGCTCAGAAAGGAGAAAATGGCTTTAGCATGGTTGTCACATTACACAACAGAAATAAAAACAACTGATGATGGAATGTTGAATTCCCTAAGCACATTATATTAGGAATTAGGTTAATGTTTATTGCAATCAATCTCTTATGTCTTTCTCACCTAACATTAAGTAAACTCCTATATGTAGCCATTAGACTGAGTCCTACATCAGGTAACACCTCAGCTTAATAAGCTGAAGTACCACCCATTAAGCTGTCAGTACGTCTCCAGGGGCAGACCAGAGCTTCTAACTGATTTCAAATGATCAAAGGTTACCAAAATGAGTAATTGAAAATCTAGAGGCTTAGTAATAATGGCCCGGCGAACGTCACAGCAGAGAGAGGTCACCTAAGCAGCAATGCTCCCTCGAAAGCCTGTTATGACTGTTGTACTCCACTATAAAGGCTGGATCAGCATATTGGAACCAGATGTCCAGCCCTGGCCATTTTCATGAAACCTTGATTTTACATCCATCTGTGTGTGTTTCTGATTATGGGAAACTAATTTATTAACAAACCCTCCCAGCCGTATTTCAGCACAGTACTCTGAGAATAGACAGAAGGCTGTCTCTGTTTGCCTGATCGCTATCTCTAGAGAAAGCTCTCTACATTGCACTCCGCATATTCAGCCCACATTCTCCCATGTCCTGATTTAGCGAGCAGAGAAGTGCATGCAAAAAAAAAAGAATCCTGGCTCGTGACTACTTCACAAGCAGAATGTCTCCTTACCTCAAAGAAAGCATTTTCGAAATCAAATCAAAAAGCAGCTCAACTATAAATTATTCGATGGGTTTAAATGACAGAATGTAAATGGACACTCACCTTGTGAACACTGGGGAATGTTGCAGTTTTGATAACGTATGCTGGGGTTCTTAGTAAAACACCACGGTCCTGTAGTGCTATTGTCTGGGTTCCGGCACAAGTTCCCCCGAAGGTCCTTCTTCTTATGCCGCCGGGGTAAAAAGCTAAGTGTGTTTGATAGGTAAAGGAAAAGAGAATGAGGGTAAGCTCAAGGGATTCTATCGTTTCATCTGTATATTCAGGAAATAACAACCAGCTGTGCTACTGAGACTTCTGTATGTCTGTTAACACTGGAAAAGACTTCCATTTTAGACAGATAAGAAAAAAGATAAACGGCAACAGGAAGACAGACAGCCATCCCAGATACTGATGTCACCCACTTCAGGTCCTCCTCTGCACTCCCACTCATATGTGTAAATCGAAGACCATAAAGCAGGTTAGCAGATCAAAAGATGCAGAGACACTCAGACTCAAAGTGAGAGCAAAAAAAAAGGGGGGGAGGTCTATAGAATATAGAAGTCTGTTTATAAAATATTTTTCACACATCACAGAAGTTCTTTAGGATTTATAGATGAAATAAACAGCATCATATTTGTTGTTAGATGCAGAAAACCTAAACACATAAGCATATAAAATGACTTTAAGATCAATGTGATCCTACTCTATCAAATATTTAAGATTTGGAATCGGGTATTGATATGAAATTTGGTTGCCTTTGCCCATAAGTCAACTAAGGGATTCCCAGACAAAGGGGCAGATACCTGCTCACGAAAAAATGTAGAGGTCAACAATCCTGTGCCAGGAGGCCAAAGTGATTCTCTCAGTGGAGGTCTGAAAGTGAGCAGGCCTATAAATCCCATATAAAGTCCATACAGTCTAGTCAAAATGTGTCCACTCCAATCAGAAACTCAACTAGACCACAATACTAGGTTGTGAATACAGGCTTAAACCTGTTTTAAAGCGGTCAATGATAACAAAATGTGACAAATTAGTTTGCCAGTGACTCCTTTTTCCAGTCTTCCGATCCAAAACTGCTGAAACTGTTTCAAAGCAGTTTTTTTTTTTTTTAACCATACATCAGTCCATTAGGAAGTATAAAAAGTTGATGGGGAAAGAAAGAACGAGGGGAGGTGAGAATTTAAAAAAAAAACCTCAAGGTCCATTCTAGGTAGTCATGTTTTCATGTGTCGGCAGCTTTTTGAAAGTTTGAGATGTATAGCTCTCTTGGCACTGAGTCACAGTCTCACTATTCTCCCCATCCCTAGTAAATGACAGGCAGTAAACCGATGGCTCCATGCTGTTTCAGCATCCTTAATGAACTCACCGGCCATAATGAACTCTTGGCAAATAAGCCCTTCACATTAGTTATCTTATCTAAGCCTTGTGCTGCATTCTGTCAAGACTCCCACCATTATGCCGATCCTCCATGCTAACCTTTTAAAACAACTCCTCCAGTTCAGCGCACTTATTTATAGAAGTTTGAGTATATAAATGCATATTTAAGTGCAGTTATTCACAAGTCTATACAGTGTTTATAACTAGAGTTGTGTATGATGTTAGTAGGGCTGTAGGACTCGAGTCTGGTCTTGAAATGTTTTCTGTATTGGCTTGGATGTGTCTCAGATATATTGGTATTTGTAGAAGTTTGACATAGAGTACTTCCTTCTTCTAGAAAACATAGCGTAATCATTGGCATAATGCACAAATGAAGCCAACTAGCTGAAGTAAATACTTGGCCTTGAAAATGATTTGATGGTTTTTTTGGTCTTGATCTTGACTCGGTCTCACGTTCATTTGGATTCGGCCTTGACTTGGCCTCAACCCTCTGAAGACTCTGTCTTGATTTGATCTCGGCTAGACCTGGTCTTGGACTTGACAATGGCATTCTTGACTACAGCCTTAGATGTTAGTGCAGCATAAGCATTAATAGACTTAGGTTTAGTAGATTTTTGAACAATTGCAGGCATGTTAATGTCTGACTCAAGGTTTATAAAGCTGAGCTTGCTGTCAGAACTAAACCCTTCCACAAAGCATAGCTCTCAAAGGACAATTGAATTAATTATTAATCATTCTTTTTTTTCTCATTCCCCCAAAATGCACCACAGAGCGCCACAGGAGGTCATTCCTGCCTGTGGCCATCAAACTTTTCAACCTTTCCCTCAGAGGCTCTGATATTCTATAGACAATGGACTGTTCAATACTGCACATGTGTAATAATTCCATTGTACTACATCCATGCACACTGTGCCTAGGTTCAATAATTACATAATATAACTATTCCATACCTCACTCAATGTGTAATGCTGCTGTAATAACTTCTATGTTCCATAGCCATTATATACTACTTATGTGCAATAACTGTAGTAATAATTGTGCAATAACTTTCTTTATTCCATCCGCACAGCTATTTTTCCTTCCACGCAGATAGTTATGTGCAATATATATGGTTTACATTTTACATATTTTTACATATAATATATTTTTATATTTTTGCATATTTCATATGTTTTACATATCTGTTTAATTTTGTCATTTCTTTTCTCTACTTGAATGTGAGCAATTGCAGATGTACTCAATTTCCTCGCAGGATTTTTAAAGTATTTCTGATTTCTGATTTCATTAAATCCTCAAATCTTGAGCAGGCCCTTGTGAAGTGTGTGATGCATCTGTTCCAGATGAGTACAACTGTGTTTCATTAGTCACTGAATTACAAATAAGAAAGGTGTCTAATAAAGCAGGAATGAAAAAGGACTGGTGAAACTGATCCAGCCACAATAAGATTTTGAAAGAATGTCCCTGACAAAGAAAAACTGAAATATTGGGAATTTGAAGAAAGATTGCAAAGAGAGACAGAAGGGATAGATGGAGAATCTTACTGATGTTCATGTGGCGTGTTCAGATCCCAGTTCTGACACTCAACCCCACTCTCGGTCACTGATCTCCTCCCTTTGTAATTCAGGCCTGTGCCGATGATGCACTCTCTTACAAAGTCTACAAGAGTAATACAACAAAGGTGGTCAGTAGAATTATCAGATATTTCATATTAGGCCATGTGCCACACAAGCAAAGACAATTGTACTCCATTTTGTTAAAAAAAAAATAAAAAAAAGATTTGCTGACATAGAGGTCACAAGACAAGCTGTAAGTGCTGTGTCATTTCATTTCACTCTGATGATGAACTCCTGACATGTGCACGTCACTGTGTATACAGGTCACCCAGCTTTCATCTCGCCTTAACATTCCAAAGCAGGCCTTTATAAATAAGGCCTCTAAACAACATTAGACAGTTACATAAGCTCAAAAAAGTGGAAGAAAATGTGTCTTTAGTGTAAAGGACCCCCATGAAAAACCAGGAACAGATGTATGTTACTAATCAAACCATATGGAAATAAATTCCTTGTCAAATTACAGCATCAGCACAGCAACTGTAATGCAAGAAAGCTTTTGTACCTTTTTTTTCATAAAGGTCAAAGCTGAAGTCAGTCTCAGCATGGACGCCCACTGTGAGGCTGTCGAAGGAGAGTAAATGGCACTTTGTGCCATTTTGATCAAAGATGAAGGCTCTGGAGAGAAAGATTGCATGCAAATTAATTAATTCATTCACTTGGTTTCATAACTTTATTTTTTTTAAATAGATAACATTTGATGAATTAAGGATGAGAGAGAGAGAGAGAGAGAGAGAGAGAGAGAGAGAGAGATGATAACCAGCTGTTCAAGGTTAGAAACAGCTGCTACTTTTTCTACCTGACAGAATTTGCGGCACTGATATTTTAATTTCTGAATCACAGGTTGTTTCTATGCTGAATGTCACTACAAAGTATGGCTGATATTTCCAAGCTTGCCAAGGTGCTGTTTGGCACATAGGCCGTTACGCAAGACATCAAAATAGGAAGTAGTTGATTTGCTGATCATGCATTTCCAGTTGTAATGTAGCTTCCAGCTCCTTCCTCTGAGCACATTGTGCAGTTTAGATGGGGTCAACTGTTTTTTTTGTTTGGTTTTTTTTTTTAGAAAGTTTTGTATGAGACATGCAGGATAGCACAGACTAACCATTTTTTCCATTTTGTCACAAGCCAACGTTTCATCATGAGTTGACACAAATATTTTTGTCTTGATCAGATTCACACACTGACCTTCATATCCCACTATGGGAAGGCTGCAGGTGGTTCCCTGTACACACCGCACATGCTTCCTGTATATTCAAAAAGTGTAGGAGCTTAACTGCATTTATTGACCTCGACAGACCCCATACCTGCAGGTGAAGGGGAGTTTTCTGTTGCGGCTGCAGCGGCGCACGCACTTCCCCAAGCTCATCTTCTTGCTTTTCATCATGTAGGAGGAGTCAGGCGGAGCGACCAGACGAACCCCGTCAGTCTTCTGGTAGTCCTGAAGCGCATGCCTCTTGCTTTCTGTCATATGAAACAAATTTGTCATAGGTCATATACATTTCTTTAAATAAACCCTCCTAATAATGAATAAAGGTTCCACAGGACAGAGGGTATAGTAATAAGACTGACACTAATAAGACTATAACTGATTAAGTAGACTAGACACCAGCAGCATGGAGTGGAAAATGAGCCAATTCAGTGTGCTTTAGTGCAAGATTAATCCCGCTTGTGTAATAAGATGCAAGGATATCCATCATTTTCTGATTAAGTACAGTGACTCAGGTTGAGTGGATTCATTGTGAGGGCCATGTGGGAACGTGCCAAATCCTTGCTGATCGGGTAACAGAACTCCTACAGAACCGAACCAGAGACAAACTTCCACATGCATGAACAAGCTCTAGTGTCTAAGGTCATTGGACATGGTTGCAATCCAAGTTCTTAATGGGCAGAGAGAGGAGGAAAGTTTTGTGTGTGCGTGTGTGTGTGTTTTTAAAGATAAGCACGCTGGACCGGCCTGTCTGTCTTGAATTTGAATGGAAGTACAAGGCAGCTGGGCAAAGAGGAGAGCAAAAATATTCACATCTGCATCCTCATTCCAGGCAGCATTCCCCCTGGTATCAGGGCTGAACCTTCGCACATCAACATTTGATATTTATTTATTTGTTTGTTTGTTTATTTGTTGAGTAAACTCATAAGCATATTTTGTACTTTTTTACCATTTATATTCTTATCAATGAATACATCACGAACCAATAAGCAAACATTCTCCACATACACTGGACTAAAGGTTGACTGTATTATTCTTTTTTTTTTTAAAAGAGATGTAAGGCACACCTCTCTCTCTCTCTCTCTCTCTCTCTCTCTCTCTCTCTCTCTCTCTCTCT
>JAOTRR010000034.1:7133345-7147500 GCA_028570945.1 Gogo arcuatus
GTAACAAGATAATCAATGTTATTCACTTCACCTGTCAGTGGTCATAATGTTATGGTTGACACACACACACACACACACACACACACACACACACACAGTGGATATAAACGGTCTACACATTCTGTTTAAAATGTTAAAATTGCAGGCGTATACACCATTGTATAATGTCACCTGAATATGCTCAGAGTTAACCAATCACATTCTAATTATTGTTTGAATGTCTAAATAAATAACTGTCATACACCTTTCGCACACCTGTCATTAATGAAGTGCTTCTGATTAACCTCAAATAAAGATCAGCTGTTTCTGTAGGATTTTCTTGATATCTTCTTGGTTCTTGGTTTCATGCAAGTACTGAAGCCATGGTCCACCAAAGAGTTTACAAAGCATGTACAGGATCTCATTGTCATAAGGTATCGAAGAGGAAAGGGGTACAAAATAATTTACAAAACATTAGATGTACCATGGAACACTGTTAAGGCCATCAACAACAAGTGGAGACAATGGGGCACCACAGTGACATTATCAAGAACAAGGCATCCCTCCAAATTTAAAGGAGATGTAGGAACATCTGGCAGGTACTGGCCACTTCCTGCAAATGAGAACAATCTCTTGTAATCTTTCCATATCTGGGCTGTGCAGTAGGTGGCTAGATGGAAGCCTTCTCTCATGGAACAAGCCATTCAAGCCCACCTAAATCACCCCAAACAATTTGGCAAAATACATTATGGTCTGATAAGATCAAGGTAGGACTTGTTGACTTGTATTTCTAAAATATATGTTTGTGAAAAAGCAAGACAACTTATCACCGAAAGAACACCATAACCATGGTGAGGTATGGTGGTGGAAGCATCATATTATGGGGCTGTTTCTCTTCATCTGGGACTGAGGCTGCAGTCAAGATAGAGGGAATCATGGATAGCTCCAAATACCAATCTATTTTGGCACAAAACCTGCAGGCCTTTTGTTAGACAGCTGAAGATGATGAAAGCTTTCATCTTCCAGGACAACAATGACCCAAGTCAAGAACAGCTTCAGAAGAAGATCATCAACATTTTGGGATGGCTCTGTCAGATCCAAGACCTAAATTCTTTCTAAAACTTGTGGAATGACTTGTAGAGGGCTGTACACAGGAAACCAGGTGTAACCAAGGTATTGTATTTTTTTTTCATTTTTCATTTTTCCTCCTAAAACATTTCTATTTGTTTTTCACTTGAATTCTGTTGGTTGCTATATCACATTAAAGGTGGAAAAAGATCTGACATGATTTATCTTGGTTTAATTTTTTATATGCCAAAAACCTGCAATTTATAATGTCTTTGATTACCCAGAAAAGAGCTCTATAAATTATCGGAAATACTTACTGAACAGGCATCTGAATACTGGTACATGATTCTGTCAGTTGTGGGACTCAGAGACTTGGGATCAGACAGAGATCGTTGCTGGGCCTTCAGTGATCTTGGGCTACTTGGGTGTCTAGTTGGTTCAGCTGTTAGCATTCTGTGAGTGCCCTTTCCAGGAGACACAGGTGAGACTGGGGAGTACAATACCTTTGGAGATTTGGGTACTGAAGAGATGCTAATACCATCTGCTTTTAGATGAGTGTTGACACCAACTTCGATGGGAGTTGAATGTTTCTTATCTTTGTCAGATGTAAAGTCTGAGTCACTCTCTATTTCTCCTCCTCTGTGCAGGTCAAATGTAGCATCTACTTGAGCTCGTACTGGTGATCTCTTTAGAGTTCCAGAATGATCTGTCTGAACTGAGATCTCAGCCACAGTTTGGATTGCAATGCTGGATACTTTGGAGCCTTTAAGCCTTTCTCCATCTGCAAATCTGCTGGAACGAGATCTGCGCCTGCTTCTAACAGGGACATCCCATTCATCCTGATCCTCGTCATCAGTTTGCACACAGCTATCAACACTTTTCCTACTTTTCCTTCTCCTCCCAGAGTAAGGCCTTTCCAATACTTCCTCCTCATCTGTCTGAACACAATTACTACTTATTTTCTTAATACCTAACTCTACATTTTGCCCAGTGACTTGCTTGGTGACTATGGCAGGTAGCTTCTCTGAATCCTGTTTTTGTTCCTCTGTTTGTTTAAGATCATTTTCTGATTTAGGTATGTTCAAACTATACTGCAATAAATCACTAGGTGGATCAGTGTGCCGATCTTGGCTAGTTGAAGAGACAGTGACTTTTGATAATATGTTGTCATCCTTCACTGGCCAGTACTGCCCATTATCTCCTCTGCAGTATTGGGAATCTAGGACAACACCTGAGCTAGTGGTTTGAGATATGCCATCAAAGCCATACGGATATATTTTCTGTTCCTGTAACTGTTGCTGTAGTTGATGCTGTAGAAGTTGGATTTGCTCAAGCTGTAGTTGCTGTTGGGCAAAGGTCTCCTGTTGAAGAATGAGATGAGCCTTGCGTTCCTCTTCTTGCTGCATTAGGAGCTGTTGTTTTATGCTCTGCAGTTCCTCTAATTCCTTTTGAACAATTAGCTGCTCCTGCTCACGATAACGTTGTATCTCCTGTCTCTCCCATTCAAGCTCCTCAGCCAGGCACAGCTGCTTTAGTTTCTCTAATTGCAAAAACTCATGTTCAGCTTGGTACTGCTGACTCTTGCTGTCATCCAAGGTAGGGAAATTTGGGGAGACAAGGGCATCCAGAGAGGCTGCAATGACCTCAAGAGTAGCATCAGAGTATAGTTCTGGAAAGGCTGATATTGAGGGAAGCAGGTTGGCGAAGGCAGAAGGCATTATACCCTTGGATGGATCAGTTTGTAAGAATACTGATTGGTTGCATTCAGTGGAATTCATTAGATCATATGGTGAAGCCTGGATCTGTGTTGAAAATGGCTCCATTAGAGTGGTGAGACTGTTGCATGTTGTACTGAATATTGAGCCTGGCTGAGTGGTAATTGCAAATGTGGATGGAATGGGTGGAACAACAGATGAGTACACAACTCCATTTGATGATCTTAGTACAGTATTATTTCCTGAGGATATTCCTTGGGAAGAGTGAGTGGTGGTTATCCCAGGGAATGACATTGTACCTTTCTTTGAGTAGTCCAGGGCCTCATCTGTAGTGGTTGGAAATTTACACTTTAGTTCAATAAATCAACCAGTCTCACATAGGCTATATACTTAGGTCATGCGGGTTCTGTGAAATTGACTACAAAGAGGAAACCAGCAAGCATGCATAAATCACTCTTGTCATACTAGCATGATGCAAAGCCAAAACACCGAGGGAGAACACGAAGGCACATGCATGCATCTGTATAAAAAAAGAAAAAGAACAAATGAATGAAAATAATCAGACCCTGTTCATATATTTTAAAAAACTCAAGAAAAATAGGAAACACAAAACTTGAAAATACCAAAATACACATGCACTACAATACTGACCTCTTGACATTTTTGCTGATGTCAAATCAATAGCCCCATCTGTTGCATCATTTTGGCTGACAAATCCATTTTTTGTGACCAAATCAGTTTGTGGGAAATTACCACCAAACCCTAATGTTTTTATATAACTGAGGTCCTCACGTCCTAGGGTTGTGGTATTATGTTGTTCATAATTTCTTGCAGCAAACTGTTTATCTGTTGTGGTCACTGGAGGCTGCGTTCTGCAGCTTCCTGTGAATGGAAGTCTATAGAGGATGTCACAGCACACTGTTCGCCTCCCTGCTGTCAGATCTACAGGTGCCACATCTTCAACAACACTTGTAACCACTCCTGTGGATGCAGTAAGAGCCAACATAGTTCTCTTTGGCTTTGATATTGTTAGATCCATAGCTCCAGCTGCAGAAGCCTCAATATGAATAGGTACACTGGAAGGTGTGTAGATTATTGGCGCCATTGTGACAGGTAAAGATGCAGGTGTTGTGATTTCAGCAGGCCCACATGATAGATTAATGGGGATCTCTGTATTGCTTGTTGGTTTTGGTTGTGAATTCACTGGTCTGTAAACTATTTGTGCCAGAGGTTCAAATGGTTTGTATGTTTTAAGTGGCAGAGGCATTGAAATAACACTTTGTAAGTTGGGGGGAGTGTCAACTGTAATGTTATTGTTGTATGTGAATGTTGCAGTGCAGGTAACAACAGCGATACTATCTGTCACAACAGAAAGTGTTGTAGCAGGAGTTATCTCAGCACTTAGGTTTACAATTTCTGGAGGCACAGCAGTTATCTGTCGACTACTTGAATCATTTAAGATAGACTGCAGATTTGGGTCAGGGGCTGTCAGATCCATTCCTTTGTCAGTCATTGAAACACTGACCTTTAGTGTTGTGAGATCTATAACATCATCAATGCAATGTGTTTTTCCACTTCGTTTAGGTGTTGCTTGTCTGCATGTAGGATCTGAAATAGGTTCTAGAGCTATTCTTTCTTGAACAACTGATACTGTAGTAGTTCTCTGGACTTCAGTTGCGACAACTTGTGCCAAAAGATTAGGTAATGCATATTGGTGCTGTTCTGTTGTTGCAATTGTAGAGTACAGCTGGCTCATGCTAGACAAGATTTTATCAGTTCCTCTTATTTCTTGACTCTCAACTGATTTTTTGAATTGAGCAAATGGTCCTGTTGCAGTATGTGCAGTATATGCTGATGCAGACACTGATGGTACCATTTGTTGTGATTCAATACATATTTGGTGCTGTTGAATCTGGTCAGAGGATGGACCTTTTGTGGATTTAGCCTCTTCTTCCATTTCCAACATTTGTTTTGCCAGATTATCTAAGGACAATGGGAGTTTTGTCATTGTTATAGGAGCAGGGTAAACTGTTTGAATCATTTGCCTCTCAAGGCCTGGCATGACATCATGTGAAGCTAAAGGTTCCCTTGAGGATGTTGGAGTAATATCTACTGTAAAGGCTGCTGGTGTCAACTCTACAGGTATTTCTTGTATTTGAAGTGATGCAGGTACCACTGACTGAGATTGTGGAGCTGAAATATGAGTGGCACACAATTCTGTAGCTGAGATCACTGTTGACACATTATTTGGTTCTATGGTCATGGCTGGAATTTCTGTCACAACTGATACTGCAAGCAATGTATCTGGTGATGCTACAGAAACCACTGTTGCTGCAGGATATACTGTTGTGTTCATAGGTGATGCAGAGTAAATGGGTTTTTCCTCATAAATTTTATTTTTGATTGCTACTGCTGTGTCTATTTGGGGCACAAAAGCAGGGCTTGGTGCTACTGAATATGGTACTGAAACCACACTTGATGCTGGTGCTGAGATGACTGTAGAAACAGTATTTATTTTTGGTTCTATAGTCATGTCTGGAATTTCAGT
This sequence comes from Gogo arcuatus, assembly GCA_028570945.1. NCBI lineage: Eukaryota > Metazoa > Chordata > Actinopteri > Siluriformes > Anchariidae > Gogo > Gogo arcuatus. Next base: position 7,138,656 of record JAOTRR010000034.1, read on the forward strand.
CACAACTGGTGATGTTACAGTGGGTATAGAAACCACTGTTGGTGCAGGACATATTGTTGCAGCCACAGGTGGTACAGAGTAAATGGCTTTTTCCTCATAAGTTTCCCTCTTGATTGGTTCTATAATTGTCTCTATTTGGGGCACAAAATCAAGGTTTGTTGCTACTGGATATGGTACTGAAACTATACTTGATGGTGGAGCTGAAATCCCTGTTGACACAATATTTATTTTGGGTTCTACAGTCATGTCTGGAATTGCAGCCAGAACTGGTGATGTTTCAGTGGGTATGGAAGCCACTTCTGGCGCAGGATATATTGTTGTTGTCACAGGTGGTGCACAGTAAATAGTTTTTTCCTCATAAATTTTGATTGGTAGTACACCTGTTTCTGTTTGAGGCACAAAAGCAAGGCTTGGTGCCATTGAACGTGGTACTGAAACTGCACTTGATGCTGGAGCAACTGTCACATCTGTTGATCTCTTATTTGTAACATCTGGTGCAGAGTCCCCAGTTTGTCCTGAAATAATTGGTGCTGTAAAAATAGGGGCAGATATTACTTTTGGTACGGTAGCTACTCCAGGTTGTGAAACCATGGTCAGTGGTGCAGACACCACAGGTGGAGTAAACATTGTTGATACAATAGCAAGACCCTGCTGCTTAGGAGTTGGTAGAGATGGTCTGCATATTGGAGCTTGGGTTGTAACACCTTCCACTGGTGATCCTGGTTCTGATGGCAGTGTTATAACTACATATGTCTCAAGAGTTTTAGCAAACCTAGGTGACAAGGGAGATTTTGGAGATGAGATACTGTGTTTGATATCAGTGGGGGCAGTCAAGGACAATGTAAGGGCCTTGGGAGGTTCTCTTGTTCTTGGTAAAGTTGCAGCATGTCCAATTTGGGCAACTGTAGATTCATGAATTACTGATGGTTTTACACTTTCTCTTGATTTGTGACTGAACACTAGGCCACCTGGTAGACAAAATGGCTTAGGTGGGACTGGGGGAGGTGACTTGTGTGTGCTGGTTGCAACTTGTTTAACTGATGCTGTAGGTGCTTGGCTGGCTATACTTTTGACAGATTCAGTAGTAGTGGGTACCACTGACTGTTGATTAAAAGATGTATTAGGTAGACTATCAGGTGGTAGGGCTGGTGGTGAAGCTGCAGGTGGTGGTGGAAATTCAATGACTGGCTTATCTGCTCTTTCTCTGGAGATAGGTGCCACTTGAGGTTCAAGTTGTGTTGACACAAAAGTTAAGTCACTAGGCAAGCTAGCTTTCAGTCCCGCAAGAGGAGAAGCATCTGAACTGATAACAGGGGATACACTCACAGCAGGTGGACTTCTAACTTGTTGAATGGAGGTTGCCAATGTATTAGTAATGATATCCTGTGTTTCTTGTTTTATCATATTTATACTTTCAACATTTGGCACAATGATAGCAGTACCTTGTCCTGTCTGGAGAACAGGAGTCACAGTTTGAGAGCCCTCTACTGCAGGTTGAAAATTTCCTGTCTTTGGCTTTGTGTCCACTACTATTGACTGAGTTGGTAGAAAAGATAAAGTTACAAAGGCTACAGTTGTATTCATGGTTGGAAAAACCTTTGTGGCAGCATGCTCTACAGACTGGAAGGTTTGTGAAACTGCAACAGGGAGTTCACGGGCTGCTGTTCGTTCCAGAAGTGATTTGTCTGCATCTATACAAGGAATAGGAATTTTAATAGCTGGGGTCATAGCTGTCATATCTGCAGCAGGAACAGTGGGTGAAACATGCTGGTGTTGTATGAAAGCATTGACTGGAGTACTTGGTTTTGTTGGTTCTGAAACAGTTGAACAAATATAGCCCTGTTCCACAGATGAGGAAGGAACACATGGTGCAAAAGATATGCTCTGGACTGTAGCAAGAGTGTCTGTTGAGCAGTAGGTTGATACTGCAGTTCGAGCAGAAATATGCCCTTTATTTATGGTTGAGGTACTTGTTAAAGCAGGAGTGTGTGCGAGTGTACATATTACACCTGAACTATGAATTGGATACTCTAAAGGTGAAGACATGAGGTCTGGCATTTTGACAATAACCGGAACAGGTTCTGGAACAATGGCAGAAGATGTATGTTCTCTTCTGGTATATATAGGAGTGGGATCTAAAGATGGTACTTGAATTGGGTGCTCTGATGTAGGAAATACAACATCAGGCACAAAAGGAGTTGAAGTTATGCATGAAACTGGGGCTTGTGACACATAAGCTGGTGCAGTTGGAGAATCTGGGATGAAAGACACTGTAGCTAATACCGAGGTTGGAGTCATTGCTTGACTTGTGACAGAAACTGTAATTTGCTCATGTGTGGACACTGTAGTTACTGTAGATGTTGACATGAGGGTAGAATAATCTACAATGTTTGTTGGTTCCAAAATTGTTTTTGAATATGTAGTTTGTAAAACTGAATCAGGCTGTGATACTCCATCTTGTATTGTAACAATAATTGCATCTGAGGTATGCTTTGAGGTGAAAACTGGTTTAGAAGCTAGTGGTGGCTTAGAAATTGAAACATCAGCTGGCTTAGTAGCTTGGGTTGGTTCTGGAGTCACTGATGATTCAGAAATAGCAGTATCTGCTTGGGAAGAAACTAGTGTTGGCTTTGGAGCTAGTGATGGTTTAGTAGCAGATATCCCAGGTAGACTTGGAGCTGTTGAGAATTTTATGGTTTGTTGGGTAGATGCAGCAACTTGGGAGGGGCATACAATTTCTTCAATAGAAATGTCAATTACAGTAGAAGTAGGTTGTACTAAATCTTGGGGTGCTGGTTTTGATACTAAGTCTGCCATTGAAATTACACTTTGTGCAGAATCAGATCCAAGACTTGTTGAACTTTCAGCAACATAGGGTTTTAGTGGAATGGAAGCTTCCCCTGCAGTCTGATCTATAAGGCATGAGGAACATGCTGTTAAATCAAAGGATTTACTTCGTAGAGACAGAGGAGATGCTTGTGAATCCCAAGCTGAAGCAAGGAACACATGTTCAAGTGCTGATTTTGACAATGGAACTTCAGACACAACAGATGTTGGCTCAGACTCTATTGACTGTGCCTCTAGTGAAAATTCTATAAATTCAGAAGCTTCCTCTGATCTATCATCACACTGATCAATACCATTTAACGTAACTATCTCATACTCTTGTGTGAGGCTCTCTTCATCCTCAGCCTCCTCTTCACCAGATGAACACTGAGTAATTTTTAGGTCAGGAATAGGATAAAGAACATTTTTAACAGGCTGATCTTGTGGAGGTATTGACTCAGCCATGTAAGGCTCCATAGGACACTCAATAGGTTCAGTTGCAAATTCATCCTTGTCATTATCCTCTTCTCCACTTGAGGGAATTTGTACTACTTCAGAAGAATCATATAAAGGCTCAGATAAAGACAAAGGTGATACTGGTGATAGAGGAGTTGATTGTGTAGGACTTGTTCCTGGTGTCATAACTTCATTTTCCCTATCCAGCAGTTCGTCATTTGCAGTTTCAGCATACCACTGCCAATTTTCATCTTGGGGTTTTGTAAACTCATAGTTTTCTGATATATTTACATAACAAGTGTCAGTAACAGCAGTTACAGTGGTATCTCTGTGAGGAGCTGAACTGTTTAGCTGTGCATGTTCAAATGTTTGATCTTTTAGCATGAGTTCTCTAGTTTTCTGCATCTCCTCATAGGCCTCCTCTGGTGTTCTAAGCTTTCTTTCTGTTTGTTGAACAGACACATTAGTCAAGTACTCATCTACAGTAGTATTATGATCACCTGCTATAGCCTGTGCTGGTTCCTCCACTAATGACTCGTAAACATAGTCCTCTATCAGCATGCCTTCATACAGTGGCTCAATATCAGGTGGAGTGATTTTCTTTGTCATAGCTTTGAGTTCTTGGGCTTTCTGCATAATTTCTTCATATGCCTCATCTGCACTCTTTAATTGTTTCTCTCCAACATTACACATTACATCCACTGGTGGCAGTTGGTGGTTAACATTTTCTTGTTCTGACTCTGTACTTGGTGATATGTTTGAGTAAGAAAATGTCTCATATATTTTTATTTGTGAAACCTGCAAAACTTCATCAATTTTAGATATGCACTCTATCTGAGAGTGATTATTTGATGGATGATCTAGCAATTTGTCTTTTTCTTTACTGGATTTTTTGTAAGACTTTTTGAACTGCCTTTGATCAGTGTCCCTCTGTATTTCTTGTTCTATAAGTTGATCTCCTTCCCCCAGGATCTCTTCCTCCTCAGAGGAGTCTGCTATAGTTTGAAGGGTTTGACCTGGCCTATGCTTAATTTTACGTTGCTGCTTGCCCTCTAAATTCTCCTTCTTGTGACATGGACTGCTATCACTTTCTTCACCAAGTGAAGACATTGATGTAGGTGACGTGGTTCCTGATGTGATGTGTGATGCTTGCATACTGGAAGATCCACCGTCTTTAGACATATCTTCAGCTAAACTCTCTTCTTCTGAAATCTGACTGACAGGAACATTCTGTTGTACAGAAATAGGTCTTGTTTTGTTAAGGTCTCTGGTTTCTTCATTTTCATTATCATTCGGGTGAAATGTTTTTACTGTTTTATAGATGGGACTAGTCTGCATTACTTGGCCTTCTTGTTCTTGAGGCAAGAGGCAACTATCAGCACTTTCTTCAGGCACATTAAGTTGTTTTATCATCCTTTCATCTTCATGGTCAGTACTTCCAGTATCTGCATCACTGTCTTCATGCAGAACTTGGTGGTCTTTTTCTCTGATCTGTTTTGTGATGTAACTTTGGTGATGAGTTGGTGACAAATCCTTATCTGCATTTGTTTGCTGTACCTGTGTCTGTATGAACTCTTCATCTCCAGAATCAGAATATTGTTTTGTACTCACTGTTTCTTTAATATGGGCCAGTTCTGCTGCAGTTTCCTTCAAAAGAGACTTGCTATCCCTCTGAATCTCTTTAAGTTCTTCCTCAGATGAACTGTATGATTCAGGTGAAACTGGAAAAATATTCTGTCCCTGTGGGTCTTTATCATTCACCTTCAAGTTGTTTGTCTTGGCCCCTGATACTGAGAGTATTATGCTTTCACTTTCACAATGTTTAGTAGAAGTAATATTTAACTGACTTAAAGCCTCTTCATTTTGGATAAGTTTATCTAAAAATGCAGAATCTTCTGCCAATTTTGCTACCTGTAAAAACAAAATGCTTGTATTAGTTCATAAATAATGATATTTGTGAAATGAGTAAATGGGTTTTGTAAAAAGGTGTTCACTATAACATTTTTTGTGTACATTACCATAGATGTAAGTTCACAAGCCTCCTTAAATTCAAGTGATGCTTCAACAGTAGGAGGCTTCATTATGTTTGGAGAGTCCATTGCCTGTGTTGGTTCATCTTTTGTCCTGACCGTTGGTTGTACAATTTCACTTTTTAATTGAAGTGTTGTGATGACAGATTCAGTAGGTGGTGTTTCTGATTCTATCTGGAGTATCTTTGCTTCCTGAGAGCTTACATGCTGTATGAGTTCTTCTGTAGTCAATTTCTCCTCTCTTACTGTAGGTTCTAGAGGTATACATTTCAACTCATCTGTTTTGTCAGCAGCTTCAATGGGTTCCACAGGTAGTACTTTTGAGGCCAATATTTGTTCTTCAGGTGTAGGTTTAAGGACAGCAGGCCCAGAGGTTTCAGTGGCTTGACCACCTTCTGATATTTTGATTGATTGGGCTTTGGGTAAAGCTGCTGATTTAGTTCCAGTTGTAGGTAATGATCCATGAATTTGTCCAATGTCTCCCAGGTTACCAGATAGGGCTCTCTGAGTCTGGCAGTTCAAGCATAGCCACTCACCCTGTATAAATAAATAACGATCATGAATGTAGCCATATTGACAAATCAGTATCATTCTAATTTCAAAATATTGCCTTTGTATTTACATTAGCAAATGATAAATATTGTAATGACAATTATCCATCAAGTATGGTTATATGTTTCACAAACCCTTAAACATTACATTTCTAATGTCTGTTGTTTATGGATGGCCAAAAATAAAAATGTTACCTGTTTACATACTATGCTTAGTCTGAAATTAGCTATTTTGCAAGCAAATTGGTAACTCTTTTATTATGCTACATAGGCAATATTGGCTAGCTTGGCTAGCCAATATCAAACACCTTCTAGAGAATTAACATATAACTAATAAGCTAGGTAATGTTAACATAGTGCTCCTAAATTTCCTTCGGGATCAATAAAGTATCTATCCATCTATATAGTACTATATCTAGACAACTGGATAGCCCAATTAATGTTGGTAACTATAGTGAGAGAATAAAGCCAATACTTTACGGTAGGTAATATGCTGAGGCGTAGAACTGAAAATAAAGAGCAGCAGTCATGTGATATGTTCAACTGGCTGATAAAATCTGACTTCACACACTTCTCTGTGGACAATGTTATTTTCTCTCAGGCGCAATTAGACTCTCCAGTAACAAGTCTCAGTAACAAACAGGTTTAAATTTACATTTTCTGGAGTGCAGCATGTCCTTTGAACTGTTAACTGTCTGAACTTTGAGCCCATTAGCTAGTTAACTATTACTGTGATTTTTAAAAGTAACAGGGTACTCAGTAATATATCCATAGTTTAACAGTGGATCAGTGCAGTTCAATTTAGTTACAAAGTATCTCATGACAGTAGAGAAGAGTGTGGAAAGTGAATAGGTTACTTTTCTTTAGGAAAGAATTCCAAATATTAAATAATAATAATAATAATAATAATAATAATAATAATAATAATAATGTATCATGTCTCTGTGTATCATACACTATAAGGTATGTCCACCAAAGGTATGTGGACACTTGTCCTTCACACTCATATGTCAGCCTTCTCCGAACCTTGCCTCAAAGTTGGAAGCACAGAATGTTCTAGAAAGTATTTGTATGATGTAGCATTAACATTTCCCTTTACTGGAACTAAGGGGCTCAAACCTGTTCCAGCATGACAATGCCCCTGTGCAAAAAACTATCTCCATAAAGACGTGGTTTGCCAAATTTGGTATGAAAATCAAGTGGCCTGCAAAGAGCCCTGACTTCAATCACACTGAACCATTTTGGGACGAACTGGAAAGTAGGCCACATGCCAGATCATCTCGCCTGACAACGGTAATGCTTTTTGGCTGAACTAGCAGAAATTCCCATAGCCATGTTCCAAAATCTAGTGGAAAGCCATCCCAGAAGAATGGAAGTTGCTACAGCTGCAAAGGAAGGAACAAATCCATATTAATGCCCATAGTTTTAGAATGGGATGTTTAACAAGCACCTGAAATGGTAGTCAGGTGTCCACATACTTTTGGCCATACAGTGTATTAGCCTAAATAGAACTGTGTACTTTCTGTGTTTAACAGTTTGTGTGTGTGTGTGTGCGCGCGCAGAAAATAACTAACAAATAACAACAATATTTGTTATACCTCTTTAGCCTCCTTGCGCTGTCCAGTCTTCACAAGAGAAACAATAAGAATGTTTACAAGGCAAGATTAATCAGGTGAAACAATGTCATCAATATCACTTTTTTTTCTTGTGGTTGTAATTCTCAATTCAAAATTCCTATACAAAGTACAATTACATGCAATAGCATCATTACATAACACCACACTCTTTTTAACACGCATGCTCACTTTTCATTACCATAAACGTTTTCATTTGGAGTTTTGCACATATTAAAATCTACAAAATGTTTAATTTTAAATGATATTGTAGGTCACGTCTTTTATACACTGAGAACAAATAAACCACCGATCTTATTTATCATCTCTATTTTAACATACAGTAATTCTATTTTGTGGCCCACTAATGTTGTAATACTTACTAATGTAAGTGAATACACGTACAACAGCCAGAAGAAACAAGCTGACAGTGATTTTTCATTTCACATGATTAATCTTACTTTTAAAGCCAGAATCATTGCTGATTAAATTACATTGATTACAGTCTGAATTTAGCCTTTGATGAGTATTTAGCCAGTGTTTTTAAGCCTGTTATAGAAGCTGGCTAGACAAAAATCTACATAATTTTAGAAGATTGCTGAATCTGAATTCTTTGAAATGCATTTTTACTCATCAAACTACCATGAATATTTGTAGGGGAAAAACAACTACAACAACAACAACAAAAAACAGGTAGTTTGACCTGCTGCCCAGTGCAGCACTTATTCTATTGTTTTCTCTATCGATCAGTCTATAGAGCTATAGTTGTCTATAGAACATGATCGTCTTTTTCTCTTTACTGTTTACTAATAGACTTTAGTGTTTTAGTTTTTCACCTTTAAGAGCTATGCTAATTATTAACTAATAATGTTAATAGGCAACCAGTATAATTACAATGAAAAAATGTTTTTCAAGAACTGCAGGCCTATATACAAATAAATGCATAGGCTATTGTGGGGCAGGAGCCCAGTGTTTGTCCTTCTGCTTTGTTTCTGATGTTCTATGTCTCCCCAAATTGATAACTTTGCATTATCAACCAAATTGAATGAATTACTATCCACATCTCCTGCAATTATCTAAAAAATCAAGTACAACTTAAAATAAGTGTAGAGATCACTTATTAGCTCAACAGCTTTACAGACAGAACCTATCTACGCAATAAACTATATTGAGATTATGCATGGAGAAACAGTTCCACAGAGAAAACAGTGGCACAGAGAAAACAATGTGTCAACACTGGTTTAAAGCCTAACACACATTTGCCTCTGTGTGTAGAAACACAATGGAAAAGTGTATACATTGCAGGGGTCCTGTCCAGGGTACACACACACACACACACACACACACACACACACACACACACACACAC
>JAOTRR010000034.1:7374701-7390006 GCA_028570945.1 Gogo arcuatus
ATTATTATTATTATTATTATTATTATTATTATTATTATTATTATTATTATCTCTTTTACTGTCTTTTTCATTTCCTTGTGAAGCATGTTGAGCTGCATTTTATATTTTAAAAAATTTCCTTTGGCATGCTTACACAACTCTTACACCACAGTTATGGCAATCTTTCCAGGTCACCTCAGTGACATCGCTTTTCAGTCTCAATCAGCATTTTTTAAAAATATCTTACAGCTCCTTGCTCTGATAGTGTGTATTGCATGCTGAGAGAATCGCTGAGAGCGGTGAGGTCGGTGTGGTGATCAGGAGCCGTGGGCTGGAGTAGCAGTAGAGATGAAACCTAAGACAGGGTTCTCTCATGATGACCTTGCTGATAAAATTAGGCTTAAGGGCTTCCTTGTCGAAACAATGTGCTTAAAATTCCATACATCAGAGCAAATAAGGAAAGGAAGCCCATGACACAGGGTGACCGATTACAGAAACAGGTTTGTAGAGCTCATGTTACACAACTGAAAGAGAACTAAAGAGCAGTGCTGGATGGTAAATTCTGTTAATTCCATGTAAATAATTCAAAAGCCAATAATCACCACTTTGTCATTTTGTCACATTCTTACCTTTCGAAGTATAAAAATGTATATTGTAAGTGGTTATGTAAAAAGTTCTGTTGCTGTTGGAACGTTCTGGTGCATTAACTCCACTGAATATACTTTTGTGATCATAAATAAGGCATGACTGCACGGCAGAGACCACGCAGGCCAGCCTGTATAATGTCTGACCACTAACACAAACAAATGATTGAAATATCTGGCTGTCAGCGAGCATTTCAAAGCAATTTTCCTTCCTGACAGAACCCACATTAGTCGTTAGCTTCTTGCTCCATCACAGAACACAGAGGCGTCTGCAGAGGGGAAACTGGTAGCACATTTTCTGCTACAATCCAGAGCACTTTTCCTGTCAAGCTTCAATTACCCATGTGTCCAACTACCATGTGCCATTTAGGAAAAGTGGAGACAATTACCTGAAATAGTTTAAGTGACTCCATGCGTACAACACTCATAAATAATATTAATAAAACTGTAGGTTTATGTTGCTCTCTGAATTATACCATAATTTTTAGCTAGTCTTGAAAATTGCACACAGTGGCATTTTACAAAATGTTCTGAAATCAACTCAGGGTAAATTAAAACAAACATGTCTCTCTGTCCCAAGTTCTTTATGTAGTGCTGTACTCTCTCCATTAGGACAAATGCAAACTGCTGTCCCTGTCTCTCATATTAGTGCACAAGCTTTGTCCTCTCAAAGCAGCTGTATGTCAGCTTTGTGTTTACATTAAGACAGAAAGAAAGACATTAGCAGAACAGTGTTGATAGAGAGCTGTCAGTCAATCTGAGTGATGATATAGGCTCTGACTTTAACATACTAGTGGCTTGTTGAGGGATCTGAGATCTCACGAATGCACAGCAGACCTGCTCATACCACAGCACTACTGAAATTCTTGGTTCTGATTGGTCAGGTGTTGAGTCATTTTCTATAACTGTTGCTCTGACAGTAGTCCTGGTTATAATCCAAATCAGAGTTTTATATTAATGCGCTTATTCTAATATGTTATCATTCCTGTAGTAACAGTTAATTCAGACTAATCATAAATGTGTAATCATGCAAATGTGTAAAAAGACCTCTAGTGATTAATATGATGAATATTTCTGTTTGTAGACTGTAGACTATAAAATGAGTCTCCAATATCAATATGAGTAAGTTTTCCAAAATGGAAGAGTCTTAAGGACAAAGGACTTGTGAGGGAACAACTATTTATCGCTGCTATACTGTAAGTGATAACAGGAATGACCTTTTCTCAGGCATTGCACAACATGAATTTAACTATAAACAGTGAAAAGGATGACATGCCTATGTTTAATAAATTAAAATTTGTAATTGTGATTTAAGAGGAATAAAAACATTCCAAACTATGCTATTATGGGAAACTAATCAGTTTCAGGGTGGTAACTGTTGCCGGATTTCCATTGCAGTTTTGCGCACAATAGAAACAATTTTTTTTTTTTTTAAATTGAGAAAACACAATTGCGAATTGGCTGTTTCCATTAACTGTGATTGAAGCTGGTTTTCTCCTCTCGTGATAGCTCTTAGAGCACTCTTTTTTTCCAAAAGGTAGCGTTTCCATTTATTCTTCACATCATGCATGTGAGTTAAATGCAAAAAAATGTTTCCATTTCAATTTTGTAAAATGTTGCTTAATTGAATCATCTGAAAAACCACCTCATGTGAGCGTAAAAAACTTTTTTGCAATATTTGAGAGGTTTTTTTTTTTCCAAAATTCACGTTTCCATTACTCATTTTTTAGTTCACAACCTCAAATTCAAATATTAAGCATGTTAATTGAAACGTGACTATTGATTATTTTCCTACATCAACACACACTGTTTTATTCCTTACTTATAGATGTCCCAAATAAGGATAGAAGCACAACAAAAGGTTACAAATTATTTTGACAATCAATTTACTAAATGTGTTGAATTTAAGCTAACTCAAGCATATGGTATATCCACTCAAGTACTTGTATAGACACCTATAGTAAGTATAGACTTGATCTGTTCACACAATCCCTCATCAAAATCTCTAAACCAGATGATGGCTGAGTGTGTAACTGTTTGAATAACATGTTTCCCATAGTCTGATATGAAAGACAGGGCCCCTTATCCTCAAAGTGATCAAATTTTACAAGGTCCTTAAGGAGCACTAACTAATATAAATCTCTCCTGGTTTCAATAGCACATGTTAGTCCTGCAGTAAATGAAAGGTGCAGCATTGGATCATAAAGCAACACACTGAAAATCATGAGCAATGACACAATATACAGAGGTCAGAGAACATGTTTTTGTTGTTGTTTTTTTAAGTCACAGGAAATAAGCTGCTCTTTTTTCCCTCTGAGGCAACAGATATAATGGAAATACACAAAGGAACTATGATATATTTGTAATTTGCTGGTGCTCTGTTTGGGTTTCAGATGACTTTTTTTTCTCGATTGTTGCACAGTAGACAATTTTCAAGGGGCAAAAATGACTGTGTCTGCACTGACGTGTGGTGAGTATGTGACATTAATGCACATTTACTGTGCATAAACATGTTACTGCAATGTTACTGTATTTGCATTGTAATCTGCTCATAGTGGAAATGCAAAACTAAAATCTTAACTTTAAGCTCAGATATACACAGAATAAGAACTCAGCTGTGGCCAGAGGTGGGAAGTAACAAAATAAAGGTACTTTGTTGCTGTACTTACTGTATTTAAGTCTCTTTTAAGTAAGTGTCTCTACTTCATTTGAGTTGTTCTTTCACTGAATACTTTTGACTTTTGCTACATTTAAAAACAGAAATCTCCACTTTCTACTCACTACGTTATCAAACATCACTACATTTCTCTATAATTATGTATTTTTAAAGTCATGAGGTAGCTTTATCAAACCAGGCAGCTTTAAGGAGTTGATCTAAATCCCTAACAACTCTAATCTTCAACATTTGGCAAGATTGAGACATATACCCATCACTGTAATCTATCTGTCGCTACGTACACTTTGTTTTTATTAAAGCAGTTTATATTGTGACAGCTAGATATTAGCATTGTGCTAGTTGGTATCATCAAACGTATTATAATGCTAGTTAACATTTCAGAGATGAGGAATAGAGTTGCTCTTCTGTTAACCTTAGCTAATGTTTTCCATATTCCTTGCTTGCTTGATGAAACAATCAGAAAACTAGAAGGGCACTTGGTAAAGTGCATACCTCCGCCAAGCCACATATTCGGATTTGGATCAAAATCTAATCAATTGTTCATTGGCCCATGGGCCACCTTTCCTTAAAATTTCATCAAAATCTGTTCACTACTTTTTGAGTTACATTGGAAACAGACAAACAAACAAACAAACAAACAAGCGGAGGCGAAGGTAACAAAAACCAGTGGGTAATTTGAAGCAGAAGTCTTTCTTGTCCTTTCATACTTAGTATAAAAGTATTTTTTAAGTAAAATGTATACTTTTCTACTCTTTGAGTCTGTACTTCAACTATTTAGACAAGTAGTTGCACTTTTACTTGAGTAACTAATGTGTACCACCTCTGTCTGTGGTCCACTTTCAATAATTTCTTTGCTGTAACTGTAATTTTCCTTAGACCACTCTTAGCTCATGTAGATTCAAAGGTAGACTTTACAGAAATTGATACTTAAAGCAACACTTAACCACAGTATCACATTTTATCTAGACTAGCACATCACACATTTAAATTAAACTCACCACAGCATATTATATTGTAAATTAAACTGTATTTATCATATGGTCATTACAACGAACAAATATAAGGCATTTTCAGATATGACAGAATGACAGAACTGCAAGCTGTAATTGAAGTAGCCTGCTTATTCTAACTTTAACCCTCCCGGAGAGTGATGGAGTGTTGGCCAAGTATGGGGCAGTCATGGGCCCATGCCAGTATGTTAGAGTAGGAAAAGTCTCTGGAGAGGAGTTCAGATAGATTAGCCTTACAAATACCTACTTAAACACTGGAATCCTTTCCAAGCTCAAGAGGAAGCTGGAAGTGGCATGTGAGTGTATCCAAAGCTTAATGTAGACAAAAGTGACCTGTTCATGAGCTATTGCCCTGATTTGTAGAATAAAGTAATATGTACAGTTTCTGTGGAATTATAACAGACTTCTGTTTATAATCTAGCTGGATTTAGACAATGATTCGAGATTAGAAACAAAGATTAGAAAATTTGTCCAAGGTCTAGTTTTAAGAGGCAAAAAATTGATACCATGGCTACATTTTGTATATGGGTTCCACACTTTTAAATGGTAAAGCTCATCATACATAACTACACTGTACCGTGCAACTTGTCACAGAGGCGATGCTCTCAAGAGTACATACTTTGAACCTTTGGTATGTATCTTTTTAATGGAAACGTGAATTCAGTGCAGTTTTATAACACTACATTACACTACATAACACTACAATAGTACTACACTACACTACATAACACTACAATAGTACATTAAACATGGACTACATTCACTTTCTGAGGAAACAGTTATATAGTCGCCCTTGAGGTAACACCACAGGAACAAGCAATGACACAGTATAGTGCCTTTTTATTGTTTGTTTTGGAAACTGTAGACTAAAGTACAATCTGGACAGGACGTGCTTCTCAGACATGTGTTAGTTAAGCAATGTCAGGACGGATGTCTGGAATTATTGTGTCTGATTCATATGGGATAAGTAATCTCTGTAAAAAATTACAGAAATGAGATTGTCTTCAGTATGTACATTACACCAACAAATCTGATACATAATATGTAGTTTCAGCTGCTCAAATTTATAATAAGTGCTTGTCATAGGGAGTGTGTTGAGCTTGATCAGTATTAAGCTACATGGGTACAACAACTCAATATCTTCACTAAAGCCACCAGAATGGTCACTCCTCTGACAAGTGGTTTTCAACTAGGTCTTGTTTGTTGGCATTTGAAACTTGCCCAATACCTGTATTCCGTTTGATTTCCCACTCCATAAGACAAAGCGCAAACCCCATCCCCCCCCCCCCAGGATATGATGGAATCTTCACCAACATGTCAATTCAGACAAGATTATAATTGTTTCTACTCTTTCTACTATTCTGTTTTATAAAAGAAAAAATATGGTGTAATCTTTCCAAGTCAAGTCACGTGGGTTTTTATTGTCTTTCCCATATAAAGCTTGTATACATTGGAAAAATGTCATTTGTCCAGGGCCATGGTGTAACACATAACAGTATGCAAAACTACATAAAGTGCAAATACACAACAGTATGAGATGAGTGCAGGACAAAAAATACACAACAATATATGCGGAAAAATAAATATACAGGACAATAAGTACAAAGAACGTGGGCTGTAAACTGTTGTGTAGTGTAGCAGCAATAAGTATAACAACAACTGAGTTCCATAAATAAAAACTGTCATACATGCACAGTCCAAAAAAAAGAAAAAAATTACTGACTACTTGGATTCGGACCGGATTAAAATCCCAGAGATATTCCCGTCATAATTACATTACCCCACCTTCCCACGTAAAACTAGTTCACTCTGAATAGGGCTTAAGGTAGCAAATCAGTGTCAAATACTATTTATTTGTAGTGTCCTGGTTTCTCCAACAAGCAATTCCAATAAGATACTTTCTAGAGGTACTATAACTTTATCAATTACAATGGCAGAGCTAATTAGCTTTCTTGCAAATTCTACAGTGTGTCAACAGAAACCCAGACCAACTTTACATTTTAGAAATTTAGAAGTAAAACATTAAAAGATGGGACCAAATTAACAAGTAAACCACATTTCTCTTTCCATCAAAACATGCAACACTTACGATGCAATAATTACTTCTGTGGATTAATTCTTTTTAACCAAACGCAAAACTCATCTTAACCACAAATACAAAACAAAACACAAACTCTAGTACTGCTGTGTTTGAAACTGCCAGTTCAAACAGTGAACTCCCATGAAAGTGGTCAGACAGACCTGCAATGTGGAGGAGAGCTGCAGAAAGGGCATTCATCAGCATTAAGCCCTCAGAAAGCAAGGTCGTCTCTGCTTCCTCGGCCCTGAATGAGCCCCTGTCTTTCATTCCTAATCAGCCAGAAATGCACAGAGGGGATGGCAGAAGAGATTGAAACCATACTGTATCTCATACACACATGCCCACACATCAGCATCTGAACAGCTGGGGGATATCAATTTCTGCCTAATGAGCCAGACTTCACCAAACATCAGCCAAACAGACATTGGCATACATGAGTGAGTGTGTTCCCTCTCAACAGTCCTCTGGGAATAAGATGATCAGATATAACAATCTCACCGCCTGTCAGCAGATACAGCGCTCTTTTCTGTAATTACCACGGAATTTACATAATTAATTAAAAATGCATGAAAAGGTCATGGTGTGCAACTGTATCCTGGGCATGTGATGGAAACTGAAAAGGTTTTTTTTTTGTTATTTTTTGAACAATATGATGCTACTTTGATACTTTCCCAATTCATATGTCATATGATTGTGATCAATTGTTATAAATTGTTAAAATATTATAAATCTAAGGAAAATTGAAGGGAATTTCCAAACACAACTAAGACATCTGGGGTCCTTGAAAAGAAGCCGGGGGAAAAGACATTTGATTCCTGTCTTCTCATAACTTTTGTTACATCTGAGAATCATAATCCAACAGAAAAAAAGCAGGCTTGTGTTAAATAATAACCAGCATATGGATGGCAGATATGAGATACTCAATAGAAAATCATTGGTCTCAAAGGTTTGAACTACAAAAGAAACAATGTGCCAATCCAGTGTACTACAGTCGACCTTGAATGTAAAGTAGGAGTGGCTCTTATTGACCACATTACAGATAACTGGCTCATAGAGCAGGTTGTGGCAATGGAAAGAAATTCTTAAAACAAGACTCAATATTGAGACAAATAGAACCCTAGTTGAGAGCAATTGAGAAAATCTGGACTTTCCCAGGGGAATCAAATGGTCCACAAGTGTGGTGTTAGTCACTTGGCATGAGCTCACAATCTTTAGTTATACACTCTTACTGAGCAAACTATAACAGTCCATTCAAGACATCATTAATATAAACCAGGATAAAGAAAGAACATCTATTAAATTACATTCACTCACAGTTGGATAAGCTTGTCATGGGCAGAATAAAGATGCAGCAGTGATTCTTCCAATTCAGACGAAAGATTGCAGGTTTACGTTGCAGCCATATTGATTATGTTATATACGAAGGACACAGTACACCTAGGCTCTGAAACAAAGACACACAGACACAGTTACACAGAAGGAAGGATCCTCTTGGTAACCACTCTAATTTGAGCACAAAGACTGTAGGTCTCTGGGGTTCACGGTGTTCCTGCTCCACTTGTGTACAAAATGACGTCACTTACACTGTATCTTTCCATCTGGGATTAATACTGCACTCTGTGTATGGAAGGCAGCCTAGTGTGAAGTGGTGTTAGGCATCCATAGATGTGTCAGTAACATCCAGTTCAGCAATATACTGTATACTTAATGTGTGACACAGTATAGAGTGCAATGTTGTGCAACATTATGCACAACATTATGCACAATATTATCTTAATGTTGTGCAAGTTTATGCACCTGTATCCACTGACTACTTTTTTCAAGAATGTTACTATGAAATTAGTACAAAAAAATCACCAAATAAAAGGGATACATTAATGTCATCAACATAGTTGGTATCTGATCGAATATTTCACAGTGTCCATTTGCCAGTAGATTCTTGATGCTTTAGCTCAGGGGTCGTCAATTGCCGGACCTCGGTTTGGCTGTGAACCCAGCAAAGTAATTCAGCAGACCATACTGAGTAGTAAAAAATATACTGTATCAGAGCTACAATTGTATAAACTGGCTGTAGTTCAACAACTCTAATTTTCTAAACATTAGCCATTGCAGCTTCTATTGCAGATCCTCCACAGCTTGTCCAATTATATCATTAATGTCAATTATTTAGCTGAAGGAAGCTCACTGGACCAAAACACAGGGTTAGACTTTAGCTCAGAAAGGGAAGCGTTTTCTCACACTTTCATGGATTGTTCATTTTATTTGATTTGATATTGAACTGATGACATGGCTTGTTTGGGGGAAAAAAATTAAGAATAGAAACTAATGTTTAAATTTGATTGGACAGAGAAGTATACCTTTGTCAAATTCAAAACAAATCTGTTTCATGTGCTCAGAGTCTGTGGTGCTAATCAAAAGTGGTAACATGAAGTGCCACTATAAAACAGAACATAACCATTTCGAACTGTCTTATTTATAGGCGTAAACTAATCACTAATGGTTAAGCATTAAAAGGTAATTGTTGTCTCCATTCAGTTATGCTAGTGGATCCAGATCAATGACTATTATGTAACTAGACCTTTCCTTTTTTCTTTTTTTTTTTTACTTTGTTTCTCTTATCTGATGATATAAGTATGTAAATATTAATAGTAATTGCTTTATGCATACAAAACAAAAGGTGTTCCACAAGGCT
This sequence comes from Gogo arcuatus, assembly GCA_028570945.1. Taxonomy (NCBI): domain Eukaryota; kingdom Metazoa; phylum Chordata; class Actinopteri; order Siluriformes; family Anchariidae; genus Gogo; species Gogo arcuatus. Next base: position 7,383,784 of record JAOTRR010000034.1, read on the forward strand.
CTGTTCTAGGGCCACTCCTTTTTTTCCATTATATATAGTTTCATGTCTCTTAATTATTCATAAACATGGCATTAGCTTCCACTGTTATGCTGAAGACACACAGCACTACTATCTATCAGCCAAACCAGATAGCAGAATCCATCCCAATAAGGTTGAATTCATAGGAATTTCATTTATGTTCTTTTCCCTAATGGTTGTCCCAGTGACCACCTGATTTTTTTTTTTTATAGCAACACAATTTTAGAATATTTTTTAAATAGCCAATATATTTCAATGATATGTTGGTTGTTAGTAATCTGAACAATATTTTTGGAAATGGGCACAAAAAAGCCCATGCTAGCCATTTTTCATATTTACAAAACATGTGTATTTTAGCTTTTCAAAAGCACTGTCACGTTATGATCATCTTAACTGGTAAAGAATGTGTTAAATGCAATGATCTACCACTGAACAGTGATTTTTTCTTTTCTTTTTTTTCTGTCATGCTTTGGAGAATCAGCCCTGATCATAATCTCTGTAGTAATATTAAATATTACTACAATATGGTGTTTCTTTAGAAACTGAATCAAGCATTTTAAAATTAATGTTGAAAAAATATTTTTAATATTAAACGTATTAAATTTAAAATGGGTAATATTGACCTTAAAAGAACATAGAAGAAAGCCTTCCCTCATATATCATTATGTACACAGACACACACCAATGTTTGTGTGTGTGTGTGTGTGTGTGTGTGTGTGTGCACCACATATTTCTTGTAAGTCCCTTAACATTAAGAGAGTAAGCAAGCAGCCATCTGATGTGAGCCAGACTCTGTCACACATGAGTATTTGTATAATTTCTGAATGCTGAGAAAGGATTTCTAATTTGCATGAAAGTCAGACGTAAATGGTTGCCGCTTGCAAGTGATTGGGAGCTCACGGTTCACACACTACAAAATAAAGCATTTTACTTTTTTTAATTATAGAACATATGCTGTATGACAAGCAGGTCAAAAAATCTGATTGTTTCAGAGAAGCATGATTAGTTACTGACACGATGGAATACAACACAGTATGTGCCAGCGAACAATATCAATAGAACACAAAACTTCATGTTTAGAGTTGCTTCATGCTGAAAAATCAACCTGATCTCATGCAATGGATCTTATCAATCTTTTAGTAAAGTTATGAGTAACTGTTTGTCATAGGCAGACTGAACTAAAAATTCTTGCCAGATTTGCAAAAGTTTTGGTAATGCTTATTTTCTTTGTCCTCTTGTGTATGTTGATAAATGTTGAAAATTACCAAGGAATTTTATGTAAATCAGCTGTAAGTTACCACTGTTCATGGTAATGCTGATTTGCATTTAGTGACACCCAGAAACATTCTTAAAAGACAAAGCCTACTCAGAGCTAAATGCCAGAATGATGACTACATGGTGAAAGTGCACCTCCTAAATCTTCCACTAATGCACACTGAATGGGCAGTCTTATTTGTCTTTTTGATTTCTTTCATGCCATTAACAACTGAGTTTCACATAATTTTCATTAAATCTTGTGTGTGCAATTGAAACAAACCAGAAATTTAAACTGCTGGTTCACATTAGTTATACAGGTTCACATTAGCGGGTCTCCTTATATGGAAATTTAGAAACACAGGAGCTCGTTTAAGAAAAAAACAATTTTGCAAATTGACCAGAATTTCATGAATACTATATTTATTGTTTAAATGCTGCTGCAAACAATTAAGAATACATTTGTTTGTGTCCAGCTTGATAAATGAGGTCAAATATTCATAGGAGTGAAAATAATTTCACTAGATGTAATACAAAATCACATGAAAACCTCAAACAGTAAATCCAACAATTCTCCATTAAATGAATTCTTAATAAATTTTTGAACATTTAGTTTATTCTTTCAGATTTTTGTATTGTGAATTTTAAACATCACATAAACAAAACATATTATATTGTGCTTATATATGTACTGCTATAGTATAAGTAGTATCAGTATAATTAACACAGTGGGGAAGGATAATTATCTTCATTATTCCCATGCCTATATATACTTCATCACATAATTAATCTGCAGTATTATTTTTTGTGGGGGGAAAAAAAAAGCTAATTTAGTAAGATAAATGGTTGCTTATCTGTCGTTAAAATTAAAGTGAGCAGAAAAGCTGAGTACACTTTGCTAGTTAAGCTGCATGATGGATTGTATTTGCTTAGGTAGTCAAACATTATAATTCATCTAGTTGGAAGTGTCTGAGCTTACATCACATTAGCATGGCTGCCGGAGCTCTGTGGGGAAAAAATGTACAGCTTGTGACTGATGGCTTGGTCTTGGACAGGATCTTTTCCATCAGCAAGAACTCATTTTAGGTACATAACAGAATAATTTGTGTTGAAATAAAACAATTTCATACATTTGACTGGATATTTTCCAGTAAGTATGCAGAATAATTCCATTTAGAAAAACTGATTTTTATAAACACAGAAAGTCGGTGGTTATGTTCAATAAAGAAACACACATTTTCCTCTTTTTTTCCTTATAAAGTTGTCAGAAGTGGCACATAGTCCATAATGTTTGTTTATATGCACGTAAAAGCATTTTAATGAGATTAAAACATTAAAACCATTCACCATGGCCAAACCAGCTTAATTAAAGCTCCATAAAGTATATTTAGCTAGAAATAATACTGGATGATTCAATACAGTTAACAAGACTGATATTTATTATTTTTGGAGCTGCAGTTTAAACCTTTAAATGAGCTTTTCACTCATATGTAAGCATAATGTTCAACTAACCACATGAAACTTTCATGCAGTCTACATAATTAAGAATGAAAAATAAAAACTACAAGAAATTATTTCAGTGATTGAAATTTTCATTTCATAAAACATTTATCTTTCACCCTTTTTCCATTAATATAGATTAGTGAGGCTGTATTTTTGTGGATGTGTGGGGTTTTTTTTATTAAATACAGCCACTGTTTAGGTACACATTCTTACCTTGATATGTGAACAGGGAATGTTATGTTATTTCACAAAAAATGTGAAATGTATGCTCAGCCGTTCTCCACAGGTCAGTGGAAAGGCATTTCAATGTATGAGAAGCATAACCCTCAGTCACTCTATTTAGATCAGAGTACAGCACTGTCAGGTAGCAGTAAGGACAGACATTTCACATTACTGGAGTCCAAAATGCTCAAGATAAGCAACAATGGTCATATGTAGGTCAAAACACTGTTGTACATGACTATGACCTTCATCCATCCTGAGTACAAAAGTATAATTTTTCAACCTGACTCCGGACTGGTAGCGCACACTGGTCACATACTCAAATGTGAAACAAGCTCATCAACAACCAATAAAAATTTAGAGACTAGAAGTAAATAATTATAAACGAATAATGGACAGTAATTAGCCTATACAATGTTAACTTGGTGAATTATTACAACTACATTTAATGAAAATAAAAGGAGAGAGGAGGAGTGCAAACTGCATAGCTGCTATTGCTGCTAGCAACATGGAAGCAAATCTTTGTGTGAGTTTGGTTTCAATTTAGCAGCAAATAACAATGTGGTTAGTGGGTGAGCCCTCGTCATTTACTGTGTGGAATTCATAGTCATTTAGTTTGTGTGTGTTCTCAAATGTTTCAGTCCACACACTAAAATTAAATAAAATATAATTGATTTCAATTACATTAAATTCGATTAAATGAAAACATTTAAATATTAAAACAAAAATTACGTTAAAAAATTAAAGAAAAAGGCTTTTCATAATCTGGTGGGACTTTGAAAGTTGAGTAGTATAACTTAAGCCAAAGTTGTTATAAATCAATATATTTTCAGAATTCTTATTGTGTTGATGAGCGTCATTTTTGTATCCTGTTTACACTGACCATAAGGGACTTTTTTTTTAAACAAGTAAGATCGCAAGCAGTGCCATCAAAATTTATTGTTTTTCTGAAGCTCTACCTTTCCATGTGTGAATCATTACTGCACAGATATGTATGAAAGAAATAAACATCCTACTAGCCCATCCGGACTAGTCACTGCGTTTATTATTTCAGGAAGTCAGGGAATCACTGATGGGAAATTATAGCTGTTCCAGAATACCACTGTCCTCTACCATATTGCATAATGAGAAGCATTGTCACATGTGCATGTGTGTTCCTATTACAGAGCAATCAGAAGAATGGTTCCTAACCTGTCCATGACCAGCTGATGAAACAGAACTGCTATTCATACACACACATGTTCAGCTTATTGCGATGCTAGAATACTCTGTCTCATGGAAATCCTTCACATGTTAAAACATGACACTGTATTTGTTTTTTAAAAAACATTTGTGCTTATTAATTCGCTATGTACCCTGAATTCACTTACATCATCATGGGACTCTCAGGATATCCTACATACACCACGCAACAGGAAAAGGTTCAAGGGCATTGAGGCAGTAGTTTGAGTCATCCAGAGCTTAGCGTATGACTTCCTGTAACTACACTTTACTATTTTGCCTTTGTCCATTATAATCACTAGATGACAAGGATATTTTGCTGCTCCTCCTGCTGAACAGAAAACTGTCAGCATTTCAAATAACATAGTGTCCATGAGAAAAACTAGACCACTCTGCAAATTTCCTTGGAAAATCTGCCAGTTTGCAATGCTAGTAAGGGCAGTCTCATGAGGAGGTCTTTCAGTAGAACTGGAACAGGAAGAAGGGTCATAGGAAGGCCACAAAATGAAAATGGGAATATAATGGTAATGCTTTAACAGCAATAATAGTTCCAAAGTAGGACGGATGTGCATGATCATGGGCAGGGCAGGAGGGGGTTGAGTCATTCTTATCATCACTCGTGTGTATGAGTATGTGATGTCAGATGTGTGCGCAACATACGGTATGTTATGTAAAAGCAGAACGGAAAAGAGTCACTCCTCTGGATGTATTCGTCCGTCACAAGACCACAACACAGCAACCCTGCCCATTTAGGAGTGATTCTTCGGAAGGCATATGTGATTCCAGTCAGATGAAGCTCAAACTTAAAGTCTTAAAAATAAAAAAAAAATTAAAAAAAAACCTTCTAAACTTTCTCATATATCACACACACAAAAGAATAGACATACGTAGTGCAGGGTTATTCAACTACAATTGGTAAAGGTCCAGTAACATAAAATTTCTTGCTTACAAAGCTCTGTATAAACACTTAATTATTAAATCATATCTATAAATAAGACATCAGTTTCAGTGGTTATGTTTTGTTCGGTCATGGCACTTCATGTTACCACTCTTAACTAGCACCACAGGCTCTACAGACAAAAAAATATGTATAGAACTTGAACACAATTTTACAATATCTTTTCAAGTTCTTAGTTTGGTCCACTGCAATACTTGGCTGGGTCCAGACCATGGATCGCTGCAATAGTGCTTCTTGTATTTCATAGGGTGCACGTATAGGGAAAAGGTCAAATCTAGACTGCTCAAATGCACTTTAGTTCATCCCTGTGGGGGAACCCTGAAAGGTTCTTGTGGAAGAAGGCTACAGAGCATCTGGGTCAAATCTGTTAGATTCATGCAGTTTGTTCCCACAGACCACTGGAATCATAAACAGATCTACCTGATGGGCATTTCATTTCATTTCACTCTGTTTACCTTGAATTACCTTGTTTACCCATTGCACTTTATTGTCTAGACTGAGAGGCAAAATATCTACCAAATTCTCAAGCCACTTTAAATGTACGTACTGCTGTTCAGGACGAGTAACATAGTCGACATTACCAAAATGTTACTGTGCAATAGAGTTTGACTGAGCATGGTCTGGATGCGGACCCAGCAAATTATTTCAGAACTTAGTACTTGACAAAATACTATACCAGAGCCGATAAACATATGAAAAGTGTCATTCAGTGGCTCTAGTTTTCAAAAAAATACGAGTAGACTCAGGTTCCATAGCAGATCCTCTTTTGTGGTTTATCCAATCACATGCATGTAGGTAATTATTTAGCTAAATGCAGCTCATTGAACCAGAAGCTAGCTACAGAACTAGAGACATACACAGCCTTTCGTAGATTTTTCATTTTATTTCCCCTCTCGTCAAGTCAATTTATTTGTATAGTGCTTTTAACAATAGACATTGTCACAAACATATAAACTAATAAATTTATTCCTAATAAATTTATCCCTAATGAACAAGCCTGAGGCAATGGTGGCAAGGAAAAACTCCCTGAGACAACATGAGGAAGAA
>JAOTRR010000034.1:7410907-7421673 GCA_028570945.1 Gogo arcuatus
GGGTGCTCTGGTTTCCCCCACTGTCCAAAGACATGTGGTTAGGTTAACTGGCTACCCTAAATTACCCATAAGTGTGTATGTGAGTGTGAATGTCTGTCTGTCTCTCTGTGTTGGTCCTGTGATGGATTGGCGGCCTGTCCAGGATGTACCCTGCCTCTCACCTGATGTTGGCTGGGATTAGCTCCAGCTTCTCCATGACCTGCAATGGTTAAGTGGTATAGAAAATGAGTGAGTATTCTATTCAGTTATTTTTCTTCTGTTCTAGTCCATTCTATTTTATTTAGCTCTGTTCTATTCAATTTGTTTCTATTCTATTCTATTAAATTATATTCTATTTGGCCCTCTTCTTTTCTGTTTGGTGATGTCTTCTGTTCTGTTCTGGTTTTGTTTTCAATTTTACTCTATTCTGTTTGGTCTGTTCATTTAATTATGTTCTATTCTATTCTATTCTATTCTATTCTATTCTATTCTGATCTGTTCAATTTTATTCTGATCCACTGTATTGTATTCTATTTGGACATCTTTTCTGTTTGGTGATGTGTTCTGTTTTTGTTTTCAATTCTATTCTATTCTATTTTGGCTGTTCAATTTATGTCCTATTCTATTCTGTCTATTCTATTATGATATATTCAATTATATCCTGTTCCATTCAATTCTATTCTGATGTTTAATTCTGTTCTGATCCATTGCATTTCATTGTATTCTATTCTTATCTGTTCAGTTCTATTCCATTCTATTCTTTTCTACTCTATTCTATTCTGATATGTTCAATTTTATTCTGATCTATTGTATTGTATTGTATTGTATTGTGTTGGTTGTGCACTCTACCCTCTTAGAGATGTGATTGTTCTTTACATTTTTTTTCAGGTTATCTTTTACAGTACTGGATTTTCCTAGTTAATATGTAAATTCTTGGTCATGTTGCACTGCTTGGCCTCTGTGTCTCTGTTGCATGCTAGGTTCTCTGTGTGATATCTGGATACTGTGTAGTTCAGGTACTAAGGAAGAACACACCAAGTGCTGAATAATGGCACTTCAAACAAACCACCATCTGTTTCAGATTATTGAGCCCAAAGCACACTCCAATATAACCAGACGGAGTGGGCACACACCCACACACACACATACGCACACACACAAATGCCATCATCAATCACTAGACTCATTCCATGTGTGTACAATGGAGTACAGTACAGATATGCACAATTTTTATTACCATTATTGTCTAAAGTCTGTGTTCATGGTGTTGTGAGATTTCAGTTCTCTTTTAATGGAATATAATTTGCCCACTTCTCTGCCATTCAAAGGTAATAGTAATGTACACTTTATAGATAGATAGATAGATAGATAGATAGATAGATAGATAGATAGATAGATAGATATTTGCAAAACTTGTAGACCACCATGGTTTTATCCAAATTATTGGACAAATTCTCAGAAGAAACTCAAATTATAAATAATTAAGGGGGTGAGTTTAGCAATCATCACTCAATTCCAATGAAATTTTTACTCAATAGAACTCTATTAATTTTGTATGAGATCAGATTCAGATTTGGAGATCAGATTATACATTTATAATAAAACATATATTGGTAAAAAAAAAATAGGTTTTTCAAATGAGCAATAATAATAAGATTAGTAGTAGTAGTAGTAGTAGTATAGTAGTAGTAGTAGTAGTAGTAGTAGTATTTTACTTGTATGTTCGTTTTGTTTATATATTATTATTCTGAACAACAGTCTTGCACTTTTTATGCTACTATCTTGGAAAAAAATATATTTTACATCACTAATCACTAGCAGTAGCTGTTTTAATGCCATCTGCTGTGGCAACTCATAAATGATGCATTTTGAAAAATGAAAACATCTGCTTGTTTTTAAATTTGCATTAGTGGTGACAAATTACCGGCTCCCATGTGTCCTGGGTGTGTTAAAGGGAGAGAGAGAGAGAGAGAGAGAGAGAGAGAGAGAGAGAGAGAGAGAGGAAAAAGGATACCACCCGGTTTTCTGTATAATATGAACATTGCTGATTACATCAGTAAAGACTTCCCATGATAAAGGCCATGTAGTCTATACTGAGCAATAGATGTTTTAAATCACAATTTCCCAAATTCAAATGCTGAATTCTCTCCATGACCACAAAGACATAAGATATTACACCAAAATGAAATGCAAGTTATGAAATGATTAAGTGAAGGATATATAGTATGCACTTGTCAGTCCACTGACACTTAAAGACAAGCTTGAAATACAAACAACAGGCGCCACTAATTCAGCTGAATATTCTTTCATGGACTTCACTTGTCATGATGACACGTGTATTTGCATCATAAAAGACACACGCAGAAACATTTTCTCTCTTAAGTGTTCTGAAATGGACTAGCATTGGCAAGCGATAAATAGAGCAACCAAAACAAAGTCATCTGTGACAGGAGAAAGCTGGAGTTTTGGACATCACCCAGTTAAAGCCCACTGAGGGTCCAGCAGCCTCTTTGAGTTAAAATCTAAAAGTTACAACATGCCTGCAGACACTCCATCCTCTAAGCAAAAGAATGAAACACTAACTTCTCTAATAAAAGAAACACATTTCAGTTTGAAGTCCAGTTGTTTCACAGTTGGAACTGCACTGACTGAACAATCTGCAAATAAGAAACATGGAATTAGCATTCCCATCTTTCCTATTATTTTTTTTCTTGCTAATAATGACTGGTGAATCAGTATAGAGTTCAAATGGCATCAGTGGGGGTCTTTAGAGGAGGCCAGAAGTCACTCATGTCTAATTGAATGCTATCAGTGTTTGCTCTATGAGTATTATTTAGGTTTTATTGATTGAGTTGGCAAGCATAAGCTACTGCTTTTCTTATACAAAAAATGGCGTGTAAAGCACAGCAGTAAAATGGTTAACAAAGGTGCACCATAAAATCAGACAACTGTATAACTAAAACCTGGATGCCTGTAATTCAAACAATGCCGATGATTACAAAGACAATGAAGTGTATTGCAGATAATGTATGAAGCTGCTGCAGAATAAAGGCTGATTGTATTCCGCCTCATGGCACAGTCCCAGCAGGCAACATTCACTAGAACAAAGGCTTTTCGGCATTCATTACTGTTTATTTAACTGAGGTAATTCTCTTATTCAACTCTTTAACAATGTGCAACACACATTGACTTGAGAGAAACATAATGGAGCGGTTCCACATCAAACAGAGATATAAAGTAAGATATTAAATTGAATTTTTTGCTTATTACAGGTTCAGAGTATCTCTGCCCAAAGCACACTCATATGTCTGTATGCAGTCATGTGACTAGATAGAAAATATTCAACTGTGCTAACTTTAACAAGGATATAGAAGGAAATAAAGCATTAAATTGTGTCCATGGTAGCAGAGAAATGTCTTCTTTAGACTTCAACTCAATAAAGCATACTGTTATGTGTAAAGCATATTTTGTGACTTATTTGTGTTGAGCTATACATACTGAAAAGATTAGATCATTTTAAAGCAATACTTTCGCATGTTCTCAACCTAATGTGTAATTATCAAGGACAAGAATTTTACATTTCAGTAAAATTCTGAGAGAAAAAAAAAAAAACATATCACTTGCTGTATAAGTCTAAGGGCAGTCTGTGGAATGGCCAATATACTTGTTTTGTGAGACATATTTTGTAGAATGGGTTTATTATTCAGTCAAAGGTATGTGCAAATGACCGTGAGGTATTACCATTACTAAAGAAATAAAAGTAGATTTACTAACAGCATCTACAGAGGATTATTCAGTTTCTTTTTCAATTTTATTTGTATAGTGTTTTTAACAATGAACCTTATCACTATGCAGCTTTTCAGAAATATATAAATTCTGGATATAAATTTTAAACATTTTAATGTATAAATTTATCCCTTTATGCCTTTTAAATGAGCAAAATAGCATGTACTATTAATTTGCACCCACAATGTGATGTCCTGCAGCCTGAAAATGACTAGTATAGTGATTTAAATGAGCATAGTAGTACAACCGAGGGGGGGGGATTAAATATGTGAAAGTCCATTTCTTCGATTTGAAGACAAAATAAACAAGTTAATTTATTAAAGTTTCTTGAAATTGTATTCTGTCATGCACAGGGAGAGGGACATAGACAGACTGGGAGTTGGAGTCCGTCACTGACTCTGCTGTGTGTGTGACAGAGAGAAGAGCCCCCCCCGAGGTGCTCACTCCAGGAGCGGTTCTTCTTCTGGGGTGCCTGCTGTGGAACTTATGGGTGAGCAGTGGGTCTAGAATATGGCACCTGGGCTGTACCCCTCCCAGTCCAACAGATACTCTAGCTTACCCTCTCTCCTGTGGGAGTTTTGGAGGGCCCTGATGGTGAAAGCTCGCTGGCCATCTATGTTCAAGGACTCATGGGGGATGACAGGCCTCAGCTGTGATACATGGAAGGAGGGGACCTCCACACCTGCTTGCTCTGCTGGAACCACTCATCAATGGCAGGTGATTCAGTGGGGCTGTTGTTCACTGCAAGCATCCACTAGAAAGGTGTGAGATGGGTGGTGGAAAGGCGCTGTGAATTTTGGGTGTACTCTGCCAATGGGAGAACCTGGGCCCAGTCTCCTTGATCCTCTGAGTAATATGTCCTGAGGTGAGCCCATGTAATGAGCTGTCTGTGGAGTCAGGGTGTCACATAAGTGAGGCCAAGAGGGCATACTGCAGGTGCGCTGCCCCGGGTGGCATTAGTGGTTTCCCTGTCAAAGTCTCACATGATGGCAGTGACAAAGCATGAAGGTGGGAGAATTAGTTCTGGATCAGACTGGGGGCACCAATTGGTATGGATTCTGGACAATGAGTTGGCCTTAGTGTTCTTTGAGCTGGGCATGTAGTATAATGTGAAGTTAAATCTTGTGAAAAACAGGGACCATCAGGCTTGCTGAGGATTTAGGCATTTGGCTGTATGGTGGTATTCTAGATTTTTTGATCAGTGAGGACAGTGAATGGGAGATCAGCACCCTCTTGCCAGTGTTTCCACTCTTCCAGCAAGAGCTTCACAGCCAGCAGCTCATGGTTACTGATGTCATAATTTTGCTTGGTTGGAGAAAGCTTCCAGGACAAGAAAGGATGTAATTTGGGCTTCTCACCAAAGTGCTGTGACAGGATGGCCCCCATCCCCGACTCTGAGGCATCAACTTCAAAAGCAAATGGTTTGGACATCTGGATGACATAGTATAGGTGTTGTGATGAAAGCAGTATTGAGTTGACAGAAATCCTCCTCAGTGGCAGTGTTCCATAACAGGGGTTGAGGGCCCTCTTTAGGAGTGCTGCGAGTGGGGCTTCAATGGAGCTGAAACCTTGGATGAAAGAACAGTAGAAATTTGTGAACCCTAGGAAGCATTGCAAGTCTTTAATGGTGTGGACAAGTCAGCACTTTCTTGACATGGTTCACATGACTTTATAGGGAAGGGGAATTAAGTTAGAATGTCATTGATGTATGCGACTATGAACTTTCAAGCATATCTCTCAGTACATCGTTTATGAAGTACTGGAATGCAGAGGGGGTGCAAGAAAGCCCATACACCATTACCATATATTCGTAGTGGCCCAAGGTAATACTGAAGGCCGTCTTCCACTTATGCACATTGGGTTGTAAGCACTGCTTAGGTCAAGTTTGGTGAAAATGTGTGCTGAGCGAAGCTGCTCCAGTGAAGATGTGGCAAGGCATAAGGATATCTTACTGAGATTTGGTTTAGGCCTCTGTAGTCAATGCACGACTGCAGTCTGCCACCATTTTCTCCACTAAGAAGAACCCTGCTGAGGATGGAGAAATGGAAGGGCAGATATATCCCCTGTTGCAGAGCTTCTTGCATGTACTCACCCATTGCTTTCTGCTCAGCAAGTGACAGATGATACATACAGCTGTGTGGCAGAATTGTGCCGGGAAGAAGTTTGACAGCACAGTCATAGGACCGGTGAGGAGGTAGGCCACTGTCTTTTGTTTTGCTGAACTCATCTCTGAGTTCATAGTATTCTTTGGGAATGCATACAGGGGATTGCTGGTTCGGGCTTTCGACCGAGGTATTCAAAAGGGTTAGGCATAGATGTTGTAGACAGTGGCTGAAGCAATGTTTGGACAATTTAGTGAGCTCTGTCTCAGCCCAAGAGATTTGTGGGTTATGGAGGCATGCCCAGAAGGAGCAGGTGCTTGGGGGAAATGGTTGCATGGAGGACAATGCGCTTGCCGACTTTCTTGCCCTCTGTGGCATGATCGAAGACTCGGCAAAACAGAGTGATGATGTGCTCGTAGGATGCTAGTGGCTTGCGGCCCTTCTCCCACACTGTGATTGCCCAGTTGAGCACCTTGTCTCTCAGCAGGCTAATGAAAAGCATGATTTTGGCTTGGTCTGAGAGGCCCTCCTGTGACATGAAGTACAGCTGGCACTGAAGGAGGAAGCCCTAACACTCGGAGGGAAAATGTTGGGCTGGGTGATGGGAGGTTGAGCAGGTTGAGCCAGAGTAGGAGGTGTTGCTGGTGTGGCATGCTAGGATGACAGCTGAGTGAGGGGAGACACGAGCTGCTGGATCTGGTTAGAGAGCTCCTGGAGATGCTGCTCCTGCTCTCTGATATGTCGTCCTTGAGCAGAGGGAGTGCTACACAGGGAATCTGAGTCTGCTGCATCCATTTGGAAGTGAAGCTATCTGTCATGCACAGGAAGAGAGACACAGGCAGACTGGGGATGCAAGTGCAGTCAAACTTTACTTAAAGTAATTCAGCAAACAAGTCCAAATTAGCAGGCGAAGTTCATAAACGTGAAAGAGGTACAGGGTCGATCGATTGGCAAACAGCAACCTGAGATGTGATCCAAACTCAGGGTCAAGGGCATAATAGGCTTCATGTGAACTGCAAACAGGACAGAAAAGGAGATCCAGTCATCATGCTCAAGGGCATAACAGGTTTCAGGTGACCCACAAACAGGACAAACAAGGAGATCCAGACTCACAAAACCAGAAACGTTAGCAAGGGGTCAGAATCAGAATAACTATACAGGTTGAGAGCTAAGCAAACACTGGTAAAGTCACAGTATGAATTGCTTTGCAAAGTATGTGTGTGTATTGTCCATTTAAAGTCTCTGTGGTGGTGATGGTAATGGGAGACAGATGTGTGTGCAATCAGAAGCATGCGGAAGCTGAGCGTGTGAGAGTCTGGGAGTTTGTGTCCGTGTCGGCCATGTTTGGATGCTTTGAGTGCTCATGGGAGTTGGAGTCTGTCACTAACTCTGCTGTGCATGAGACATATTCCAGTATCTCAAACTATTGAGAACTATTCCTGTAATTATGATGTAATATTATTTTTTGCAGAAATTGGTATTTTTATTGGATAAATTGGTTTCATTTATTGATTCATTTATAAATTGATATTATTTGTTTCATATTAGATATATTTACCACACATTCCCATTCCCAATGCCAACAGCATTCAAAGAACCCAAGAGATGGTTTTTATTCACATATACCCTATGAACAAATCTCATGACTACATGACTCATGACTACACTCTTTTCTTTTTGTGCATCTAAATCATATTTTAAATGGTCTTTGTATGTGCCTAAAATCTGTGTTATATTTAAGTTTCAGGTTCAGTTTTATTCTTAGGCAGATGCCCTTGTCCAGAGCAACTTACAGAAGTGCTTTGAAGCATCTATCAATAAATTTATCCTCATACTCATTCACTAGGTCAGAGACTAAGGGTGTACTCACACTAGGCAAGCTGTACCATGCCTGAGCACATTTGACCCCCAAAGGCCGGTCCGTTTGACTAATGTGATCACTGCGTGTTATGCTTGGGCACGGTTCAGCTGGGCCACTTGGAAGAGGTGGGCTTGGGCACAGTTCAGTTGGACTTGTGTACGCATCAGTGTGATCGCTAACTGTGCCCAAGCATAGATCTCGAACGCTATGATGTGCATTTTTCAATTCATTTGAGAACAAAAACCCTGTTGGAGAGGTAGTATTGTATGAAATAAAAACACAAGACAAGGTTTTCTTTTTTAAATAATAATGTGCTAATTTAAGTACTTTATGGAGAAGTAAGTCTTTAGTCATCATTAGACAGCCAGTGACTCAGCTGTTTGGACATCTAAGGAAAGTTCATTAGACCAACAGAACACAGAAAGAGCCTTGATGCATGAAATATTTGTACCCTGAGAGCTGGTGGGTCCAACCAAGCAGTGGTAGAGGATCAGAAGGAGTGTGGTGCAGAGGGGTGTGTAATAAGTGCTTTAAGGTGGGTGGGTGCTGGTCCATTTTTGACTTCATAGGCAAGCATCAGTGTTTAAAATCTGATGCAGACAGCTACAGATAGTAGCAAATGGGTGGTGTGTGAGAATGAGGGAAGGTTGAAAACAATCATGAGACTGCAATCTGGATCATATGCAGAGGTTGGACGGCACTCAGAGGCAGACCTGCCTGGAGCGAGTTGCAGTAGTCCAGTCTCCAAATGAAAAGGCACTGAACAAGCACCTGAGTGCCTTCTGTGGATAGAAATGGAAGAATGCTCCTGATGTTGTATGGGAGAAATTGGCTAAACTGGCAAGTTTTGCAATATGTCATGAGAAGCACAGTTGATCGTCCATGGTTACCCCAAGGTTGCATGCAATGATAGATGGTGAGATCTCAGAGTTGTCCAGGGAGATCACAAGATCCTGAACTCTCCAGGAACGTACAGCAGCTCAGTTTTGCTGGGATTAAGGTTCAGCTGATGAGCTGCCATCCATGATGAGATGTCTGCCTGACATGCTGAGATCCAAGCAGAAACATGAGTGTCTGAGGGAGGAAAAAAGAGGATTAGTTGAGTGTCATCAGCATAGTAGTGGCATGAAAACCCATGTGAGGATATGACCTCACCAAGAGATCAAGTATAGAGGAAGGACAGAAGAGGACCAAGTACTGAGCCTTGTGGGGCACTAGTGGAGTGTCTACATAAAGCACATGTGGATCCCCTCCGTGCCACCTGAAGCAAACCATTAACATGCTATATCACAAATTCCAAGACTCATGAGTATTGACTGTGTTGAATGCTGCTGAAGGGTAAATAAGGATGAGGACTGATGGCAATTTGGCTAACCTGGTGACATGAAGCTTCTCAGTGATGGCCACAAGGACAATTGAAATCAGATTGGTTTCAACTGATCTTGGAGGTTTCACTGATCTTGGAGGTTGTTCTGGGTGAGACAGAGAGACAGTTGATTGCAGGCAGTGTGCTTGAGGATTTTAGAAGGAAGTCATTAGCTAACAATATTGAATTTGTAATGCTAGTGTACTTCATAAGATGTAGCCTAATCTTAAGTTATCTATGAATTTTTTGTTGCTTACAAGATGACAAACAAATGTTGCTTTCGTGTATGGTTTTTATGTCTGATGGGGATCATACTTGGGCCATACACAAATAGGGGTACCCGGATTATGTCATTTTCTATGGACAGGGTTTAGTATTTTGCCTAACTTGCCACCCCTATAAAGTCTTTGGGTCTAACGTGGGCACCCTATTGTAAACTGGCTATGCCCCTGAAGTAAACACATGACTCTGTGTGGATAACTTGATCACATATAAATTAAAACCACATGCCCTACATGTGAAAAATTACCATATGAAAATGAATGAATAATGTGAGCAAATGACATGTGAAAAAATAAAAACACATGCGTTACACGTGAAAAATGTGTCTACGAACCACATGTGAATCATCTGATTATCCCCATTTGATATCTGTGTGATTTTTTTGTAAATATTCTTTCCATAACTGTGCTTCTGTGTTGTTCTGAAAAGCTTGCTACAAGACTTTGTTCTCTCAGAGTAAATCTGATCCTGGCACTCTCACGCCTGGAGCATGTGAGGCAGTGGAAATATAGCAGTGATCAATTGGACGCCAGAAAATACACACACACACACACACACACACATACACACACACACACACACACACAGCTTATAACTACAGCTTTAAGGTTTTGGTACACTGTAAGAGCTGTTTCACTATAAACTCATAATTAGTAATGACAGTTGAATGTAAGGCTGTGGGACAGTAGATGTAAAAGTAAAGATGACAGGCAAATGTGGGGGGTGTATGGCTCCTGAGCTGTATTTAAATATAAAAAAAATAAAAAAAAACCTTAAGAAGCAGATGGGCCAGTTGATCCTACCATTGTTCACTGAGAGAGTGTGTGTAGTGAGAGAGACTTTTCACTTTCCTTGCACCTCGGAGATCAACAGCATTGATAGAGACAGATGAGATTTTTTCTTTTTTCTTTTTATGGAGGAAACTGCACAGAACAGCTAGAAAAATGCACACTGATTTCAGCACAGATCAAATCTGCATGGACTCAATTAAATGGATCAACTTGCAGATAACTGGACAAAATGCTCTATTCAGCATTTTCCCTCTCCAGAGAAATTATACATCAGTCTGCAGAAATATTAATCATCCCTATCATCCAGTCAACATTTCAAGTGTGTGCACAGCATCTTCTGCAAGCTAATTGATCGTTCGGGAAATCAGAAAGAGACAGAAATGACTACATCCTTAGAATATTTTTCTATGAATGTATTTAATAGTCCCATGCGTATGCTGGATTACAGTTGTGCCCTCATATTATATGTATGCACATGTGTGTGGTATTGTGATAGGAAAAGTCAGCCAACATTCACTTGCATGTCTGTCAGCAATAGACTGTCACAGTAGAGTGTGTGTGTGTGTGTGTGTGTGTGTGTGTGTGTGTGTGTGTGTGTG
>JAOTRR010000034.1:7434111-7446440 GCA_028570945.1 Gogo arcuatus
GAGAGTACATGTGACAAAAATAAAGGCTTCAGCCTTGGTTCTTCTTCTTCTTCTTACATTGGTGGACAGACACTGGAGACTCCTTCCATAAATGTTAAATAAATGTCTCCTAAAAGAACATTTCACCATATCAACCATGATATGTTTTTATTTGTTAAATAACATTTTTAAATCCATTTATGGGTCTTAGATTATGTAAAGCCGCATGTTCCGTTGAAGTAGTTGTTACTATAGAAATGAAATTATTATAACACAGAAACAGATCATAAACACTGAAAGCACAGTCTTGTAAACCTGAGATCTGCCCTATTAGGAAATTACTCAACACATTCTGACCAATCATATTTGAGAATTCAACAAGTTTGTGGGAAAGAAAGAAAGAAAGAAAGAAAGAAAGAAAGAAAGAAAGAACATAGTAACACAAGATTTAGTAAAACAGAGAGCTTATACATACACAAAAGTGAAACAGCTCAACAGGGACTATAAACACCTTACGCTTTCAGCTTTTTGTGCGTTATATAGTCATTAAAATAAGCATGATTGTTAACCTGAAATAATAACATATTATCATAACCACCTAATTTAAAGTCCCAACCAACCAAGTAGAATAAACAAACCGCCTGAACCAGAACAAAAGGCACAACCTGGACAATCAGATACACTGCGAATGACCCTGCTGACCAGGTCAGTTGAATCACTGCCTAAACAGGCCCCATTAGCAAAACGCCTCATTTTTCTCCACTTCACCCAGCTGGACCAAATTCATCCCCCCATAATCTCCCTCCATCAACAGCACTCTGCTTCACTCTTTGTTTGGAGCATTGCAGATGAGTTTATAAGGCTAAACGGTACTGATTTATGACCTGTGCAGTGTGGCGTGATTGGAATGACGTGAATATATCATGTTTTGCTTGTTTTGTTGCTCATACAGCAAGAACAACCAGTTCCACAGATTAATGAGTTTTCCCATCAGCCAAAATCCTGTTTCCTTTAACAGGCCCCATGTGGTTATCAAAGCAATCCCCCTTACCATGGCATGACACATAGACGGCCTGCTGTCAAGCACAGAGCTGGTGAATTCATGAGAATCCGACAGGGTCAGACGGTGTTGAGAATTATTGGAACGTGAGTGAAAGGTTAGTGACCGTGATTCACTTGTAGGAATTCTGCATTAGATTAGCTTGAGAGTTGTTTTAGCTTGGTAGGTATTTTAGTCTCATGATAATTTTTCATTAACTTTGTACAAGTGTGCAATTATATGAAACCAAGCTAATTTCTAAGCCAATTATTTATATATTATTATTTTGTGCCAAATTAATATAAACAAGGAATAATGTTATTGATTTTTTTTTTCCATTGAGAGGATGTCCTGAAGTGTTTTTATTCCTCTTATCCCATAGATATATTACTGTTGTAGAATGTCCTCAAGACAAGTTCCTGACAAGGTAGTCCACTGGGCTCTTATTGTGACATGTCTTTGTTTTCACTTCCTGGTCCTGTCTCCATCCATTTTGCCATTTTCAGGTCACCCGATTGTGTCCAGCTGTTTTGTGTTAGTTTGTACTTAGTTTGTCTATTTATATACTGCTGTGTCTTTGTCCCGCTGCATAGTCTTATCGGGAATCTTTTGTATTGTTAAGTTCTAAGCTGTGATTTCCTGAGTCATGTTCATTCTGGTTTTGACTCTTGCCCATGTTTTGCTTTTGATCATTATCCATGTTTGTTTCTGCCTGCTTGGTATAATGACAATGATTATCAGATTTGTCCAAATAAACATTTCACTTATTATAAATACTTGCATCCTCCCTCCAATACACACATATTACAGTTCCCAAGAAACCAGAAAGCACCAAGTCCTCTGTCCTGAAGACTTTTCTGTGGTGGACACTTGCATTACAAAGTGTTGACGCTGGAGACGGTTTACTATTAGTCTTGGATTATGTGGAGCGGCTGCCATACAAGCACTACTGTCCGAGATACTGCTGTTGTAGAAACACATCTGACCAATCAGATTTAAGAATTCAACAGCGACATGGTATAATTACAGATATAACCTGTATTGTGTAGGTGCATGAATGACTTGTTAAACCTGACCCCTTTTACAGGTCAACAGAAGCAAAACCAACTGATAGTGGGAAGTGAGTCCTGCTGTGGACAGAGTCTCAGCCTTGAACACATACTACACACAGTGTGTGTGCAGGAGTAATGTGAGGTCAGTCTGTGAAGAATGACGGATGGCAGTGAGGTACACCCGCTCCCTCTAATCTCATCTCCGTGTGTTTGACTGCTCTTCCAACTGACCAGACTGGCAGCATTTCTCAATCACAAGAGCTGGAGAACGTGACTTTAGTGTAGCGCTCCAGCCATGGCATTGGGTGTTCGTGTCTATGTGCATTTTTCCACTTAAAAAAAAGAAGAAGAAGCAAAAGGAGCAGATTTAAGAGGAAGAAAAAAATAGACTGATCTTTCAAGTATTTGGCAAAAAACATCTAGAGTCAGAGAACTTTAAAAGAAAGATTTTATTCCAACGGTGTTGTAATTATAAATATACTGTAAACAAACTAGCTACAAGACACAATGGAAATATACAGAAATATGATACTTTTTTCTACCGAACCTTTATTATATTGTTTATCATCTTAGGTTGTGTTCAAACAGTCAGGCAGTCAGATTCAGTTTTTTTGTTTGTTTGTTTATGCAGGAAACATTTCTGCAGTCTGATAAGCAAAAGCATAAGAACCATGTATTTTTCCAATCAGATTCAGGACACATTTGTATGTACTTTCAAATGGAATTAAAACATTGATAAAAAGTTCTGGATATGTGCATCAGATTAACCAGTCAGAAGTTCAAGTTTCTTTTTGTCATTGATCTTCAGTAAGCGCTTTATCCTGGTCAGGATCACAATAGATTTGGGGCCCGTTCCAGGAATACTCGGTGGGAATACACCCTGGGTGGGACCAGTCCATCATAATACATGCAATTTATTTATTAGGGGCAATTTAGCATAGCCAACCGACCTACCAGCATGTTTCTTGGAGGAAACCGGAGAGACCTGAGGAAAACCACAAGGATGTGAGAGAAACACTTGAAACTCCAGACAGACAGTAACCTGAGTTCAGGATCAAACCAGGGATATTGGAGCAGTGAGGTAGAAACACCTACTGTGCCACCCTGTCGATAGTCTAAACAAAAAATAAATAAATAAAAAATCAGATTTAATCACTTTTGCAATTGATTTGCCGTGAGCGGCATGGTCATGCAGTGGTTCGCACTGTTGCCTCACAGCAAGAAGGTACTGGGTTTGAACTCGTGGTCGATAGTGGGGTCTTTCTGTGTGGAGTCTGCATGTACTTCTCGTGCCTGTGTGGGTTTCCTCCCACAGTCCAAAGACATGTGGACTAGGTCAACTGGCTACTCTAAATTGCCCATAGGTGTGAGTTGTTCGTCTCTGTGTTAGCCCTGCGATAGATTGGCAACCCCCCCCCCAGGGTGTACCCTGCCTCTTGTCCGAAGTCAGCTGGGAGTGGCTCCAGCTTCCCTCGCAACCGTGAAGGATAATTGGTATAGATAATGGATGGATGGATTTGCACTGATGTGTGAACACTGCCATAATCTGAAAACAATTCAGTCAACAATTCTACTGCATGCACAATCTGCTGTACAAAACATATATTTACAGTCATTCAACATGAATGCATTTTCATTACCGGTTACATTTTTAAAGCATTGTGAATGGGAATCCTCTTGCTTTTCTGGAGATGTAGTGAATTTACTAGATAAAAATGAGCAGAACATTTCTGCTGTAGGTCTGCAAGTGGAACCTATTCTTCTCTTACACAGCTGTTGTAGATTTTGCAATTTTATACTTGAGTGTCTCTTTGTTGTGTCCTGACGACAGGTAGAGATACTGCTTCTGCACCCTGACAGCCAGAGCGCCCGTTCTAAGAGGATCTGTTTCACCCCTTAAATAGTTGAAATAGATTAGATTTGGGCCATGGACATTGATCCACAGACCAGTGCTGTTATATTATCCCTCCCTCCCCTATCTGCACTTTTGAGTACCGCTCACTCAGATGGCGGCCCCCTGGTGGTGCCGTCGGTTCCTGCTCTTACGGAGCTCCTGGACGTGTTTCCACTTAGCTTTCTGCCTCTGCTTTTTCTCCTTATGCCACAGCACTTCACAGTACTCCTCCAGAGAGGGTGTGCTCCTAACACGTACATAATCCTTATAACTGTGCTGCAACTCAGACGTCATGTCCTGAATAGAGTGATCAAGGGGTCCGTTGGAGGCTGAGTGGTGCCCGGGAAGGTGGCTGCATTCCAGGACTCTAAGCAAGAGGTGGAGGAGTGTGCGGGTGAAGCTGTACTCCTGAGCTGTGCACATGTACAAGCCAGTATCGCTACGCTGCACCCAGCGAATTAGTAAACCTCGCTCTGTTACCAATACCCGCTCATCCTCTTTGATCTGTAACACACAAACATATATATAAATATACATATGCACATACACATAAATACACAGTATATATTATTCGATACAATCAATAAATTACATCCTTTACATGGTCTTCACTCAAGGTACTAAACATTATTAACATTTCCTCCTCATCAACACACAAACCACAAAAAGATGCAGCATTACTGCTTTCCAACCTAGTTTCAAACTAAGTGCACTTTCTCATTCTTTGCAATAATTAAGTGTCACCTCCAACTGCAGATGGAGAATTCACATGTCACCTGTAGAGTTCCTAGCCATAAATCATTCTGATAGTTTGTGCACAGCCATGCTGAAGGGAGCGGTACACAGCATGACTCCCACCCTCCTCCAAACACAGGGGCAAAGGTCCCTCTTTCACCTTTAGGTTCAGTTTCCAGCTGACCTCTAATTACTGCATGTGATTGGTCATTACAGTCTTATTAGATACATCAGGAAAACTGACTCTATATTAATCATAGTGGAGAGAGAGAGAGAGAGAAAGAGAGAGATATGCATCCTTCAGAATGATTACTCAGCGTGTGTGTGTGTGTGTGTGTGTGTGTGTGTGTGGACAATGAGTAGGTCTGATCTATGTTCAAGGTGCATGTTCACTTCTTTGGTGGCCACTGACACAGGAAGTTCACTCTGTGTGCATGTAAGGGTCAGCCCTGGGAAGGCTGTGAGAGGATGCAGTGTGTTCCAGTAATAAAGACACGATGACATGGTCACAGAGAAGACTGTCTAAAGCATGCTAACAACTGTCTTCTTACTGTCATGCCACCTATCAATTGCTGTCTCATTCTAGACCTTTCTCAAAAAACCTAGATTCCTTTATCTGAGAAGAAACTCTCACTTGTGTTTATATGCCTGCCAGTTCTTCATTCACGTCATGCGGTTGTCAAGAGCTAAAACAATGCAGCTGTGCTTGAGAGAAATGAGGGGGCTTCAAAGCATACCAACTCCTTTTTAAACAAGTGCACACTTACTCATACACACACATATGTGCACACATAAAAATTCACACTCAGGTAGGTTTTACTATACCTCGGACACAAATTGGAGTTGAACAATGTTTATGACAGGAAGAAATAAAATCTCTGAATGGAAGACTATTCTGGATCAATAGATTTAGCCAAATAAGAGTTTAAGCTCTGACTTTGTGTCCTGTGATGCCTGTGACTAAACCACAAACAGCCTGAGGCATGTAAGGATGAAATATATGTGTGTGTATATGTCATGGTGATGTCACGGTGTCTGTGTGTAATTAGGCCATGTGTCAGATGTATGTCATATCTGATACTGAAGGTTGAGAGTGAGGCATTGGATCAGCTTCTCTGTGTAAAAGCAGAGCCAGGTCATAGTTAAAGGTGTGGAAGAGGCCTCCAACTCTTTCATGTGCTGAGGGAGGAGAGCATGGCCTTCTGCTCAGAATCAGTCACCAATACAAGTCATAAAGCCTTCTGGGAAATCAGTTCAACAGAACATATAGAAATACAGAGCAGGACATGTACCCCCCCGATTTGGATGACCACAGCGAAATGACCACAGTCAAGTAAACATACACATAGTACTTACACACACCCTTTGAAGGACAGTGCCTTAAATGAATACTTCAATCTTTTCAAATTAGTCTCTATTTACTGCCTCTGTAGTATATAGTGTATTAAAGTGAACATGAGTTTTGACACATTTCCTAGTATTTGGTATATAACTCAAAGCTTGTTTACTCAAATCTCATTTATAATAGATTTCGAAACACAGATGTTGGGCAGTCAATAAGCGTTCATGCGAAGTGTATATTTTTTGTACAACACTTTCACAAACTCAATTATTTATATTTACACTCTAAATCTGCCTATCATGTGATTACATGTGTATATCACAGAACCTTCTTGAAAGCTTAACATACAAAAGGTCAAATGTAATGTTTGCATATGAATCTGCGTTATACACTCACATATTTTAAATGTTTACTGATGGAATTCAATTACTGCCCTTAAGACATCCAACCCAAGTGAGCAGGTTTTCTGTTCATGCACAGAAATATGTTAAAAAATATTGTTTGCCCTAACTGCCCACACACTACAGATGTGGTTTTTAGAGATTACATGGCATGGTTGTATTCCTTAAAAACCCATGAGACACTCCACAACTCCTGTCTCTCAAAACAGCGCCCTGAAGGCTGGCGAGTTTCAGCGCTGTGGGAGTAAAACATGCTGTTTTATGGATGGCATGCTGTAATCTGTATCTGTTTAGTTTGGATAAACATTCACACCAACACACAATATTCACACAAACACTAAGGACAAGTTCCTTTCCCATCACTCAGCATGGTTCTTTACGAGGTGAGGTGTTGGGTCATATTTTAGGATTGCACTGCAGGTGTAAAGTATGTGAATGTTTGTGTGTGTGTGTGTGTGTGTGTGTGTGTGCGCGTGCGTGCGCGTGCGTGCACACGCGTCCATGAGACTGTGTGTATTGCAGGTGCTCTGAGCGGCTGCGTCATCCAGCATCTGTTTGTCTGGGAAGGACATATAAAGAGAAATAGTCATAAGAAGAAGAGGGTCATGAAAGAGAAAGTGTAAAATATAACCAAAGCTAAAACTGGGGGCTTCTGTTTACTCACAGAGCAACTTTAAACAGTTTTCTGTGAGCAACATATAGGACATTTCTCTAGACCCCGCCCCCCCCCACACAAAGGTTAGGCAAAGTCTGATTCACACATATACACATACACACACACACACACACACTCACACGCACACGCACACACACACACTCACACAATGCATGCATGAGTGTTCTGGCTGTTCAGGAGTGATTAAATACAGTAGTGATGGATCAATACAAGAATGCTGCTGATATAACGCTCAGAAGAGTTAGTCCAGGGCCTATCCATTCATCATAACACAGAAACACACACAAAAACACCCACACGGTGCACAAGGTCAAATCCTCCTTCATATCCGCAGTGTGAACCACTCTCAGAGAGACAGAGGAGGTGAGGATATGTGGGTGATGAGGGTGTTGGATTAGTAGCGGCAGTGCATATATGAGGGAGAATAAGGGCAATGGAATATTTTCAAATGTCCAGAGCAAAAATGGCTTTAGGGGATAGATGGAGAAATGTGAGAGTCTCGCGAAGCTGAAGAAATACTAGACTCTCAAGATGAGGTAGGGTCAGGTTCAAAAAGTGAGAGAGAATGGTGAGTAGATGACAGAAATGGAATCTGCTACCTCCCTTTCTCCATCCTTATCAGTTTATTTGCTAATCTCCCAATCCATTATTTTACTATTCCTTCTTCCACTGCCTTTTCATGAATAAAAAAAAAATAGCACAGCCATTAAAATATGATCAGCAATAACGTCTATCTTCTTTATGGAGAATGGCAACAAGAAAAGACACTTATCTGAGGAATTGAAGGAGCTTCGGTTTATGTTCAGATCACTCATCATAAAGGGGGAGAAAATGTGATATCAGTGGCTTTGACTGTGGCATGGTTGTTGGTTCCAGATGTACTGGCTTGAGTCTTTCAGAAATTGCAGAATTTGAGACTACAGTGGTATAGGCTCAGCAAAACTGGACAGTTGAAGATTGGAAAAACACAGTCTTTTACCAGTTGTCTTTTTCCAACAGTCATTGTGCTGATGCCACATGATTGGCTGATTGAATAATTGCATGAATGAGCAGGTGTACAGGTGTTCCTTAAAAAGTGATCGGTAAGTATAAATTAGCCAATAATATATATTCAACTAAAACTAATAATAGACATTTAGAATTTTATACACCACCATTCTGAACAATCATATTATATGGCATAAAAGCACAGTTTTGTTTTATTGAACACTAGGTGTACAAAGAGTAAAAGAAGACTTGTTTGACCATATTATTACTTTCCATTTCACATACATATCAGTAATTTGGAGTCAAGATAATGCCCCGTTTACTCTTGTGAGTAATGCTGATATAGGTACTTCAGTTATTTTCATTAGCTGTTTCTGTTATTCATCTCCTTGCACTGTAAACTAATCCCTTCTATTGATGAGGTCCATGCCATATTATTGTTATATAACCACTGAATTTTAGAACGAGGGATATGTACATTAACATAATTCAGATGGTGAAATATGCTAAACCCTGCAGAATCAAACACGTTATGATTGAGAAAGTGTTAGCCAAATACACAGCAGCATATGTGCTTTCAATAGTCCCACTGTGTAGGGGCAGAATGAGAGCAAGTGTAGGCATGTTTACGACCTGGATTAGGATTGTCTTAAAGCATCGATTGCACATGTTGGACTTCTTTTTTGCACCACAATGTTCCTCAGAAAGAGCACAAAATTTTAAATGAGAGGACAAGCTTATCTGTCCATTTCCTCATTGCTCCCAGCATCTCAGGTGTAGCCAGGTTATGATCAAGCTGTGTGTATTATTCAAAGGAGAAGCAGACACATCACCTGCGATTCAGTCTTGCACCTGTGACACTTGCAGGACAAGTCTCTCTTCCAGCAGTTCTCCTCTCAGTGGTGGTATGTAAAGAGTGAGAGCCCTAAGGACTTGCCATAATTCTCTTGAACAAGGATTTTTCAGGCGTCTCACCTATGGAACCTGTCGGACATTTAATTGGAATGCTTGCATTTAAAGATGCACTATGTAGGATTTAGGGGGATCTATTAGCAGAAATGGAATATAGTATGGAATATAGCATTCATAAGTATGTTTTCATTAGTGTATAATAATCTGTAATTACAAATTGTTGTGTTTTTTTCAGCTTAGAATGAACCCTTTATATCTAAATAAGGAGCAGGTCCTCTTCCATGGAGCTCACCATGTTGTGCCGTCATGTTTCTACAGTAGCCTAGAACGGACAAACCTCTAGAAAGCACTTTTCGCGTTTTGGCATTTTTACGAATGGCAGCATGAATCCGGAAGGAAACACCAGAAGGAAGAAAGCAAAACAAAGAAGAAGAAAGAAGAGGTGTTTTCTGGTGCTGGCTAACAAGTTTGAGAATCCAATTTTTGAAAAGTGGAGGATCATACTTTTTATTTAGCATGAGAAAAAGCAAGACAGCATGAATATAAGTACTTGGAAGTATGCTACAGGCACCTGACAGCCACTTCCTCTTCTTGTGGAATAATTTATAGTCAGACCAACCAAAGGAGTTTAGTCATTGGTCAAAGATCTAAATTTCCATGTTAAATTCACCAGTGCAAATTCACACCACAATTCGTAATGTGAAGTCATTGATCACAACAAATTCTGTTGAAATAAAGGAATTTTGCTAATAAAAATCTAATGTGTATGTCCTTAAGTAAAAGAGAATGGTCCTGCATGCATACTGTTTTTTTAATTAACATTAAATATTATTAATATGGCCTTGATTGTAAACAAACATATGCTTACATAAACAGTGATGTGTGCTAGTTACCTCTTGGCGGTTGTCTGCTCCTGGTCTTTGTATAAACCAGCGGATCTGGGCCTGCTGGGATTTAGGTAGACACTCCAGAAAAGAGGAGTTATTCTCCACACCATACAGCACCTTCTCCTCTACATTCTTCCCCAACACTGCACACAATGGTAGAGGAAAGTTAGATGATGGGGAGTGTAAGTACATGTGTGTGTATGCTTGAGTATATGAATGACAGGGTGAGAGTAGTTTTGAGATTTGTTTGTGAATTCCATTTCATGAGAACCTCTGGACAATGCTACATTTTCTCTAAAGTACAATGCAGAGCTTTTAGTAGTAAGCTTTTTATACATCTCTCTCTCTCTCTCTCTCTCTCTCTCACACACACACACACACACTTGATTGTCTTACTATCCTTCTGAGGACCTTCCATAACATAATTATTAGTGCAGCAAATGAATGCTATGCTACACTCAAATCCAACTAGCCTTATCTTCAGTAACCAAAAGGAAACCTTTTGGCTCTTTTATTTGTATTATTTTTAGCTTTTTTTGTAAAAAAAAAAAAAAGCAGTTTTCCTCATGGGGACCATATTTATATGGCCAAGACTTTCAGATATTCCAGTCCTATCACACACATGCACACACTTACTTACCATCTTCTGCGTCCCAACAATGGCTGGATGGGTCTCCATGTTTGATGTCCTGTCTGCGTGCCCTCCTGTAACAAATTTCAAGAGTTTTGCTGTGTGTGGTCTTGGTCACAAGACTGGAAAAGAAAGCCAATATCTGTAGCTGTACTGATGATATAATTCAATACCTATGCTGCTGTTTCTGCACATGTTCTTGTAAAAATACCTCATAAAAATTTCTTCTTACTGTCTTCTTACTATTTTAAAGCACTCCATTTTATTTAATTGGCCATTTTTGTATGTTGGCAAGGCATTCTTGTGTAACATAAAACTGAGATCATGATGAACAGTAAGAAGTAATGAAGTTGTGTGCTTGAGCTGCAGACCACCTGACAATCAGTATGTGCAAAACATCTACTAAACTAATAATTTTCTCTCTTTCTCTGACTCAGCATCTGCTAGGAATGACCTGACCTGCTTGTGTCAGCAGCAAACCTAAAAGAGAGAAAAGGGCAAGAAAACTTCTTTGGCAGCTCACATACATCATCTCAACAACAACAATCCTCCAGTCAATTTGCCTGTCCAGTCCACTCCCACAACACCCTATAGCACTGGAGCTGTGGAGCAAAATCAAATATTTATCTTTTTTTTACCCTGGGCTGAAATCTGGGGAAAAATTGAAGAAGTAGGTCAGAGTGAGGGCATGGTGGAACACAACTGCTCTCTACTTTAACTTCTCTAACCAACTATGTATTTAATACTACTCATGTCTCCTAACTCATACAGGCTACACACTTTACTTTCTCATACCACACTCTCCCACTTGTGCTATGCCCTCACACTCATACTAATTTCTCAGGCTACCTTGACATTGCTTATCTAAGCTCTACTCCTCTCACAATACTAACCCTTGCTAATTTGCACTTTTGCACAATTCTACTTTTCCTAGTCATACTATTCTTTCTTGCTCCCTGAATAATCTACTCAGGATACTAAACATATTATTGCTAACCACCACAAGCTGTAAACATGTATGCATCTGTGTGTGTTCACCTCTTGGATGTAGGTATATATCTGGAGCAATGGGAGCCGTCCCAGGCGCAGTATGGATCTCTGGCCAGGCAGCATTCTGCACAGCCCTGACCATAAATGTGGCACCTGTGCAGAGCCACCAGCACCAGGCCGTCTGCCCCTCCAACAAACAGCTGCTGCTAAAGACACACAGTACAACACACCCTCACACACAGGACAAACACAGACGCAAGGCCAGGAAAAGTGCTTGCAGGCATTATCTGAGCTGCTTTATTTATATCATCCTGAAAGAATCATCAGTAAATGTGATTTATTTGCTTTGTCCTTGATGCTCTGTAATTTGTTCAGATGTTTTCATCTTTAGGTTAAAATTGCTTGTATTTGTTCTTTTACCCATATGCCTAGAGAGCTCATGTACTTTGAGAAACTACAGACTATGCAGAGAATAGGAAATACAAATGTATATGGGGGATACAGGATCTAAAATTGAACGTCAGATTGAAAAGGAAAGAGAGAGAGAAGAAATGGCCTGGAGAAAGTGACTGAATTTGGTTTGTCCTGTGTCTGACCCAGCCACGTATTAAAGCAGATAATGAGACAAACAGGAGAAGGAGGAATGTGTGTGTCATGTATAAGAGAGAGAAACATAATGGTGGAACTTTTGAGAAAAGGAGGTAATAAAAGTATACATACATACATACATACACACACACACACACATATGTATATATATATATATATATGTGTGTGTGTGTGTGTGTGTGTGTGTGTATATAT
>JAOTRR010000034.1:7494867-7505176 GCA_028570945.1 Gogo arcuatus
GTGTGTGTGTGTGTGTGTGTGTGTGTGTGTGTGTGTGTGTGTGTTTTAGCAACATAATGAATGTTTACACTAGGACTCCATGTGTTAACTCAACCTGCCTAACTGTTTGCTATGTAGAGCCAAGTAGGCCTGTGTGTGCACACACAACTGCAGCGTACACTCTTTTATTCTGATAGTCTAGACTTTGAGTGTATAGTACCTATTTTACTTACTGTAACTTCAAATCACAGTGCAGTGACTGAAGTGTGCTTTATAGCAATGAAACAGGTTCAGTCCCCATCTTCAGGCTTTTGTGCAGTTAAAATCATCAAAGTCATGTAAACACACACTACTCAGTAATTAATTTTTTTAGTTTAGTAACCGCTAGCAGTTAGCTCCTTCCCCACTGAAACAGGATAGCTAAATTTATGATGGTTAAGATGAGCCCATGCTCTATGGACAGTATGAGTATGATCCAAGTCATTTCAGTTCTTTACATCTGAAAAGGTTGGAGTTATTTAATCAGTGATTAAAATGTCTCTGTAGCATGTACTGGATATAAAAATATAGTAATTCTGTTTTTATAAAATACAAAAATTAACTACCAAAAAGCAGGAATAGTGTGATGAGCCTTCAAATGGCCTATTCTTTCTTTATTAATATCTTCTTTAATAAAAAGCATATTATGTTTGTTTAAAATACAGTATCAACACATTATTGTTGGAAAAAAAAAGATTTGGCAGGCGACTTGTTCTCATAAGAAAGCTTTTTGAACAAAAATGTAAAACAGCATGTAAAATCCTACAGCTTATGTATACTGTATATAAGTTCTTTTGGTACTTAAGTACATGTAATATCAGAAACATTGTATTTAGTCATTGTCTCATGGGGTGTTTAACTTGTGTCACTGTCTAGTAAGATATCTTTATTTTTATTGAAATATGACTATTGTGTGCTTCATACAGCTTTGTGTCCTTTCATGGCCCAGATCCTCAAAGCTGCCCAATTTATAATGCTTGAGTAGAGGAAATGACAGGGCTGTGAAACTGTCACCATTCCTGACCCTCCTTCTTCCATGAGATCTTCCTGGCATCAGTGCAAAGTGCCAACCTCTCACTGCTGGAATCCAGATGAGAGGGTTGAATCTGCCCATTAGCTGGGTGTTTCTCCTCCTCCCATCCTTCCCCCGATCTCTCTTTCTCTGTCTCTTTTTATGTCACAATTCCTCTAACGTTTCCTCACGGTGTTTTTGACCTCATTTCCTGTTTTGGCATTGGACACAGGGAGATTCTCTTCCCTTCAAAATCATATAAAAGACATCTGTGCTGTGACTTGATTATCTAATTGACTGAGGGCATTAATGTTTCACCAGGAGGACCTTGGAGCTAAGTGTGGTGTTCTGCTGAAGATGATCATGTTCTCTGGAAGGTTCTCTTTACCTTTGTAGGTTTATTCTTTATTATTTGAAGTAATCATTCAAATCATTTTAAACGGCAAAAAGGCATAAATCCAATGCGAACCATGAAAATGTATTAAGGCAAGACACTACCAGTGGAAATGACAGTTGCTAGAACATATAAAATCTATAATGTCTTTTCTTAAACCGTAGTAATAAAATAAAATTTCAAATATCAACAGAAAAAAAGTTTATTTATATGTATTTTCCACTCATGACTGGGATTTGATTTGGATTTATGTTACATCATATACTTAAAATGATATTTTCTTGATTAAACAATCAATAATTATATTCCAACAAACTTTTCAGTAAAACTAATTATTGTGAGAGCATATTCAGAGTGAAATAAATATTTTAATTCTAACAACATTAAATGACTAGGGTTTTATTAAGTATGCAAATTTGCACATATTTTATTATGCCTCATTTGCATACATAAATTTAAATTTAAAATAAATTTCCAATACACAAAAAATACTTCAGTCAACTAGCAAATATTGAGTGTGATATCTACAGTTTAAAAACCAGTGTCTCCAAACCAGTGTCATTCATTGTGAAATTTTATCAGCATACATGTGTGAGTCAGTCAAAAGTATGTTTTTTTGCAGGTCTGTGAAAGTTTATTAGCATTCTTAACTCAGCTTTACCAGTTTAAACACGCACAGCGTGAACAAAGCAGCATCATGACAGGTGTCAGAGCTTGTAACCATCTCCCATTCCTTCTGTTCATTTGTCATTTTGTTGGAGAGCCCCAGCCTGAGAAAGATGGAGAGAAGAGAGCTGTAAAAGAGGACATGGTGGTGAGAAACGTGCTCTCAGTGCTTCCTGTTCAGGCTGAGTCTGATGGCCATTGTTGGGCTTTAGCCATCTCTTACATTCAGGCCGCTGGGTCCTCTGTGGCCTGATGTCTGTCTGATTGACTTGATAACCACTTATCAGATAGGAAAAGGAAGATCGAGTGGAAAACTTTAAGACCCTTTTTTTTAATGGAGTTGCCTGTGGTCGGTATCTAAGAAGGTTAAGAAATTGTCTCACTTCTCTAGAACAGGGGGTCTTTTTGCAGACAGGGAGCTCTTTAACTGTATTTAAAAAAAAAAAAAAAAAAAAAAAACAGTACCCCTCAGTAGAAATTTATTTTATGGACATGTTCCAACTATTGAACTATAAGGCTCATTATTTAAAAGTGTACTATAATATTTTGGCTATTTCTTGGAGCCATACTGCTTTTCATTTTGGAATTTTCACCAAAAACTTTAGGGCCAAATTAACATTATTTATAAGCATATGTGTTTTTTTGAGTTGTGTTTTTGAATTATTTAGGTTTTTATCAAATCCATTCAAATCAAGTAACAAATCGAACAGGTTATTAACTTTTAAAAACTCAATAATAAATATAATCATTTTGATAATGGTGGGTTCTGATTTCTGCCACTGTAACAAAATTGAAAGAACACAGACCCCCAGCTATGCTTCACAGACCCCTAAGAGTAACAGTAGAGGGAGGAGCAAACACTTGTATCTTTATCTTTTTTTTATATCCTCACATGTATGACTTTATAATGAGATCAGGTTGGCTTAAGTGTGTCTTTGGGCATAGTGGCATAAAATGAGAAGAACCTGTAAAATTGAAGTTGACGTCACTATCAGTGCTTGTACTGATAACAAAATTAAATTTTGATTTTATGTAATCAAGAATCGAGGAAAGAGGACTCGAGAGGAAATTTATAATATCTAGATCAGGAATCTACTCAGCTTAATGAATCAGATGAAAAATACATAATAATACTAGCATTAATGTTAGCATCATGATTGGTTTGGGGACTAACCCTGGCTAATTTTTGAACAAAGTGGAAAGTATTGAGGCATGCGAGAAATTATCTTCACACAATTAACTTTTACATTTACTTACAGTAATAACTGATTGTACCATTTATGTGGATTAGTAATATTAGTGGATTGGAGGGTGGTGCAGTGGTTAACATTGTTGCCACTCACTGAGAAGGTTTTGGGTTCAAACCTCACTGTTGCCTTTCTGTGTGGAGTTTGCATGTTCTCCTTGTGCCTATGTGGGTTTCATTTGGGTGCTCTGGTTTCCACCCACAGTCCAAAGACATGTGGATTAGGTCAACTGGCTATTCTAAACTGCCTGTGAGTGTGAATGGCTTTTCATCTCTGTGATAGTCTGGTGACCTGTCCAGGGTGTACCTTGCCTCTTGCTTGAAGTCAGCTGGGATTGATGGACCTTGGTAGATTAGTAGTAGTATTATAATGTAATTTTTACCTCCATAATTTTAATTAATTTTAATTTGTGCAGCTTTTTTTAATCCAAACATTGTCCTACATGCGTTTCACATTGATGCCACATATTTTCTGGCAATTACTCCATTATTATTATTACCAGTAAGACTTTTCCCAAAGTATTTTTTTTCTTGTCACTGTGAGCTTGGAATGCAGTTATATCATTTCCTTCAACCAACTCCCCTTCCTTACTGCTGAATGGCCTTAACAGGAAGCTATACCATGATCCCAGCATCCAGGCCTTATTAAGGTTCAAGTCTATAAATAACTCAGGAAGATAAAATCACTGTACTGGATATGTGTCTCCAATTCATGCCACTGTTGAGAGAGAGAGAGAGAGAGAGAGAGAGAGAGAGAGAGTAGGATACAGTGCGATATTCCCAACGCCTGTGGTCTATTTCAATCTGAATGCTGCAACTTTTGCTCCTCTTATCAGCCATCTTTTGCCCTAAAAGGACATTATAGTCCAGAAGACCTCACCATAAAGCTGCCCTCCATTGATAGAGATACCTTTGAAAACATAAGCACACTCAGGTTTCTACAAGATTGTGGGATGAGTGCACACGTAACCAGATCTGTAGACATGCATCAATAACCAGAATTGTGTTTTTTGGACTTTAATGCTGATCATCAAAATGTCAGTGAGCTACAGAGTAAAACCCAGGCATTTATTTGTATAAGCCTTCGAAACTCTGATTCTGCATTCAGATTGCTGAGCTTCTAAAGATTTGGTACTAACTTATTGTAATGAAGAAAAATAATGAAAGCTCTCATCTTAACATGTGCATCTGTGGAACTCTGTTCTTCTCTGCAACCGGGTGTACGTGCATATGCAGGACGTGGTTTGAGTGTGTGTGTTCTACATTCCTCATACGAATCAATTCGAGCTGCGGCTGTATCCTGTGAGAGGCTCTAATGATCGCTGTCTGTAATTGCGCTCACTGGAGTGGAAAGTGTAGGCCAGCGATAAGCTCTCTGTCCCTGGTTAAGTAAACTCAACCGGTCAGAGAGGGACAGGCAAGGAGATGGCTCGTTTTATTCTGTCTACCCTTTAAATGTTTGAACAGATTGCTTTTTCTGCCAATCTCTCTCTCAATTTTTCTTTCTATAGTTTTATCTTCTCAATAATGAAAACCCAAGGATGTTTACTTTTGGTCAGTTATTTAACCTGCAGTTTGACCTCACACATCGTGTATATAGTAAATGTTATATAAAACTTAGTACAGTAATATGATGCTGCTAGATTGCTGCCACTTATCACACTCTCTTAGCCTGATGACATGTTTCAAGCTGTGGCCAAATTAAATAGTAACTACCATATTTGTAGTGCATTCTCAATGAGAAATTGGCAGTAAGAACAAAAAAATAAAGAAAAGCATAATGTGCAAGAGCTATTGTGGAAAAAGTGCAGTCACTAAGGCTCTCACAGTGTAGAAGTGCAACATGGGAACATGACGAGAAAATTTCCAGCTTACAAAAGGGGTTTTTAACATATCCAGCGCATGTAAAACACATAGTTAAGCTTAGCATACTTGATCTAATTACGGGTAATACCATAACATGAAAATGACTCTTTTCTACTGTACTATGGTTATAATATGCTGTGGTACATACATGTAAAAAATGTGGTTAGTTAAATCATAGCAAAGACGTCAAACAAGCACAGAGGACAAGCATTACAATTCTTTTTGCCTTCGTGTGGATTCTTTCATGTAAATTTGCAAACATAACCTTAGCAAGTACCATACAGACACAACAAACTCCTTCAAAGCTTATAAAAGCTTTTGTTTTTGCTTTCATCAACTTTGATGGAATTTGTTGTGTCTGTGTGGCACTTGCTAAGGTTCCATTTGCAAATTAGAACCCATGTGACTACTAAGCAGAGATCAGTTATGATCTTGGGTGCTTTTTTGCCATTTAAAGCTGCAGTACATATGATATTGTTTTTAAAAAAAGAATTAAGATTATTGAGTCAGAGTACAAAAAAGGTTAAAGTGTGATGTTTCTGAGCTGCAGTGTACCAGAATTTCTTCTGTGCAATTGTGCGTCAAATGTCATCACGTCCCAAATTCAGGCACGGAAGAAGTTCAAGTACACAGAGCCAGAAAGAGCTGCAGCCAATCAGGGATGAGAGACAATGAGAGAGTCTGATAACAGGCATGATGCTTATTTATCGTCTAATTTTCCAGGTAACTACTGAACGATAGTCATCTGATATAGTCTTGCTCTGGAATTTGTATCATTATCCAGTTGCAAAGTTGTTTTACCTAAAGCTATTATGATATGTGACTGTTTGACTAGTGGATGACTAGTTGCATTTCTCTGTACGTAATTCTGTATTTCCAACATCACCCATTGTTCTGTGTCTTTTAGCAATTGCCTCAGAGTTGCGTATAGCTTTAGGGAAAGCTACTATATACCCACAGTCTAGCTATGAGATTACAGTGGAGCAGCCCTTCAAACAGAACTTATATCTTATCTAGCTAGCTAATGTCACGTGACTAGTTTATTCTGTAGGATGTATGTTGTTTATGACACTATATAATGATCAAAGTTATACCATGCAGTCACAGTTAATACTAACCGGCTGACATTAGCTTAAAGATAAGCTTTTGTTGAAAGTAAGACGTTCTGCTCTTTTATCTAAGTGCATCAGTCTCACTGATATGCACAATAAAGTTTTTATTCTCATAAAAAAAACAATAACAGCACTGGATTATTTATATCCATAGAATCACAAATCCTTGAATCATTTCCCAAACCACATACTAACATAGAGTGTCACTACAGCTTTGGTCTCTGAAGTGCTTAGATATATGATTTAGTGTGAACTATGCTGTTAGGACCACAGTCTTGAATTCTCATTGAATGTGTATTACTTGGCACTTGCAGTCATGAGACTAATCCATATGGCACAGTAAAACCCATGTTACATTCTTCAGAGAGTAGCGTGCAATTGCATTTTTTTTACCAGAGAGGGCAGTTTCAATTAAAACTAAAACTTTAGTTACAGAAGCTGCCTAACACTAATGATATCACTTACTGTATATGCAATTACTGGTATTTGTTTTAATATTCCAAGCTATTTAAACAGATACAATTTATAAATGAAGAGTATTCAGTCTTATCAACATTTGTTTTATCATCTAATTTAATAAATCAGGAAAACGTATGAGGCAAATAGTATTTGGAAATATGCAGCATTTATGTTCTGGCTGTTTATATGCATACTTCTGTATGTGTTTGTATTCTCTGAGATAATTAGGACTGGTTTAGAGGACAGGAGTGTATGTGGGTTTATGCATGTGTATACTGTGTGTGTGTGTGTGTGTGTGTGTGTGTGTGTGTTATACAGAGGTGACAAAGCTGATGCAGCAGCAGGCTGTCTACAGCAGCGTAGCGGTGCCAGTGGTGCAGTAAAAAAGCTTTTCCCTGCAATTGAGAAATAATGCCACCACTGTGGTATGAGCCAAGCAACAGTGTGAAATAAAACATGTGCTGCCACAATGGCATTCTGTGTGAAGGTGAAATGGGCTGGAATGGCTTGATTCACTGTGGTCCAGGTTGCTGGTTCTCATTAACAAAACAGTGAAGGTAGGAATGGTATTCAGCTCCAGCTACAACTACAGCTTTGTGATCAGGCTCATTAGATTAGGACTGTTACGGCTTCCGCGCCATATGCCAGAGTCTCATAATGACAAATCGTACCTTTCACTTTCCATTTCTGTCATTTCTGCTTTCTCCATCCAGGTGTGCTGCAAGTGGCCGATGGTTAGTGGGTGATTATGAATGAACTGGCGCCTTGGTGGCTGTGTTTTTAATGTAGCTTCACTTCTGGTAGGTATAATATATTTTAGTAAGTGTAATAAAAGGTCCCTTTGGAAAACATCAAATGTTCATGATTTCCTCCCTCTAATTTATTGTTTTGAAACTAATCAAACATGTCATGAACAGTGAATTAGCCCTGAATGGCATATACAGTCGTTTGGCTTCTATAATGCGGGTTTTAATGCAACACATGCTTGCTCAATTTTGTTATAACAAAGTAGCACTTCCAAAAAAAAAACCTCTCTGAGTTATAAAAGCATTTAACTAAAACATATAGAACAGCCAAAGTGGCCAATTAAGCTACCCAAATAGCATGGTACTGTGCCAGCATACAATCACACAGTGTTAATGTCATTCATTAGACGAAACCAATCCTGTTATTTTGTTCCTCTATAATATTTTCATATCCAGACTTGACCTCACCCTTGCCTTTCCTGACCTGTCATTAATGACATCTGAACACTCTGGCACAAATGTGAGCATATGTGTTTGTGTGTTTGTTTAAAACATATAAGAAAGTTCAGAAACGCTGGTGTATCGAGCCTCATTAAGGAGGACCAAACTTGGGCACCCTGGGAAGGGAAGGGCCATTTGGCCATTTGACTCATTGACACCAATAACTAAAAGCCAGATGGACCATAATACTTAACAAAGCCAGATTCCGTTTCTGAATGGAATTTACCATTGATGAAATGTCTGCTGATTAGGTTTAATAAACTGACTTTAAACAAAGCCATATGGTGGTGAACCCAAAAACAATTAACTGATCCAGGGCTGATTTTAAAACAGTGCTATGGTTGTCTATATGATTTGGATTTTTTTTTTCTGAACAAGGACACAGCATGGTCATACTTTAAATTAAATTTTCCTTTTAGCGCAACTATATTTATACTTCTTTCTGTCTCTCTCTCTCTGTTTTACAGAAACTAGGAACGGCTTCAGTGTATCAATCTGTGATGTAATGTTAACTGAAATATTATTAATTCTGCTGCGGTTACGGTTATGTGCTGTAGTAAACGAATCTCCCTGAATTCACTTCATCATTATTCATATTTCAGTGTACTTCATGACTGCTTAGTGGTCTGTCATTCTGTGATTTATGCCTCTTATGTTTCTCTTGATTCCTCTAATAAAACCACTGATTTGGCAGATAATGTTTATTTATCTTTAATAAGCGCTTTATCCTGCTCAGGGTTGGAGTGGATCTGGAGCCCATCCCAGGCAGGACTGCAACCTGGACTGGACACCATTCAGCCCTAGGTTTAGCATAACCAATTTAGCATAACCAGTCCACCTTCTGATCCTGAGCTCACGATCAAACCAGGAACCTGGGAGCTATAAAGCAGCAATGCTACCTGCCATGAAAACCATTTCACTGATAACTATTAGCAGCGAAAAATAATCAACAATTGTAAATATGACTTTAAAAGACTCTAGGAAATCCTGTTAAGGTAGCTTGTGTTAGCTAGCTGGATAGAATTAGCAGTGAGGTTTAGGAATATTTTTGAACTTAAAGATTTTCTGAGAAATCCTGTCAGGTTTTGTTACATAGCAAATTAATGTTAGTACTGAAGACGATCAAGATTTATGAACATGACTTAAAAATACTTAATAAAACGGTCAAGTGAGCTTATGTTAGCCAACAGCTAGCCTTAACAATAGTGCAAATTATGAGCATTTATGAAACCATAAAGTTTTTAAAATCCTTTAAGATAGCTCATGTTAGCTGACTAATTTTAATAGTGAAGATTATGACCATGATTTTTTTTAAAATCCTCTCAATAGCATGCTAGACCTTATTCTTACAGTTTATTAAATGGATTTGTTCAGTCATCAGGATTTAAGTATCCTAGCTTGTACATTTTTATAAATCAAAAAAGTTTCTTTCTCTAGTGTTACATTCAAAGTAATTCAAAAGCATTCCCTTGCATAGTCTGATTTGCATAGTCAGAAAAATGATCATGACTGAAATAGATAATGAAACAGGTATAAGCAGGTAATCATTCAGTAGGTATTAGTAATATTTTGTGTAAAATGGATTTATATTAAACCCTTAAAACCAAAGATCCATATGCGGGTCCAGACATTTCACACTCTCAAAGCTACATATGTTTCCTCTTAGTTTCTCTGTCGTTACTGAATAATTCATAGTAATAATATTCTTTAAGATGAATAACTGAATAATATGTTGGGACTTTAACCAATATCTAACTTGTATAATTATGATGTTTACCACTAATACACTAAATAGAAACACTCAATATTACTTACGTAGCTAACAGTGTCTACTAATCTTGCTAATCACATTTCAATAACATCAGTGCTAAAAAAAATAAAAAAAGACAGAAAGTTTACAATATTATTCCCACATTGTTGACACTCATGAAATAAATATAACTTCCCCACCTTCTGAATCACAATTTAACCTCTGGCTATAACTGAAAAATAATGCAAATACACAGTTCCCCAGGGAATTATCTTAAAATACTCACTATGAGACACTCATTTCACAAGGCAGGATTTCAATGAGTCTTAATATTTCCGAGTATGTGGAGTGATCATTCATTTCATTTTATTTGAACGTATAATTTATACTCACCATGGGAATATCAGGCTCGTAAGCATGATGAAGCACTTCCTGTTGTGCTGAGCTAAAGCCATTGTATACTGAAGGCTCATCATGCTCATGACCTCTGTGTGTGTGTGTGTGTGTGTGTGTGTGTGTGTGTGTGTGTGTGTGTGTGT
>JAOTRR010000034.1:7533676-7546648 GCA_028570945.1 Gogo arcuatus
AAAACCTGATTGGTTGAAATTAATTTATGGGAATACAAACTGTCCCAAGTCTCCTCCATCCCAAGTCTCCCCACTCTCCCCTACATACTAAAGGTACTTGAGGGTACCACCCCATAAGATGGAAAAGTACAGCTTAGCACCCTTTTTTTCTATGTGGTGTATCAAATCATATCAACACAAATCCTCTTAATGTGATAAACTGCTTAGTTTATTATTTAGGTATTTAGTCATACTCCAGAGCATCTTATTCAGAAATTACTATAAAAGAGTGTATATAATTACAAGAGTGATGAATCTGGATCCTTGGAGTTTAAGTGGTTAAGTCAATAACTGAATAAGAACCTGTGTTTCAATAAATACAGAGTAAAGGAAGAATGGTTTATAACGTATTATAAAAATGCTGTATTGATAGTTTTACTTCCTACCACAAGGTGTAGCAGTTGTACATTTAAAGGTGAAATGCTTTTCTTTTTCTTTTTCTTTTTTTTTTTACATCAAACTTAGCAGTACATCACAAAAAAACACACACATCAATAATTCCATGACAAATGTATCTGCCATTTCAATTTTCTGTTTTATTTATATTTTGCTGATCCATATTATTAACCTATGTGTGATGGTGATTGATATGCATTTTATGGTTCTTTTAAGTGAAAAAATATAATGATGCTATAGGACTACAATTCACACTGAGAAAACTATAACCCAAAATATAGTGTTAAAATAGAAACAGTGAAGTTGTATGACAAAACAGTCTAACGTCTTTTGGCTTGTTAGCTGCATATTGCTGAAATCCTCTACAAGGCAATGGCTTTAATGGAATTCTGCAAAGCTGTGCAGTAATCAAAATTCAGACTGAAATAGTTTAAGAGCTCAGTGAGCCAGAATAAAAGGTTGGTGATTGAACATCTGAATTTGTCAGTGCCGGAATAACAAATTAGACACAAGAGCAAAGCATTTGTAAGTAAAGCAAGGTTTTTATCTATAAATGCTGTTCTATGGTTAATGCTACCTTTACAAAAGAATAAAACACAGCTCATTGTGATAAACAGAAATAAGTA
Source organism: Gogo arcuatus (assembly GCA_028570945.1). Lineage (NCBI taxonomy): Eukaryota > Metazoa > Chordata > Actinopteri > Siluriformes > Anchariidae > Gogo > Gogo arcuatus. The sequence goes on from JAOTRR010000034.1 coordinate 7,534,738, forward strand.
TCCAAGACAACTGAGGTAATAGTTTACTTTCTTTATTTTCTTTATGTTCTGAAATTTGTTGGAAATGTCATTTTTTTCTCCAGCCATAGGACGTCTCCTATGGCCTGGCCTGGCCTGGCCTCTGTTACTCAGAGCCGTGTTATAGGACACAGCCCAGGTAAACAGAGGTTGTGCACAGAGCAATGGTGTGTGTAATGGAAACAGGTAGTGTGGCGTGGAAGGGGCTGAGGTGCGGCCATTTATCTCAGCTTTCATCTCAAGTAGCCAATGTTCAACTCTTACCCAAAAGGTACATCAAGAAATGATAAGATGATACATCTTTTTGTCATTTGTCTGTCAGGGTAAATTAATCAATTGTCCATGAACATCATCAGATCAGGGGAGTGAAAGGATCAGGCAGTGACTATGGCAATAATTTATATCTTTAGTGAGTCAGCAGATTTTAGATTTCAAAAAAATTTTTTACAAAAATTAATTGTATGTATGTAATTAAAAAGACTGTTAGTGTTCCTGGGATAGACTCCAAATCCACAGTGACCCTGACCAGGATGAAGTCATTACTGGGGAAGCCATGCCTAATGGTTAGAGAAGAAGTTTTGGGACCAAAAGGTTGCTGGTTCAGTTCCCTAGACCAGTAGGAATGGCTGAAGTGCCCTTGAGCAATGCACCTAATCCCCAACTGCTCCCCGGGCTGCTCTGGGTATGTTGTTTGTCGCTCTGGATAAGAGCATCTGCTAAATGCCACTAATGGAATGTACTGAAAATGAATTAATGTAGTTGAAGAAAAAATATGTAGATATTCAGTAATAGACCACATTTTGGTTAAAATACCATGGAAGCTGTTTTTGGACTTGCAAAAGAAGAAGTAAGTGTGGGACCACACTGGAAGTTAGGACCACACTGACACTGCATTCAAGAAGGAGGCACAAATTAACTCGCAGGGGTGAACAAACTTTGATCCGAAAGGTTCAACTGAACCCCAACACAACAACAAAGGAACTGGTGAAGGTGTTGGAGGCATCAGGTACTGAAGTATGTACATCCACAATTTAGAGAGTATTACACTGCTATGGCCTGAAAGGCTGTCACACAAGGAAGACACACCAGACTAAAGTTTGCAAATGAAATTGAACTGTTTGGCCAGAATCATCATATTATAGGAAAAGGGTGAGGTTTTTGTGCAGCATAAGGGTGGCAGCATCAAGTTGTGGGAGTGTTCTGTTGAAAAAGGGATTTATGCACTTCAGAAAGTAGATGGCATCATGAGGAAGGAGGATCATCTAGAAATACTGAAGCAACACCTGAACACATTAGCCAAAAAGTTAAAACTTGGTTATAAGTAGGTATTCCAGAAGAACAGTGATTCTAAGCGTACCTCCAAAGTTAGTAACAAAATGGCTTTTAAAAAAATGAAAGTATTGGTGTGGCCATCACAAAGCGCAGACCTGAATCCCAGAGAAAATTTATGGACTGAATTGAAAAAAATGTGTCTGAGCAAGGAGGCCAACAAACCTGATTGAGTTACACCAGTTCTGTTAGGAGCAATAGGCAAAAATATAGGCAAAGTACTGTGAGAAGCTGGTAGAAGGCTACTCCAAGTATTTAATTTAAGTAATTAAAAGCTAATGCCACTAAATAGTACTAAGTATACGTAAACTTTTGACTCACTGAAAATCTGATATTGTAAATAAAAGCTGACATAAATCAATCATCATCAGTCGACTTCCGTGACACAATCTTTAGCCACTGAGTCTTGTCCGTCATTGCTCTACCCATTTCGCCAAGGAGTAGGCCAGTATCCCTAGACACTAGGGTGTCTGGATGGGTGAGCGGTCTGGCTCCTCGGACATAAATCAAACCTTTAGTCTGTATGTATATAAACAATGGCCTGAGTGAATCTCACTCTTGTGGACATAGGAAGTCAAAGTCATTCTTGACCATCCTGTTCGAGCAGTGGGAAATCAAGAAACACACCGTGTTAACGTTTCCTCAACTGGTGCTGCAGTGATTCCCAGGAGTGTTGCTGGCATCCAGATAGTCTGAAAGTATCCCATCACCCATTTACTTAACTTTCTTCCACAACTGAAATCTACTGACTGCATAGACTACACAACGTAATAATCAGATTTGATCTACTTCCTTATTATTTGAACAAAATGCATAACCTCCTCTCTACTCTCTACTCAGGTGAGGTGTAGCTCATGAACATTCAACAGGCATTATCGATCGATTAGGAGTACATGTAGGGTATTAGACCATCAGGCCCAAGCCCTGCTGATCCAATTTAGATTCGTTTAGAAAAGGGGACATAGCGACAAGGCCTGAGCTGGTTTATTCATTGCCTGTGGAGAAACTGTTGCACTATGGATGTTACAAGCATAGACAATGTGCTATAAATAAAAAAAATCATAGTCATAACATGCATAACAATTTATTCTGTATTTCTTTTTCAGGATAGAGACTGTTTCAATGCAGTCTGAGTGCTTATAACCATTTATTTAACATTTTTGGAAAGAGTCTCCAGTGTCAGCACTGTGTAACAGTCAAATGTAAAGCTTTCTGAAGTTTTCTGTAGGGCTTTTCAGTCTCTTAGTAACATGACAAGCTTCAATTTTAGTCTTATTAAGTTAAAGAGAGAAAAAAGAGATACTGATGAGGGAACGGCTGTTTATTACTGTTATAATTTAAGCAATAATAACAGTAAATAACTGGTTTTATAGACTTTCCACGGCACTAGACGTAAATATAAATGGATAAAAAATACAACAAGCAGATGCATAGCTACAGGACAAGCAAGGCAGAAAATTGTTTGGGTCCCCGAGTTTTGAGGAGACCCACTTAAGGCTGACACCAAGTCCATGAACAAGTCAAAGTGCAGTACTCCTCCAAAATTCTCAGATGGGTAATGTATAATGCTATACCAGGATGAGGTAAATGGGGCTAAATAGGGGATCTTTCTCATTAGCATGTGGGACCTTATTTTGAATTGCTGTGCTTTTCAAAATGAAGGTAACCTACCTGTCTTGTAGCCAGAAAAGTAAGAGAAAATAAAAAGAAGAGGAAATGAGTACGCAGAATTGTGGTAAGTGATGGAGATTGTCTAATAAAGGATGACAACTGTTGGCTAAGCCATAAAGTAATATAATGCTAACCCAGATCATTCTGGCAATCAAGCAGCCAGCTAGGAGCTGGAGCTTAGAGTTTGGAGCACGTAATATTATTTACTAGCTTTCATGGTAGAATTTATCATTTTTGCTTTGATAGTCTTAATGCTAAAACAAATATGTGAATCAGAAATCAGGATGGGATGGAAGTGGATGATCCAGTGTGGCAACCCCTATTGAGAGCAGCAGAAAGAAGAAGAAGAAGAAGAAGAAGAAGAAGAAGAAGAAGAAGAAGAAGCTTTGATAGTCTTAATAGCTCGGTCTTTTAAAGTGTATACAGACTATAAAAGGCAACAGTTTACCAAAGGTGTTCTTTTATAGCCTGTATGATGTAACAATAGTTTATCTAGTTTGTAAACTAGTATGATGTTTGCACATGAGGACATGGAAGGCAGGCTTGGGACAACTTAAAAAGTGTGTTTTATTTGCTACACACTTGCTTTTCAGTTAACCTAATTTATTATGCACTTGCACATACACACACATATGGCTCTACTCAGCTTTCTCTCTCTGGTTACCAGCTTCTCTCTGCAAGCACACAAAAGACACAAAGTAAACTGCCGGTAATTAGACACAGATGAGAATCATCATCACGCTTAACCATGCCCCTGCTACCACACACTCCTACCTCCTGACTGTGCCCCTGGTCTGTGAATTACCTCAAACTTAAATGGCTGAAGAGCCAGATACCAACGAGTGATCCGCGTGTTGTCATCCTTCATGCGGTGGAGCCATTGGAGTAGGGCATGATTGGAACAGAGAGAGAAAGGGCATCTGAGCAGGTAGTATCAGAAGATGAGGACTGCCCACTTGATGACCAGATACTCCTTCTCCCCCTCACCACGAGCTTGCGGCTGATGTACAGCACGGGACGGTCCTCCCCCATCACCACCTGGGACAAAACGGCCCCCAGCCCACTGTCTGACATGTCAGTCTCTAGAACAAAAGGGAGAGAAAAGTCAGGCGAATGCAACAGCAGGCCCCAGACAAAACTGCTTTTACCTGGGCGAAAGCCTGCTCGCATGGCTCCATCTACTGGACTGGATCTGGCGCCCCCTTTTTAGTGAGGTCAGTCAGCAAGCTGTTGACATTCAAAAAATTAGGTACAAACTTCCTATAATAACCAGCCAACCCCAGGAACTGCCTCACCCCCTTTTTGGTCTAGGGTCTCAGGCAGGCCACAATTGCTGCAGTCTTGTCAATTTGGGGATGCACCTTCCCATGGCCCAAGTGGAAGCCCAGATACTGTACTTCCACCCGCCCAACTGCACACTTCTTTGGGCTTGCTGTGAGTCCTGTCCTTCTCAAGGATCTCAAGACAGCCCCCAGATGCTGTAAATGCTGCTGCCAATCATTACTGTAAATGATTACATCATCTAAATAGGCAGGAGCATATGCACTGTGCAGGCAGAGGATTCTGTCCATGAGACACTGAAACTTTGCTTGGGCTCCATACAACCCAAACTGAAGGATAACAAATTTGTGGAACCCAAATGGAGTGGAAAAGGCCATTTTTTCTCAGGATATTGGAGTCAAGGGAATCTGCTGATGCCCTTTGTCAAATCCAGCGTTGAATAAAAGTGAGCTGCGCCTGATTGTTCAAGCAGTTCATCAATGTGAGGCATCAGATATGTGTCAAAATTAGACACCACTTTGACTTTTCTAAAGTCCACAGAAAAATGGACTGACCTGTAGTTCTTGGTCACCAAGACCACCAGGCTGCTCCAATCACTGTGGGCCTCCTTGATTACCCCCATGTTGAGCATAGCCTTGAGTTCATCCTGAGCCACATTTTTTCTTGTGTTCAGGTAACTTGTATGGGCGACTGCATACAATCACACCTGGAGGAGTCTCAGTGTGGTGCTTTATGAGGTTTGTGTGACTGGGTACAGGTGAAAATACATCAGAATAGTCCTCCTGCAACCTGTGCTTTCTGGGATGGTGAGAGGTGGGCTCCACAGGGGACCAGGGTGAATTGGGCCATAATTTTTTTGACTTACATTGACTCCCAGCTTCTCCCTCACTGGAACAACCATTGCCAGAGCCACAGAAACCTCCTCTCTCCACAGTTTTAGGATATTGAGGTGGTATATTTGAAGTGCCTCTCTCCATTCGCCCGACCTCATAGTTGATTTCTCCAACTCACCGTATGACCTCAAAGGGTCCTTGCCACTTGGTGAGTAATTTGGAGCTTGAGGCGAGAAGTAAAACTAGCACTTTACCTCCCAGTGAAAACTCACATAGCTGAGTGCTCCTATTATATAGCCAGGATTGATGATTTTGCACCTGTAGCATATTCTCCTGGGTTAAATGATTTAAGGTGTGGAGTTTTGCTCTCAGGTCAAGAACATGTTGAATTTCACTTTTGCTGTTAGAAGGTCCCATCTCCTAATTTTCTCTAATGATGTCTAAGATGCCACGAGGCTTAAACTCATACAATCATTCAAATGGGAAAAGCCCTGTGAAGGCTTGCAGGACCTCTCATACTGCAAATCATAGTGGATATTGTGTTGCGTCGTCCACTAAAACTAATGCAACACGATGCTCTCATGCAGTCCAGTCTAATGGCCCATTTTGTTTGAGTGTCCTGCATCACCCAATATAACCTATCTTTAATAATCGAAAAATATAGGTAGGCTAGCACAATATTAGGCTGGATCTACTGACCATTGATTACTCTCAGTTGATTGCAGATGTGTCTCAGGGTCTCATTGCATGACTGCTCTAGAGGGAAATCCCCAAGGGGTATCCCTGCAGAGAGTGGGGGGGTGGAGTTCTCTCCACCCTCTGTGTCCCCCTGACGCGGACCTGATGTCAATGGCCACAGCACCGTCTCCCCAGCCAAGGCTGCGCTGGATTCCACCTCTGCCTCACTACTGCATGACCTGCCTCCACTCTATGCTTCTTTCCCCTGAATTTAATAATGATGGGCACCAACAGATACTCATGAATATCCCCATGCACACACCTCACCTTCACCAATCATGCCTCTCCCAATGCCCCACATCAAATCAGGCTTTGATAGGCCTTAGTCTGGTTACACCCCGAGTCCACTAATGCCTGATATTTACTCCCTTGCATTCTGATTGACACGTGGTACATTCCTGTTTGATCGGGGGAGGCCTGAGGCATGTCAGGAATCTCTATCAGTATTCTCTCTTCCATGAGGGAATGCTGATCCTGGAACTGCTTACCCTCAGTGCCTGCAAACTTGCATGGGCTTTGCCCCTGTCCTGGTGGGCACGGATGGTTCTACCTGTGTAGACACAGAAGGAGTTACTGGAGACATCTGAGTGTAAGGAGAAGAGGGTGAGAGAAAACTGGGAGGAACCTGAGTTCAGAGAACTGGTTTTCAGGGGAATTGGCCCCATTTCCATGGTGCAGGGATGGGGGGATTGCGGGGTGGAGAAAGGGAAGCATGAGAGAGAGAGAGACAGAAAGAGAGAGGGAGAAGGGGCGAGGTGCCCGCCTATCCCAAGAAACACTATCACATTGTCCTCTGCCAGCTAGATTGCCTTCTCTAGTGACGCCAGGTGGTGGCACTGGACCCATTCCACCATCCCCTCTAGTAGCTGGGTGACAAACTGATCCAGTACCACTAGGACAATGATGCCATCAGCATCACTTTCCTGTGACAGTAGTCACCATTGACAGGCGTGCTGGAGCTGTTGGATGAAGGCAAATGGGTGGCCGAGCTCACTGAGTGTCAGCGCACGGAAGCACTGACAACACTGTTCTGGGGTACAGCAAACCAGCTGCAAGATAGCCTCCTTGAGGCCCGGGTACTCCAGCAGATTTGTGACTGGGAACTGTTTGGCTGTGGACTGGGCTTCCCCTGACAGTAGCAGCAGTAGATGGACCTCCCACTGAGATGTTGGGCATCGACACACATCTGTGGCACACCAAAAGAGCTCAATGAATGCTTACAAATCATCCTGCAGACCCATCTTGGTAAGCCTGATGTGGGCTTGGCCCATGGCTGCCGCTGCTGCTGGTGTACAAGCTCCATAGTACCTGCTGATCCTCTGCCTGGGCCTGAAGAATTGCCTGAAAATGCTGCTACTGTTACATACATAGCGCAATGATGGCTTGGTGCTATGTTTCTTGGATGCTGGTGAGGGTCTGGATGATTTCGTCAAGGGGCAAGGGCTGCAAATGATGGTGAATCTTCCTCAATTTCCCAGGTTTTGGCACCAATGTGACACTTGCAGGGTTGGAGGGAAAAATGAGGCAGGCTTGGGACAACTCAAAAGGTGCACTTTATTTGCTGCACACTCGCTTTTCAGCAAACATATTGTGCATTCACACAAACACATACATGTCTCTGCTCAGTTCTTCCTCTGGTTAACTTACCTCTGCAAGCACACAAAAGACATATAAGTAAACTGCCGGTAATTAGACATAGCCGAGAATCATCACGCATTACCTGCCGGTACGGCCCACCTCCTCTCTGTCCACAGCTGACACTCAACTACGCCCCCACTGGCACAACTAGCATGTAGAATATTAGAATATTATGCTAACACTTTCAGACAATTATCATATAGTGGGCTATATATATATCATCCAGGAGGGCCCCTTGCATTTTCCTACCTCTGGCCCTCACAGTCCCAAGAATCACCTCTGACAATGAATTATTCTTTAAAAAAGTTTAAAGGAATAAAACACTTCTAGACATGCTGTTGTTGGAAAAGAAATAACTTCAGGATTATAATAGCATCACACTCCCCCATCATTGATTGTTGTCCTATAACAGCACACCCCAATGAGTTTTATTGCCTACTGGATGAATGAATTATATATGTGAACTTTCCAACAACTCAAAATTCAGCAAGGATGCAGTGATTTCTAGGTAAAGAGTCTGATGCTCTGCTATGGATGGCAGTCCAGTTATTTTTATGAAAATCACAGAACACTAAAACGATTACAATTTCTAATTTAATGTTAGATTTATATCCCATTTTTCCTTCACATACAAAGGGTCAAATTAATTCACAATGGATACAATTCTGCTTTGGATGACCAAAGCACTGAATATGGAAACATTTGAACAGATGTGTATTTGTTTGCATAATACAGATCTGGAGAAACACAGAACACAACAACAGCACCTTGTGATGCTAATTTTATAACAATAGTGCCTATTGAGGAAGGTTCTAGAGGACCACACCTGCTGCATTCTTTCTGCCGGTGTCCTTAGCTATAACATCTGCTTTATACAGGCATGACAGGACACTCAACTGTACACAACACTCATAATAATTATGAGTTCAGAAATATTAGAATCTCAATGTGACCCTTTAGTATTTGTCCTGATTGAATTGAAACAAAACACTATTTCTGGAATATTAGTTCATGTACACCCAGTAATTGTTAATTAATGTCCATCTCCAGATTGCTCCTGTTTAACATATCATAGGCTTGGCTTTAATTAGCCTAGTCTTAATTAGCATTTATGTGAAATGAGTGTCCACTTTAAATCAGTAGAACTGGCCAGGTCAGCTCTAATGTGCAAACACAATGAAAGCAGGGTCAGAGAGAATTCATAATGAAGCTGTTTTTGACTGATGCAGTGCCACTGTATTAGCAATTGAAAATATGTCTTCTTTTTTTTTCAATGTCTCAGCTGGGTCTTTATGTTTAGGAACGAAAGAGTGAATTTAAAAAAAGCAGAAGAGCACAGGAGAGAGTGTGTTGTGATAAGGTTTGGTCCGGGCCACTTGTCATCAAAACCACATTAAGAACAGCGTCAGATAGCATCAATGAGATCATTTTCACATCCACCCGATAGCATACTGTATCACTGCACATGTTGAAATTACCTGCTTTGGCACGCTGTGTTGATTGAAATGAACTCAGGCTGTAATGTTTTGTATTGCTTTAGCTGCGTGTCCACTTCTCATCTCTGGCCTTTTAGTCATGGTGAAGTGATAGTGATCTGAAGCTAAAATCGAGCTTTTCACTTCATTACTTCATTACAATCAGAATTGCATTATCTTCACTTCACTCCTGCAAGCTGATTTATGTTTTAACAGAATGCAGAAAAGTCATGTTCAGAATAGGTGAACACTATGCAGCAGTGATTTAAACAGCCATGAACATAAATTGTAAACAGTTTCCAGGAGGAGAGAAGGTGTAATTTTGATCGGAGGAATAATAGCTATCCATTTGATGATAACTGTTTCCTAAAACCAAGCAAATTTGATTTATAGTCATTTGTGCACAAAATTTCAGACTAGAGGTTTGTCATGTACACATGTAAAAGTTGAACGAGTAGAATTGTAAAAAGAATTCAACTTTTTTTCTTTACCACACTGAGTTTTGTTTTTCCAGTTTTTTAAAAAGCATGCTTCTGGGTGAACTTAATGTTGTTTTAAGACATGACCCTGTCATATTGGCTCTTACAGAGCAACATACTAATGAGTAGCTTTCTGGTATCCAGCCCTAACCCCAAACTTCACATAGCTTTTAATGTGCAGCCTCATTAAGTCAATGGAATATAAATCCCAGGCAATTACAGTCTATTCCTCCTCACATTTCCAAACAAACAGACCTATTTGCATATTGCCTAAATGGATCGAATGCTGGCAAGAAGGGGGTGGATAAGAAGAGGTAATGCATCATCTAGTCCATTTATCTTCAGCAAACTTGTATTGTCTGATGCCTTGGGACTGTAAGAAAAATACCTATATTTCTATATAAGAAATCACAGATATAAGTAAGCAGTTGAGATAGTTGAGAATTGATAAGAAGGTAAGTTATTTATGGATAAAGCTTCTGTGCCAGTTAGAAAAGCAGTCACGCAGAGGGGAAGAATGTGTAATGCAATACATTTGCTTTCATTTGTCACATAAGGACAACATGCCACAATGCAAAGCAAAAACCCTCACTGCATTGATCTTATCCAGTTAATCTGTTCAGTTAAAAAAATTTTCAAGAATTAAACACTGACTTCACATCAGAACTGAATGTAATTCTGTATTGCATTGTATTTCTGTTTCAACACTGCATTGCATTAGTGCCACACTGAAATGCAATCACTGTCCATTCACAGCCCTAAGCCACACTCAGGAGTGTGTTTGTAATCAGAAAAGAGTAGAAGGGACTGAAAGCATCATTTTCCAGGAGGTGTGGCCATCATTTTCCATGAGGAATGCCCTTTACAGGTTCATCGTTTCTTCATTCCTATTGCATTGAACCTTTAATCATCAAGCTTTTAAGGACTACTAAAATATGGTAGAATGTTAATTTGACTGGGGAAAAAATGCTTACAGCTCACTGCTGGGCCTAGGAGCTGTGTTATCAAATTTCTTAGACTTTCAGCATTGTTCTATCTTCAGTCATCATAAAGTAGGCATTTGTTTATGTTCTAAATGTAGATGCTTTAGTAATACATTGTCCTCACGTCACAAATGAAAAGCAATACCGCCTGTGTATTGCATTTCATGTTTTTCTCCTTTCCTTTTTATTTATTTATTTGTTTTGTTTCTTTTTTTTCTCAGGGGCAGTGCACATTAATAGACATTACTGTAAATATGCCAGAATTAGCCAAAAGGCTAGGTTTCATCAGTAGTCCCTGGCCAATTGGCAGCCTAAAATCAAGAATCTCCTGGTGCGATTGTGTGTTGATCTGCCACAGAAGCTTCTACATAGTTATGGGTGCTGAAAACTAAAGATAACAGATTTATATGGTGCAGAAAAAAATGTATTCAGGTCAGAAAATGACTGGGAATCAATCCAGGATAAGTGTTGCATGACACATACGCACACAAAAAGTATCTCTATTGTCTCTAGTTTGTTTCACAGTACTAGAGTCTGCATCCTTTGTTTAATAAAAAAACATTGAAGAGCAAAGAAAAGAGAGGGATTGATGTGTCTTTTTCATCTCTGTTCAAACGCACCGAGCGACAGACGGAGCACCTGTGCTGCAACGGCTCGGGATGATGACCTACTGGGACGTGTCTCCCTACACAGACTGCTGGCGTCGACTACAAACTTAATAATACTGCAGAGAAAGTCATTAAACCAAGCTTATGGTGTGATAGTGAAGCTTATCTTTATAGTGCAGCTTATCTTTTCAAGTACTTTCCCATACCTGCAGTGCAATGTGAATTAGTATGAAGTGTATTTGGAATTTTTCAAGCGTGTTGAATTTCAATCTAAAAATTGTATAACTAACCCTACAACTAATCATTTGAAACAACTTTTCAAAATTTTCAAAATTTGATGTACTTGTCTAGTGGGAAACAATGAACCTGACCTTTCCACAATGTAGACCAAGTCCTTTCCTGCTGTAATATTCTGTTCATTCCTTCCTCATCCCTTTACATAGAATGGCCTATTTTATGAATTGAAGTGCCTTGTTAAACAGCACTAATGCGAGATAACGTGAAAGGTTATGGGGGTAAACACATGATGAGTGCAGGTACAGACTATTGTTTAAGTGGGCATAAGAAGGTCATAATATATCCCGGCCGTAGGCAGCAGAATCTGGCAATATTTTGCAGTGATTTATTGTATACTGAAATGGTTTACATTGTCCCACAACATAATCATTTTTCTTGAGTGATTAGATCAAGCTTTTTAACTCTCTCCCTTCCTCCTTTCCTACCCTGATTCCCACCCACTCTCTTTAAAGAAGGTAATAAGTTGTGTACTATATACCGTAGTATGCTCTGGCCCCATCCCAATGCGGCGTGGCGATGTAGCTTACAGCAGGTTATGGTCGCTGAACTGCTGGTTGTCCA